>JAUNZM010001200.1:0-16084 GCA_033459285.1 Clamator glandarius
CGGCTGCCCCATAGCCAGGGGACACGGCTGCCCCATAGCCACGGGTCACGGCTGCCCCATAGCCAGGGGACACGGCTGCCCCATAGCCAGGGGACACGGCTGCCCCACAGCCAGGGGTCACGGCTGCCCCATAGCGAGGGGTCACGGCTGCCCCATAGCCAGGGGACACGGCTGCCCCATAGCCAGGGGTCACGGCTGCCCCATAGCCAGGGGACACGGCTGCCCCATAGCCAGGGGTCACGGCTGCCCCATAGCCAGGGGTCACGGCTGCCCCATAGCCAGGGGACACGGCTGCCCCATAGCCAGGGGTCACGGCTGCCCCATAGCCAGGGGTCACGGCTGCCCCATAGCCAGGGGACACGGCTGCCCCATAGCCAGGGGTCACGGCTGCCCCATAGCCAGGGGACACGGCTGCCCCATAGCCAGGGGTCACGGCTGCCCCATAGCCAGGGGTCACGGCTGCCCCATAGCCAGGGGTCACGGCTGCCCCATAGCCAGGGGACACGGCTGCCCCATAGCCAGGGGTCACGGCTGCCCCATAGCCAGGGGACACGGCTGCCCCATAGCCAGGGGACACGGCTGCCCCATAGCCAGGGGTCACGGCTGCCCCATAGCCAGGGGACACGGCTGCCCCATAGCCAGGGGACACGGCTGCCCCATAGCCAGGGGTCACGGCTGCCCCATAGCCAGGGGTCACGGCTGCCCCATAGCCAGGGGTCACGGCTGCCCCATAGCCAGGGGACACGGCTGCCCCATAGCCAGGGGTCACGGCTGCCCCATAGCCAGGGGACACGGCTGCCCCATAGCCAGGGGACACGGCTGCCCCATAGCCAGGGGACACGGCTGCCCCATAGCCAGGGGTCACGGCTGCCCCATAGCCAGGGGTCACGGCTGCCCCATAGCCAGGGGTCACGGCTGCCCCATAGCGAGGGGTCACGGCTGCCCCATAGCCAGGGGTCACGGCTGCCCCATAGCCAGGGGACACGGCTGCCCCATAGCCAGGGGTCACGGCTGCCCCATAGCCAGGGGTCACGGCTGCCCCATAGCCAGGGGTCACGGCTGCCCCATAGCCAGGGGACACGGCTGCCCCATAGCCAGGGGACACGGCTGCCCCATAGCCAGGGGTCACGGCTGCCCCATAGCCAGGGGTCACAGCTGCCCCATAGCCAGGGGTCACGGCTGCCCCATAGCGAAAGGTCACGGCTGCCCCATAGCCAGGGGACACGGCTGCCCCATAGCCAGGGGACACGGCTGCCCCATAGCCAGGGGTCACGGCTGCCCCATAGCCAGGGGACACGGCTGCCCCATAGCCAGGGGACACGGCTGCCCCATAGCCAGGGGTCACGGCTGCCCCACAGCCAGGGGTCACGGCTGCCCCATAGCCAGGGGTCACGGCTGCCCCATAGCCAGGGGACACGGCTGCCCCATAGCCAGGGGTCACGGCTGCCCCATAGCGAGGGGACACGGCTGCCCCATAGCCAGGGGTCACGGCTGCCCCATAGCGAGGGGACACGGCTGCCCCATAGCCAGGGGTCACGGCTGCCCCATAGCCAGGGGTCACGGCTGCCCCATAGCCAGGGGACACGGCTGCCCCATAGCCAGGGGACACGGCTGCCCCATAGCCAGGGGACACGTCTGCCCCACAGCCAGAGGACACGGCTGCCCCATAGCCAGGGGACACGGCTGCCCCATAGCCAGGGGACACGGCTGCCCCATAGCCAGGGGTCACGGCTGCCCCATAGCCAGGGGTCACGGCTGCCCCACAGCCAGGGGACACGGCTGCCCCATAGCCAGGGGTCACGGCTGCCCCATAGCCAGGGGACACGGCTGCCCCATAGCCACGGGTCACGGCTGCCCCATAGCCAGGGGACACGGCTGCCCCATAGCCAGGGGACACGGCTGCCCCACAGCCAGGGGTCACGGCTGCCCCATAGCGAGGGGTCACGGCTGCCCCATAGCCAGGGGACACGGCTGCCCCATAGCCAGGGGTCACGGCTGCCCCATAGCCAGGGGACACGGCTGCCCCATAGCCAGGGGTCACGGCTGCCCCATAGCCAGGGGTCACGGCTGCCCCATAGCCAGGGGTCACGGCTGCCCCATAGCCAGGGGTCACGGCTGCCCCATAGCCAGGGGACACGGCTGCCCCATAGCCAGGGGTCACGGCTGCCCCATAGCCAGGGGACACGGCTGCCCCATAGCCAGGGGTCACGGCTGCCCCATAGCGAGGGGTCACGGCTGCCCCATAGCCAGGGGTCACGGCTGCCCCATAGCCAGGGGACACGGCTGCCCCATAGCCAGGGGTCACGGCTGCCCCATAGCCAGGGGACACGGCTGCCCCATAGCCAGGGGACACGGCTGCCCCATAGCCAGGGGACACGGCTGCCCCATAGCCAGGGGTCACGGCTGCCCCATAGCGAGGGGACACGGCTGCCCCATAGCCAGGGGACACGGCTGCCCCATAGCCAGGGGTCACGGCTGCCCCATAGCCAGGGGTCACGGCTGCCCCATAGCCAGGGGACACGGCTGCCCCATAGCCAGGGGACACGGCTGCCCCATAGCCAGGGGACACGGCTGCCCCATAGCCAGGGGACACGGCTGCCCCATAGCCAGGGGTCACGGCTGCCCCATAGCCAGGGGTCACGGCTGCCCCATAGCGAGGGGTCACGGCTGCCCCATAGCCAGGGGACACGGCTGCCCCATAGCCAGGGGTCACGGCTGCCCCATAGCCAGGGGACACGGCTGCCCCATAGCGAGGGGTCACGGCTGCCCCATAGCCAGGGGTCACGGCTGCCCCATAGCGAGGGGTCACGGCTGCCCCATAGCGAGGGGTCACGGCTGCCCCATAGCGAGGGGTCACGGCTGCCCCATAGCCAGGGGACACGGCTGCCCCATAGCCAGGGGACACGGCTGCCCCATAGCGAGGGGTCACGGCTGCCCCATAGCCAGGGGTCACGGCTGCCCCATAGCCAGGGGTCACGGCTGCCCCATAGCCAGGGGTCACGGCTGCCCCATAGCGAGGGGTCACGGCTGCCCCATAGCCAGGGGTCACGGCTGCCCCATAGCCAGGGGTCACGGCTGCCCCATAGCCAGGGGACACGGCTGCCCCATAGCGAGGGGTCACGGCTGCCCCATAGCGAGGGGTCACGGCTGCCCCATAGCCAGGGGTCACGGCTGCCCCATAGCCAGGGGTCACGGCTGCCCCATAGCCAGGGGTCACGGCTGCCCCATAGCCAGGGGACACGGCTGCCCCATAGCGAGGGGTCACGGCTGCCCCATAGCCAGGGGTCACGGCTGCCCCACAGCCAGGGGTCACGGCTGCCCCACAGCCAGGGGTCACGGCTGCCCCATAGCCAGGGGACACGGCTGCCCCATAGCCAGGGGTCACGGCTGCCCCATAGCCAGGGGACACGGCTGCCCCACAGCCAGGGGACACGGCTGCCCCATAGCCAGGGGACACGGCTGCCCCATAGCCAGGGGTCACGGCTGCCCCATAGCCAGGGGACACGGCTGCCCCATAGCGAGGGGTCACGGCTGCCCCATAGCCAGGGGTCACGGCTGCCCCATAGCCAGGGGTCACGGCTGCCCCATAGCCAGGGGACACAGCTGCCCCATAGCCAGGGGTCACGGCTGCCCCATAGCCAGGGGACACGGCTGCCCCATAGCCAGGGGTCACGGCTGCCCCATAGCGAGGGGTCACGGCTGCCCCATAGCCAGGGGACACGGCTGCCCCATAGCCAGGGGTCACGGCTGCCCCATAGCCAGGGGTCACGGCTGCCCCATAGCCAGGGGTCACGGCTGCCCCATAGCCAGGGGACACGGCTGCCCCATAGCCAGGGGACACGGCTGCCCCATAGCCAGGGGACACGGCTGCCCCATAGCCAGGGGACACGGCTGCCCCATAGCCAGGAGTCACGGCTGCCCCATAGCGGGGGGACACGGCTGCCCCATAGCCAGGGGTCACGGCTGCCCCATAGCCAGGGGTCACGGCTGCCCCATAGCCAGGGGACACGGCTGCCCCATAGCCAGGGGACACGGCTGCCCCATAGCCAGGGGACACGGCTGCCCCATAGCCAGGGGTCACGGCTGCCCCATAGCCAGGGGACACGGCTGCCCCATAGCCAGGGGTCACGGCTGCCCCATAGCCACGGGTCACGGCTGCCCCATAGCCAGGGGTCACGGCTGCCCCATAGCCAGGGGACACGGCTGCCCCATAGCCAGGGGACACGGCTGCCCCATAGCCAGGGGTCACGGCTGCCCCATAGCCAGGGGACACGGCTGCCCCATAGCCAGGGGACACGGCTGCCCCACAGCCAGGGGACACGGCTGCCCCATAGCCAGGGGACACGGCTGCCCCATAGCCAGGGGACACGGCTGCCCCATAGCCAGGGGACACGGCTGCCCCACAGCCAGGGGACACGGCTGCCCCATAGCCAGGGGTCACGGCTGCCCCATAGCCAGGGGACACGGCTGCCCCACAGCCAGGGGACACGGCTGCCCCATAGCGAGGGGACACGGCTGCCCCATAGCGAGGGGACACGGCTGCCCCATAGCCAGGGGTCACGGCTGCCCCATAGCCAGGGGTCACGGCTGCCCCATAGCCAGGGGACACGGCTGCCCCATAGCCAGGGGTCACGGCTGCCCCATAGCCAGGGGTCACGGCTGCCCCATAGCCAGGGGTCACGACCCCTACTGCCCCACATTTGAGTTCCCGGCCTGCCCCACATCGCAGGGGTTGAACCCCCCTTCTGCCCCATAGCGAGGCCGCGGGTCCGTGCGTGACCCACATACTAGGATGCTGACCCCCCTCTCCTGCCCCATAGCTCTCCCCCTGCCCCATAGCTCTCCCTGCCCCATAGCTCTCCCTGCCCCATAGCTCTCTCCCAGCCCCATAGCTCTCCCTGCCCCATAGCTCTCCCAGCCCCATAGCTCTCTCCCTGCCCCATAGCTCTCTGCCCCATAGCTCTCCCTGCCCCATAGCTCTCCCTGCCCCATAGCTCTCTCCCTGCCCCATAGCTCTCCCTGCCCCATAGCTCTCTCCCTGCCCCATAGCTCTCTGCCCCATAGCTCTCCCAGCCCCATAGCTCCCTGCCCCATAGCTCCCTGCCCCATAGCTCTCTGCCCCATAGCTCTCTCCCTGCCCCATAGCTCCCTGCCCCATAGCTCCCTGCCCCATAGCTCCCCCCCAGCCCCATAGCTCCCCCCCAGCCCCATAGCTCTCTCCCTGCCCCATAGCTCTCCCTGCCCCATAGCTCCCTGCCCCATAGCTCTCTCCCTGCCCCATAGCTCTCCCTGCCCCATAGCTCTCCCAGCCCCATAGCTCCCTGCCCCATAGCTCCCTGCCCCATAGCTCTCTCCCTGCCCCATAGCTCTCCCTGCCCCATAGCTCTCCCTGCCCCATAGCTCCCTGCCCCATAGCTCTCTCCCTGCCCCATAGCTCCCTGCCCCATAGCTCTCTCCCTGCCCCATAGCTCTCCCTGCCCCATAGCTCTCCCTGCCCCATAGCTCTCCCTGCCCCATAGCTCCCTGCCCCATAGCTCTCTCCCTGCCCCATAGCTCCCTGCCCCATAGCTCTCTCCCTGCCCCATAGCTCTCCCTGCCCCATAGCTCTCCCTGCCCCATAGCTCTCTGCCCCATAGCTCCCTGCCCCATAGCTCTCTGCCCCATAGCTCTCTCCCTGCCCCATAGCTCCCTGCCCCATAGCTCCCTGCCCCATAGCTCTCTGCCCCATAGCTCCCTGCCCCATAGCTCCCTGCCCCATAGCTCTCTCCCTGCCCCATAGCTCTCCTGCCCCATAGCTCTCCCTGCCCCATAGCTCCCTGCCCCATAGCTCTCTCCCTGCCCCATAGCTCCCTGCCCCATAGCTCTCTCCCTGCCCCATAGCTCTCCCTGCCCCATAGCTCTCCCTGCCCCATAGCTCTCTGCCCCATAGCTCCCTGCCCCATAGCTCTCTGCCCCATAGCTCTCTCCCTGCCCCATAGCTCCCTGCCCCATAGCTCCCTGCCCCATAGCTCTCTGCCCCATAGCTCTCCCAGCCCCATAGCTCCCTGCCCCATAGCTCCCTGCCCCATAGCTCCCTGCCCCATAGCTCTCTGCCCCATAGCTCTCTGCCCCATAGCTCTCCCAGCCCCATAGCTCCCTGCCCCATAGCTCCCTGCCCCATAGCTCTCCCTGCCCCATAGCTCTCTGCCCCATAGCTCTCTGCCCCATAGCTCCCTGCCCCATAGCTCTCCCTGCCCCATAGCTCTCTGCCCCATAGCTCCCTGCCCCATAGCTCTCTGCCCCATAGCTCTCTCCCTGCCCCATAGCTCTCTGCCCCATAGCTCCCTGCCCCATAGCTCCCTGCCCCATAGCTCCCCCCCAGCCGTGGGGCGGTTACGTCACCGTGGGGCGCGGGGCCAAGTGGGGCACGGGGTGTGTGTGTTTGGGGGGGGGGGGGGGGGGAAGCTTGTGGGGGGGCCCCCCCTGAACCCCCTCTCCCCCCCCTTTCCCCCCCCCAGCCCCCTAAAAATAACCCCAAAGCCTTTAATTAGCAATTAGGCCCGGATGGGGCGCGGGGGATTAACGAAGGGGGGGGGGGGGGGTCAGGGTTTGGGGGACCCCCCGGCTGCCCCCCCCAGCTCTAATCCCACCCCCCCCACCTAATCCCGGGATTTTGGGGTCGCCCCGGGGGATCGGGATTAGGGGGGGACGCTGGAAACTTTAATCCCCCCCCCCCAAGGGAAAAAGGGGGCGCGGCGGCTGGAGAGAAGGAGCCGCCGTGGGGCTGGGGGGCCCTATGGGGTTTGGGGGGCTCCCCGTGAGGTTTGGGGGGCTCCCTGTAGGGTTTGGGGGGGTCCCCGTGGGGTTTAGGGGATCCCTATGGGGTTTGGGGGGCTCCCTGTAGGGTTTGGGGGGATCCCTGTAGGGTTTGGGGGGGGTCCCCGTGGGGTTTAGGGGGTCCCTATGGGGTTTGGGGGGCTCCCCGTGAGGTTTAGGGGACTCCCTGTAGGGTTTGGGGGGGTCCCCGTGGGGTTTAGGGGGTCCCTATGGGGTTTGGGGGGCTCCCTGTAGGGTTTGGGGGGGTCCCCGTGGGGTTTAGGGGATCCCTATGGGGTTTGGGGGGATCCCTGTAGGGTTTGGGGGGGGTCCCCGTGAAGTTTAGGGGGTCCCTATGGGGTTTGGGGGGCTCCCCGTGAGGTTTGGGGGGCTCCCTGTAGGGTTTGGGGGGGTCCCCGTGGGGTTTAGGGGGTCCCTGTGGGGTTTGGGGGGCTCCCTGTAGGGTTTGGGGGGCTCCCTGTAGGGTTTGGGGGGGTCCCCGTGAAGTTTAGGGGGTCCCTATGGGGTTTGGGGGGCTCCCTGTAGGGTTTGGGGGGTTCCCTGTAGGGTTTGGGGTTCCCCGTGGGGTTTAGGGGATCCCTATGTGTTTTGGGGGTGTCTTGGAGGGCTCCCTGTAGGGTTTGGGGGGCTCCCTGTAGGGTTCAGGGGGGTCTCTGTGGGGTTTGGGGGATCCCTATGGGGTTTGGGGGGCTCCCTGTAGGGTTCGGGGGGCTCCCCGTGGGGTTTAGGGGATCCCTATGGGTTTTGGGGGTGTCTTGGAGGACTCCCTGTAGGGTTTGGGGGATCCCTATGGGGTTTGGGGGGCTCCCTGTAGGGTTTGGGGGGCTCCCCGTGGGGTTTATGGGGTCCCGATGGGGTTTGGGGGGTGTCCAGGGGGGTTTGGGGGGCTCCCTGGGGGGCTGGGGGGCGGGGGGGGGGACCCCCCAAGGTCCTGGGGGGCAGACGGAGCACGACGGAGCCAGGAGGGTGAGTGTTGGGGGGCTGGGGGGGGGTTGGGGCAATGGGGGGGGGGGATGTGGGGAGTTGGGGGGCACCAGGGAAGACGTGGGGAGCTGGGGGGGGGGGGCACCAGAGATTGTGTGGGGCGCCGTGGGGCAGCTGTGGGGCAGCTGTGGGGCAGTGGGGGTGGCTGTGGGGCAGCTGTGGGGCAGTGGGGCAGCTGTGGGGCAGCTGTGGGGCAGCTGTGGGGCAGTGGGGCAGCTGTGGGGCAGCTGTGGGGCAGGGGGGGTGGCTGTGGGGCAGCTGTGGGGCAGCTGTGGGGCAGGGGGGGTGGCTGTGGGGCAGCTGTGGGGCAGCTGTGGGGCAGGGGGGGTGGCTGTGGGGCAGCTGTGGGGCAGCTGTGGGGCAGGGGGGGTGGCTGTGGGGCAGCTGTGGGGCAGCTGTGGGGCAGGGGGGGTGGCTGTGGGGCAGCTGTGGGGCAGCTGTGGGGCAGGGGGGGTGGCTGTGGGGCAGCTGTGGGGCGGCTGTGGGGCAGGGGGGGTGGCTGTGGGGCAGCTGGGGGGCAGCTGTGGGGCAGGGGGGGTGGCTGTGGGGCAGCTGTGGGGCAGCTGTGGGGCAGGGGGGGTGGCTGGGGGGCAGCTGTGGGGCAGCTGTGGGGCAGGGGGGGTGGCTGGGGGGCAGCTGGGGGGCAGCTGTGGGGCAGGGGGGGTGGCTGGGGGGCAGCTGTGGGGCAGCTGTGGGGCAGGGGGGGTGGCTGGGGGGCAGCTGGGGGGCAGCTGTGGGGCAGGGGGGTGGCTGTGGGGCAGCTGTGGGGCGGCTGTGGGGCAGGGGGGGTGGCTGTGGGGCAGCTGTGGGGCCGCTGTGGGGCAGCTGGGGGGCAGCTGTGGGGCAGGGGGGGTGGCTGTGGGGCAGCTGTGGGGCAGCTGTGGGGCGGCTGTGGGGCAGCTGTGGGGCGGCTGTGGGGCAGTGGGGGTGCTGTGGGGCAGCTGTGGGGCGGCTGTGGGGCAGGGGGGGTGGCTGTGGGGCTGCTGTGGGGCCGCCGTGGGTCACGCTGGGGCTGCCGTGGGGCAGCCGTGGGTCACTGTGTGTTGCTGTGGGGCACGGTGAGGCTGCCGTGGGTCGCTGTGGGGCAGCCGTGGGGCAGTGCGGGGGCCCGTGGGTCGCCGTGGGGCAGCCGTGGGTCACCGTAGACCCACCGTGGGTCACCCTGTCTTGCCGTGGGGCAGCGGTGGGGCCGCCGTGGGGCTGCTGTGGGGCAGCGCAGGGATCTGTGGGGCAGCCGTGGGTCGCGCTGGGTCGCCGTGGGGCTGCCGTGGGTCGCTGTGGGGCTGCCGTGGGTCACCATACGCCCACGATGGGTCACCCTGTGTTGCTGTGGGGCACGGTGGGGCTGCTGTGGGTCGCTGTGGGTCGCTATGGGGCAGCTATGGGGCAGCCGTGGGTAGCTATGGGGCAGCCATGGGTCGCTATGGGGCAGCTATGGGGCAGCCGTGGGTCGCTGTGGGTCGCTATGGGGCAGCCGTGGGTCGCTGTGGGGCAGCTATGGGGCAGCCGTGGGTCGCTATGGGGCAGCCGTGGGTCGCTGTGGGGCAGCCGTGGGTCGCTATGGGGCAGCCGTGGGTCGCCGTGGGGCAGCCGTGGGTCGCTATGGGGCAGCCGTGGGTCGCTGTGGGGCAGCCGTGGGTCGCTATGGGGCAGCCGTGGGTCGCTGTGGGGCAGCCGTGGGTCGCTGTGGGGCAGCCGTGGGTCGCCGTGGGGCAGCTGTGGGGCGCTGTGGGGCAGCCGTGGGGCGCTATGGGGCAGCCGTGGGGCAGCCGTGGGTCGCTGTGGGTCGCTGTGGGTCGCTGTGGGGCAGCCGTGGGGCAGCCGTGGGTCGCTGTGGGTCGCTATGGGTCGCTGTGGGGCAGCTATGGGGCAGCCGTGGGTCGCTGTGGGGCAGCCGTGGGTCGCTGTGGGGCAGCCGTGGGGCAGCCGCCCGGGCCGTGCGGCGGGAGTTCCGCTGGTTCTGAGCTGTTGCCGAGGGGTCAGAGCTCGCTACCAGCAGAACTCGGCCGCGCGCCCCACTGCGCGCCCCACGGCCACCCCCACGCTGGGGGGCTCCGAGGGACTTGGGGGGCAGAGGGGGCTTGGGGTCTCAGAAGGACTTGGGGGTCAGAGGGCACTTGGAGGCCTCTGAGGGACTTGGGGGGCAGAGGGGGCTTGGGGGGCTCCGAGGGACTTGGGGGGCAGAGGGGGCTTGGGGGGCTCTGAGGGACTTGGGGGGCAGAGGGCGCTTGGGGAGCTCCAAGGGACTTGGGGGGCAGAGGGGCTTGGGGTCTCAGAAGGACTTGGGGGGCAGAGGGCGCTTGGGGGGCTCCGAGGGACTTGGGGGGCAGAGGGCGCTTGGGGGGCTCCGAGGGACTTGGGGGACAGAGGGCGCTTGGGGGGCTCTGAGGGACTTGGGGGGCAGAGGGGGCTTGGGGGGCTCTGAGGGACTTTTGGGGCTCAGAGGCACTTAGGGAGCTCAGAGAGACTTGGGGGTCTCAGAGGGACTTGGGGGGCTCAGAGGGGGCTTGGAGAGACTTGGGGGGCTCAGAGGGACTTGGGGGGCTCAGAGGGACTTGGGGGGCTCAGAGGGGGCTTGGAGAGACTTGGGGGGCTCAGAGGGACTTGGGGGGCTCAGAGAGACTTGGGGGTCTCAGAGGGACTTGGGGGGCTCAGAGGGGGCTTGGAGAGACTTGGGGGGCTCAGAGGGACTTGGGGGGCTCAGAGGGACTTGGGGGGCTCAGAGGGGGCTTGGAGAGACTTGGGGGGCTCAGAGGGATTTGGGGGGCTCAGAGAGACTTGGGGGGCTCAGAGGGACTTGGGGGGCAGAGGGGGCTTGGAGAGACTTGGGGGGCTCAGAGGGACTTGGGGGGCTCAGAGGGACTTGGGGGGCTCAGAGGGGGCTTGGAGAGACTTGGGGGGCTCAGAGGGACTTGGGGGGCTCAGAGGGGGCTTGGAGAGACTTGGGGGGCTCAGAGGGACTTGGGGGGCTCAGAGGGGGCTTGGAGAGACTTGGGGGTCCCAGAGGGCCTTGGGGGGCCGGGGGGGGCAGTGCCCCACACGGACTCGGAGGCTGCATCTCCCGTGTTTAATGGGGGGGGGGGGGGTATGGACAACGGGGCTGTGGGGAGCCCCACGGCGGCCCGGGACCCACAGAGCTGGGGAGCCCCACGGCGCCGGGGGGGCGGGGGGGCTCGGGGGGGCTGGGGGGGGCTCTGGGGGGGCTGTGTGGGGCTGGGGGGGGCTGTGTGGGGCTGGGGGGCTCGGGGGGGGCTGGGGGGGGCTGGGGGGGGCTCTGGGGGGGCTGGGGGGGGCTGGGGGGGGCGGCGCCGTGGGGCTGCGTGAGCCCCTGTGGGTCTCTGCGAGGCCAGCGCTGGGGGGCTGGGGGGGACAGTCTGGGGGGCTGGGGGGCTGGGGGACTGTGTGTGTGTCCGTGTGTCCCCATAGGGCTGTGTCCGTGTGTCCCTGTGTCCATGTGTCCGTGTGTCCCTGTGTGTCTGCGTGTCCCTGTGTGTCCGTGTGTCCCTGTGTCCGTGTGTCCGTGTGTCCCCGCAGGGCACCGTGTGTCCCTGTGTCCGTGTGTCCGTGTGTCCCCGCGGGGCACCGTGTGTCCGTGTGTCCCTGCGGGGCACTGTGTGTCCGTGTGTCCGTGTGTCCGTGTGTCCGTGTGTCCCTGCGGGGCACTGTGTGTCCGTGTGTCCGTGTGTCCCTGCGGGGCACCGTGTGTCCGTGTGTCCCTGCGGGGCACTGTGTGTCCGTGTGTCCATGTGTCCGTGTGTCCGTGTGTCCCTGCGGGGCACTGTGTGTCCGTGTGTCCGTGTGTCCGTGTGTCCCTGCGGGGCACCGTGTGTCCGTGTGTCCCTGCGGGGCACTGTGTGTCCGTGTGTCCATGTGTCCGTGTGTCCGTGTGTCCCCGCGGGGCACCGTGTGTCTGTGTGTCCGTGTGTCCGTGTGTCCCCGCGGGGCACCGTGTGTCTGTGTGTCCGTGTGTCCGTGTGTCCCTGCGGGGCACCGTGTGTCCATGTGTCCCTGCGGGGCACCGTGTGTCCGTGTGTCCGTGTGTCCCTGCGGGGCACCGTGTGTCCATGTGTCCGTGTGTCCGTGTGTCCCTGCGGGGCACTGTGTGTCCGTGTGTCCGTGTGTCCGTGTGTCCCCGCGGGCGCCGCTAGGCGGGGGCCACCTGGCTGGAGGACACGGAGGACACCTGGGTGGCCTGGGAGGAGCCCGACACGTCGTCATCGTCCCCGAAGGGGCTGCGGCCGCAGAACAGGAACCGCAGCAGCGACGAGCGGAACTGGGGGGGGACACCGTGACGTCACCCCGTGATGTCACACACCCCGTGATGTCACACACCCCATGATGTCACACACCCCGTGACGTCACACACCCCGTGACGTCACACACCCCGTGATGTCACACACCCCGTGATGTCACTCCGTGATGTCACACACCCCGTGACGTCACACACCCCGTGACGTCACACACCCCGTGATGTCACACACCCCGTGATGTCACACACCCCGTGATGTCACCCCGTGATGTCACCCCGTGATGTCACACACCCCGTGATGTCACACACCCTGTGACGTCACACACCCCGTGACGTCACACACCCCGTGATGTCACACACCCCGTGATGTCACACACCCTGTGACGTCACACACCCCGTGACATCACACACCCCGTGATGTCACCCCGTGACGTCACACACCCCGTGACGTCACACACCCCGTGATGTCACCCCCCCTTCCAGTCGTGTCACACACACCCCAAACTCGACACCCCCCCCTCTTGATGCCCTCTAGGTGGCGCTGGGATGGCACTGGGGCCGTACTGGGTGGCACTGGGGCCTTACTGGGACTCATTGGGCTGTTACTGGGGGTCACTGGGCCCTTATTGGGTGGCACTGGGGCCTTACTGGGAGTCACTGGGCCCTTATTTGGTGGCACTGGGGCCTTACTGAGAGTCACTGGGCCCTTATTTGGTGGCACTGGGGCCTTACTGGGAGTCACTGGGCCCTTACTGGGGGTCAATGGGCCCTTATTGGGTGGCACTGGGGCCTTACTGGGAGTCACTGGGCCCTTACTGGGGGTCACTGGGCCCTTACTGGGGGTCACTGGGCCCTTATTGGGTGGCACTGGGGCCTTTACTGGGACTCACAGGGTTCTTACTGGGGGTCACTAGGCCCTTACTGGGGGTGACTGGGCTCTTACTGGGGGTCACTAGGCTCTTACTGGGGGTCACTGGGCCCTTATTGGGGGTCACTGGGCCCTTACTGGGGTTCACTAGGCCCTTACTGGGGATCACTGGGCCCTTACTGGGGGTCACTGGGCCCTTACTGGGGGTCACTGGGCCCTTACTGGGTGGCACTGGGCTCTTACTGGGTGGCACTGGGGCCTTACTGGGAGTCACTGGGCCCTTACTGGGTGGCACTGGGGCCTTACTGGGAGTCTTGGGCCCTTACTGGGGGTCACTGGGGCCTTACTGGGAGTCACTGGGCCCTTACTGGGTGGCACTGGGGCCTTACTGGGAGTCACTGGGCCCTTACTGGGGGTCACTGGGCCCTTACTGGGTGGCACTGGGGCCTTACTGGGAGTCTTGGGCCCTTACTGGGGGTCACTGGGGCCTTACTGGGAGTCACTGGGCCCTTACTGGGTGGCACTGGGGCCTTACTGGGAGTCACTGGGCCCTTACTGGGGGTCACTGGGCCCTTATTGGGTGGCACTAGGGCCTTACTGGGGGTCACTGGGCCCTTACTGGGACTCACAGGGTTCTTACTGGGGGTCACTAGACCCTTAATGGGGGTGACTGGGCTCTTACTGGGGGTCACTGGGCCCTTACTGGGGGTCACTAGGCCCTTACTGGGGGTCACTGGGCTCTTACTGGGGGTCACTAGGCTCTTACTGGGGGTCACTGGGCCCTTACTGGGGGTCACTGGGGCCTTTACTGGGGGTCACTGGGCCCTTACTGGGGGTCACTGGGGCCTTTACTGGGGGTCACTGGGCTCTTACTGGGGATCACTGGGCCCTTACTGGGAGTCACTGGGCCCTTACTGGGGGTCACTGGGCTCTTACTGGGGGTCACTAGGCTCTTACTGGGGGTCACTGGGCCCTTACTGAGGGTCACTGGGCTCTTACTGGGGGTCACTAGGCCCTTACTGGGAGTCACTGGGCTCTTACTGGGGGTCACTGGGGCCTTACTGGGAGTCACTAGGCTCTTACTGGGGATCACTGGGCCCTTACTGGGGGTCACTGGGGCCTTACTGGGAGTCACTAGGCTCTTACTGGGGATCACTGGGCCCTTACTGAGGGTCACTGGGCTCTTACTGGGGGTCACTAGGCCCTTACTGGGAGTCACTGGGCTCTTACTGGGGGTCACTGGGGCCTTACTGGGAGTCACTAGGCTCTTACTGGGGATCACTGGGCCCTTACTGGGAGTCACTGGGCTCTTACTGGGGGTCACTAGGCCCTTACTGGGAGTCACTAGGCTCTTACTGGGGATCACTGGGCCCTTACTGGGGGTCACTGGGGCCTTACTGGGGATCACTAGGCCCTTACTGGGTGGCACTGGGCTCTTACTGGGGGTCACTAGGCTCTTACTGGGGGTCACTGGGCCCTTACTGAGGGTCACTGGGCTCTTACTGGGGGTCACTAGGCCCTTACTGGGAGTCACTGGGCTCTTACTGGGGGTCACTGGGCCCTTACTGGGGGTCACTGGGCCCTTACTGAGGGTCACTGGGGCCCTTACTGGGGGTCACTGGGCTCTTACTGGGGGTCACTAGGCCCTTACTGGGGGTCACTGGGGCCTTACTGGGGATCACTGGGCCCTTACTGGGGGTCACTGGGCCCTTACTGGGAGTCACTGGGCTCTTACTGGGGTTCACTAGGCCCTTACTGGGGGTCACTGGGCCCTTACTGGGGTTCACTAGGCCCTTACTGGGGGTCACTGGGCCCTTACTGGGGGTCACTGGGCTCTTACTGGGGGTCACTGGGGCCTTTACTGGGGGTCACTGGGCCCTTACTGGGGGCACTGGGGCCTTACTGGGAGTCACTGGGCCCTTACTGGGGGTCACTAGGCCCTTACTGGGGGTCACTGGGCTCTTACTGGGGGTCACTAGGCCCTTACTGGGGGTCACTGGGCTCTTACTGGGGTTCACTAGGCCCTTACTGGGGGTCACTGGGCTCTTACTGGGGTTCACTAGGCCCTTACTGGGGGTCACTGGTCCCTTACTGGGGGTCACTGGGCTCTTACTGGGGGTCACTGGGGCCTTACTGGGGGTCACTGGGCTCTTACTGGGGGTCACTGGGCCCTTACTGGGGGTCACTGGGGCCTTTACTGGGGGTCACTGGGCCCTTACTGGGGGTCACTGGGCTCTTACTGGGGGTCACTGGGCCCTTACTGGGGGTCACTGGGGCCTTACTGGGGGTCACTGGGCTCTTACTGGGGGTCACTGGGCCTTTACTGGGGGTCACTGGGGCCTTACTGGGGGTCACTGGGGCCTTTACTGGGGGTCACTGGGCCCTTACTGGGGGTCACTGGGCTCTTACTGGGGGTCACTGGGCCCTTACTGGGGGTCACTGGGGCCTTTACTGGGGGTCACTGGGCCCTTACTGGGGTTCACTGGGCCCTTACTGGGGTTCACTGGGCCATTACTGGGTGGCACTGGTCCCTTACTGGGTGGCACTGGGCCCTTACTGGGTGGCACTGGGCCCTTACTGGGGGTCACTGGGCCCTTACTGGGGGTCACTGGGCCCTTACTGGGTGGCACTGGGCTCTTACTGGGTGGCACTGGGGCCTTACTGGGAGTCACTGGGCCCTTACTGGGGTTCACTGGGCCATTACTGGGTGGCAATGGTCCCTTACTGGGTGGCACTGGGCCCTTACTGGGTGGCACTGGGCCCTTACTGGGGGTCACTGGGCCCTTACTGGGGGTCACTGGGCCCTTACTGGGTGGCACTGGGCTCTTACTGGGTGGCACTGGGGCCTTACTGGGAGTCACTGGGCCCTTACTGGGTGGCACTGGGGCCTTACTGGGAGTCTTGGGCCCTTACTGGGGGTCACTGGGGCCTTACTGGGAGTCACTGGGCCCTTACTGGGTGGCACTGGGGCCTTACTGGGAGTCACTGGGCCCTTATTGGGTGGCACTAGGGCCTTACTGGGGGTCACTGGGCCCTTACTGGGGGTCACTAGGCCCTTACTGGGGGTCACTGGGCTCTTACTGGGGGTCACTAGGCTCTTACTGGGGGTCACTGGGCCCTTACTGGGGGTCACTGGGGCCTTTACTGGGGGTCACTGGGCCCTTACT
>JAUNZM010001201.1:0-319967 GCA_033459285.1 Clamator glandarius
TTGTGCCCCAAGCTACTGAAAAAAAAGGAACATTAATTGCTTTCACTTCTGCTCCTCTCTGACCAGCAGAGCAGGAATTGACATTGAAGCTCATCATCCAAACTGCTGTCCTTTTTGGGAAGAGTAAGTCACCAAAGACATGAAGGATACATAGTCTGTAGCATCACTTTTTTCCATTTAGAGAATTTGGGACTAAACGGATAGGTGGTCTTGTTAGACACTTCTTTGGAGTTCATCTTTCTGTAAACATTTTCTGATGTTCTTAACCAAACAGACACATCTTGACAAGGATGCCCAGATGTGCTGAGATTGCCTTCTAGAAAGAAACAAAGCAAAGCCAGTTGTAGCCTCTTAAGTACATACACGTGATGAGAATTCACGTGATGCAGTTTGATACTTAGCTGTTTCTGGTCGTTCTGGTTCATCTGACTGGATCCCTTATACATTCCTTATTTTGTAACCACTTATTCCTCAGAATGGCAGGTTCTAGGAGATCAGTTTTTCTCTACTATTAGTTTTTCTTCTGGTGAATTTGACTGGCAGGTCTTAAGGCTTGTCTTTGCCATCTGGTACAGACAAGCACTGTTTAGAGAGTTACTGTTTCAGTATGGCGCTACTAAAATTCTGAAACTGTGATAATTTTTCTGGATTCTGTTATCATGACTTTTGTAAGTAGTAGAAACCCAGGACACAGCAGGGAAATTTAAAGGGAGTATCATGCCCTAATAAGGACTGAGAATTTTCAGATACATTGAGAGCAGCCCTGCAGAGAAGGACTTGGAGGTGCTGACTGATGAGAAGCTTGATGTGAGCTGGCAATGTGTACTCGCAGCCTGGAGGTGTTCAAGGCCAGGTTGGATGGGGCTTTGGGCAGCCTGATCTAGTGGAACGTGCCCCTGCCCATGGCAGGGGACTTGGAATTAAACATTCTTGATGGTACTTTCAAACTCAAACTATTCTATGTTTCTATGATTCTGTGATACTATGATTCTTCATTTCATTCGCTGCGTGTGTGCTTAACAAGTGTGGATTAGAGACGAAATATTCAGTTAAGAAGTCTTCTATTTTGAATGTGGTTATACTTCCAGCAGCAGGTATATGGAAACTGTACAGACCAAGAGTGGAGCTCATGGAGTTTCTGTGAATGATTCACGGGTGTGTAATGAAGAGGATGGGATTTATATAAGGAATAAAAAAATAAGAGTGTTCCATGAAACAGTGCAGTTAACTTCTGAGTGAAATTTTACACATTCATCATGTGTTCCATGGAGGAAGCCTGCACTGAGTAAGAGAGAAGACTAGAAGATCAGCATAGGTGAATCCACAGCTTCTATATGTCTTTTATATATTTCATTTCTGTCATGTTTCCTAGTTGACACTTTAACTTCTACAGCTACTTAGTGGACAGTACAATAGTACTTTTCTGCACCAAGCCTTTACTTTAAGGCTAATTCAAGCAATTTAGTGATTCTTATTGTCTCTACTGAGCTATGTAAAATAAAGAACAGCAGCCAGCTTCCCTCACAGCAAAAAAATAAGTTGATTTTTCTTAGAAAAGCATAACTATGTGACTGAACTTCCTGATTATTATGTGGACAGCATGAAGCCATTCTCCATTCTAAGTCTGCTACTTGGCATTGACAGAGATGCCACTGCACATCTTCATCTTCTATGTATATCTGTCTTTTAAAGGAACTTTTTATGAGTTACTCTTTTTCCTCTTACTAAAAACTGAAGACTAGGGCATATTACTTAAATGCCACTGTATTTTTATTTGTCCTTTTCATTTGAAAACCTTTAGACTTCATCTCTAGCATTCATAACTGAGGGTTTAGAATCTTACAAACTAAAATGTACGATTATTTTAGCTAAACAGATGGAGTTTGAGTCATCGGTATATAACACTATCAAAGCAGTCTACAGCAGCTAGTGAAAGTTTTAAGAAACATGCTAAACTGTGGTTTCAAAAGAGACAAGATTACGTTCTGCAACAATTAAAGCCTGTAATCTTACCAGTGAGCACAATACAGAGTCAATATGACTTAGTTTATTTACATTTGTATTTGTGGTCTATATTGGCAAGCAATTAAACTAGACTTCTCAAAAGTTTTAGCAAATAATACTGTAACAGTAAAAGATGATAGATATGACAAACAGATGTCTAGGCTGTGTGTACATGTGTGTTTAAGCAATTCATGTTGAAGTTTCTACTGGAAATGTTCAATATTAAGTTTGAATTTGAAAGAGAAGTACTATTTAAATTAACAACTTTTCTAGTTTCATATTTATGTACTATATATATATATATATACATAAAATCAAGTAAATTTCTGATATTGTTACCTACATCTTGCACAGACATCTCATGATATCCAGTGATGTTATGATAGCAAGGTTCTTAAATGAAGTAATGTGAAAAGTTTCTATTAAACAACTGGTCACTATAAACAGCTAACAAAAGTTATTTAAAAAAATCATCTTGTTAAAATATCTGCACTGGCCAAATAGCCAATGTCAGTTCACTGTAACCTGGGCTTTCTCAGAGGCTGTCCTAGACACTCCAGTAATCTCTGAATGGGTATAACTGCATTAAAATTATTTGCCCATAAGACATATTCTATATACATCATATATCAGCTGTTCTGTGTGGAAACCAGGAAGATATTTTGCTCATATACCTTGCAGTTACCTTTTTGTAGGAGTCGTGTCAGCTGCATAGCCCTTCATCTCTGCACTAACCAAGCACTAACAGTGCAGCAGTGCCTCTTCACTCCAGCTATTTCTAACTGCCAGTACAAGTACTTAGGGTTATTTTGAGCAGCAGAGTAATTTACACCTTGTTCTAAATTATACCAGTCATCAAGTAAGAACAGTCTAGGACAAGGCACAGAGCTCTGAATCACAAGAGGTGGCCAATTGCCATCTTAGTTCAGGTTCATTGTGAGATACTTCTGCTGTGTTAAGGTATAGAGCAACAGTAGTTCAGAATCTGGGATCTTGCTTCTGAACTCTGTATCTATATATCTTTATGTACTTGTAGTGAAGCACAAGACAGCAATTACCTATAATAAAGTTATATATCTACTTCGGGTGACTTTCACGCTTGTTAAGATTTTGATAATAGCATTCTATACATTTGGTACATGTAGTTCAACTTTTCTATAAAGCAGTTAAATATTATATGTTAAGATTTTTTTATATCAGCTAAATATTGTATTATTTCAGCTTTTTGACATTCCTTTCAGCTTTCAAAGGAAATGTTCTCTGTCTTTATTGAAAGAACTGTCCTGTAACAGTCCTGTGAGTGGCTGTTTTGATAAGTTTAACTGTAGTTTTATTTTATCATCATAATGTCAACAGATTATTATGAAATATATCATTTAAGTGCCTGTAACCACAAAGTGATTTGTATGCTAGCTATGGATTAAGGCAGCATTGAATGCCTTAAAAAAAAATTAAGGCATGTTTGCTTGTATTATTGTGGTAAGTAGCTTTATTGCAACAACCTCCTAATAATCTTAAAGAATTTTTTGGAAGAAAATTAGGTACAAAAATTATAAATAAAAGCAAATCAAAATATTGTTCAGCATAATGATATCAGGGCTGAACTCTTAAAGACTATAGGTCTATGTTCACATTTCTTTGTTCATTTGTAAAGAAACCTAAATGTGTATTTTTATCTACTTTAAAAAGGAGTTTTCACATAGAAAGGAAATTAACATCTAAGCACTTCTGTAGAGGAAACATTTTTCATGGCCATTTATTTTAGTGTTCCCTTGGCTTTTGTGGCAGATGTGCCTGTTTAACACCCAGTTTCTTCATCTGCTACATTGTGCAGTGAAAACATAGAAAGATTAAAAATTGAACTGAGAAAGGATTAGTAACTTGTTTATCAGTGCTTTCTTTAATAGGCAAGTATATGTTCTCAACAAGATGGAAATAAAAGGGTTTGTTCTTGCATGGTGATTGTGCAATGATAAATCTTCCAGTAAGAGAATTTAAGAGCATTGTTCTTGTATGTAGAGTTCTTTTCATTTGAGTTAATCTAGTGCAACTGAAGAATATAGTAATCAGTGATGAACAGTGCACATTGGAAGTTAGTTTGTTTTGCTGTACTGTTTTTTAGTTTGATTTTGTATGTGTTGTATAGATGGGACAATACACTATCAGATATTCTGAGCTGTTCTGTGGGATGTAAGGCAACTGGTCTTTCTAGTCATCAAGGAAAAGGCAAAACTCTCTTTTAGAAAATGAACTGTAGAATGAGAAAAAGATGGAGAGAAGACAAGAAAACTAAAATGAAAATGAAAGTAAACTTTAAATTGAACAAGAAGCTTTAAAAAGATAGAATGGAAAGATAAATCAGCCTAGAGGTTGGTTTTTTAAGTGTGGTGGAAAAATCTGAGCTTAGTGTTTGGCTTCTGTCTCTTGATTTTTGTATACTGGTTGGAGCTGGGTCATTTATCTTTAGCCTCTCTTGGGAGGAAGTACCTCATGTTGGTAGATGGTCGGTACTCTGCTTGACTAGAAGAAGGATTCATGGGTTCTTTTTTAATTATTTCCAATCTAGGAAAAAAAACCCATGTGCTTTCTGAAATGACAGGAATGTAATGTTAAAATTGCTTAAACGTGCTGTGAGTTTGGAGGGATTTAAAACCTTGTTTTGAAGCACTTACTTAAGTCATCCTTACTATGTTGAACATATATATGTAACTGTGGAGCCTTTGGTTATGCTGTTGTATTTTGATGTGTTAAGATTTATATATTTGGCCATTGAATGGCTATTTTCTTGCAGTTTAAATGTTTCAACTATAGCTTTTTGCAAAATAGTATTAATTTTTAAAAGCACAGTTCATTAACCAGTTTGCATAAAAGTGTTACAAATAAAATCCTTGGTTATTTTAGACAGAGTTTATGTCCTTAATTATTTTTTCTGCTTTAAATGATGGTAGGATTACATACAAAGCTGATTTTATAATTAGTTAGAAAAGTTCCCATCAAACTTAAATATTGTGAATACAGATGAGACGTTTTATGCAATTTTCTAAGCATGATAAAGATGTAGACTTATTTGTATACTATTACATTTTTACTTTTGAGGTTAGAAAATGAGGATACATTTGCTTTTCTTTATCTTGAGCTCATCTACTTTGGTTTTAACATATCTTTTTGAAAAAGAAAGGCATGTTTGTAAAGGCTATTAAGTTTTGTTTGACGTTCCTTTCTGCTTAAGGTATTCACTGGACCCTAATGTGAAGTTATGATTCCCAGGCTTGATCGATATGTAAACATAACACAGATGGTGTGGAGAGATGATTCTGATGATAATTTTTCTGCTAGTCATGGAGATACTTTGATTACAGTGTGTTTAAGTGATTATAACAGTGTTCAGTGTTAGTCTTGTTGGTAAGGAACACATGGGAAACAAGTTACATGTTATTCATACCCAACAAAGGATGCACTGTGGTGTGACCATTTTAATTTCTAATGCTAGATCAGAAACATAGCATTTTAAAATATGTCATAGAGTAAGGTAAATACATTAAACATAGACTGAATAAAAAGTTAAGAACATAGTTTTGGGCATAAATATTTGTTTTGGAAAGTGTTTGTTACTATATGAAAGAAGCCAGTATGCTTGAATTCAGATTTCACTTTGCATGCAGATCGTTAAAAAGTCACATGCTTGTTTTCACATTTATGAGTTCTGGTTATAATGTGGGGTTTTTTACTCTATCTTCTGTGAGCAATTTAAATGACAGTGCTGAGGAAAAAGTAAGCAACATTAATGAGATTTAATTAGAAAGCATATTCTCTCTTTACATCACTTGTTCACACCCATCTGCTTTAGTAAGCAGTGTTTCTTGAATGTGTTGATGGTGATTAGCTGTAAATAAAACACAAGCACTTATGTAAAGCAAAAGACTATGTTAAAGAAAATCATAGCCATATTTCTTAAAGCAGAGTTCAAAACAAACTGATAAAATTTAAAATTTAACATTGTCTGCTCCATAATTGTCTTTTTTTTGGTCTGTTTTTTTTTCCATAGGATAATTGACCATTTAGATGGAGTTCGTTTGTTATGGTCATTGTTGAAAAATCCTAATCCAGATGTTCAAGCAAATGCAGCTTGGGCTATTTGTCCTTGCATTGAAAATGCTAAGGTAAGAAAGTATTTAAAATAATAATTTTGTTATATATATACTTACATATCATTTTTATATTTGGACGGCTTCTAGCAATACTTGGCTGTTTACTACTTACACTCTATTTTCATTCTGTTAACTTCTTAAAAAAATAGATCTATTTGCTTTCCAAAAGTGAATAGTCCTCCATCTAGACCTCATTGTAGCATTCTGTTTTGTTTTTACAGTGCTTACTGTATTTGGTAAATATATTTTATTAACTTAGCATGACCAAATTTACTGTTTCAAAAAAAAGCATGCTGAAAATCTGACAATGATGAAAAAAGAAAGCTTCTACTCACAGGATATGAGTAGCATTGGTAGTTGTAGTGGTTCTCCACTATGAGGTACTTCAGTTATGTTCTCAAGAGACCACAATTTGGTTTCAGAGCATATTTCAGACTTGGTGCCAATGTAATCCTTAGATTTTCTGCTCAGACTGCCAACAAAAAGTGCCAGTTATGAATACTGGTTGTTGTGCAGGTCAGTTGTGCACAGAAGACTAAGCTATTCATTTATTCTGTGTCAGTTTCCAAATAGAGATAAATGGTGAGTATAAGCTCTAAGTTATCTTCAGTGGATTCTTACCACTGACCTGTGGTAAAATAAATGAGGAAGATTTTGTTTCCTGTTAGAAGTTTCTAGAATACTAAATAGGCTTTTATCCTTAGTCCTTGTACAGTAACATCTTCCATTTCTAATTTGCCTCTGTACTTAATGCAACTTTTACATCTTCTGTCTTATATACCACAAATATGTATCCTTATATATATTGTTTGGGATCCTGACTATGTAAAGAATGGAAATTCCTTCAAAGTGCTAGATAACCTTAGCATCTTTTGGAGGCAGTGTTTGAATTTGAGCACTGCATGGTTGCTGTTAGTTTACATAGATAGATGGATGTAGATACAGATATATGGATGAAAATATGGTGAGAACATTTGGTCTTGACTTTTATAACTTAAGCATTTTCTGTTCCTTCACAATGATTTCTATAAGGGTGGCCTACTTGTTTTTAAAACATGCTGGTTATTCTGAATTATCTTTCCTTTGTTTTTTTTTTTATGAACCTTCTAGTATAATACAAGGTGTATGCATGTCTCCTCTATCAAGAAAATACTGTACTCTCTCTTGAACAATATGGATCTGACTGAATGTTAAATTTTACTGTATCTCAGTACTGAGGTAATACTGCGATGCCAGAGTAGAACTCCACATTGCTACAGCTTCTATTAGAAGCACTTTTTCAAAATCTTAGGGGATAGAGGACAACTACTGAAATTATAGACTACTTGGGGATTTTTCTTGTTTTTTTTCCTCTGGATATTCAATGACTGTAAGCAATGTACATCCTTAGTGTAGCCATCCTCCTTTCATGTCTCTTGGCTGCCTGCCCAAATGCTAATCTGTGACCCCACAAAGAGTTCTTTGTGTGAGATTGAG
This sequence comes from Clamator glandarius, assembly GCA_033459285.1. Classification (NCBI taxonomy): domain Eukaryota; kingdom Metazoa; phylum Chordata; class Aves; order Cuculiformes; family Cuculidae; genus Clamator; species Clamator glandarius. The sequence goes on from JAUNZM010001201.1 coordinate 7,629, forward strand.
GCAGAGTGGCACACTGAAACAAACCTTCCAATAATACCCTTTCCTCTGACACTGAATGGAGAGAAATATGTATAAAGCACCGATTATAGCCATGCTGTGGAACTGCAGTATCTATTTCTATCTAAACAAAATTTTTAATTTTTTTCTTCAAAGTTAATGATAGTGAACAATTTACATGATTTTCCAAGATGCACAGTTTGGTTTCTGCAGTGCTTGATTCAAAAGCAGGAATAAATATGTGACTTTAAAAGGATTATGTGCATTCCAGTTTTTCCAAGCCTGTACTTGGGACTGCAAACTGTGTTTCAAATAGCTGTGAGCTTGGAATCTGGATTTGTTTTCTTTTTATGTTCTGTGGAAGCTGTAGAGGTTCTCTTCTGTAGTGTGGATGTTTATAGATGAACTTGTTAGTATCACAAACAAATTTTTTACAACAGTGTGGTGCATCATCCATTTTTCTGCACAGACTTCTCCAACTTAAAGGTTATTTTCTATTATATTTATAAAATCTGAGAAAGTAATCTATCGTGCTTTTAGAGTTGTTATTGTCATAGTATGTGTGTACATGATTCTCTCTCATGCACTTATTCTTTCCATAATCTGTTTAAGATTAGAAAGTCTTCCTTTTCTATTTTACAGTTAGGGGTGTAGGAGTTACAAAAAGCCAAGGTTTGAATTCTCAGGATATTTAGGCGCTTGCCATTATTGGGCTTTTAGGTCTGACTAGTTTGCCTGCTTTTACGACAAAGTTAATTGCAAAGAGACCAAAATCCAAGTTCCCATAGTCCTAGATTATATATGTCAACAGTTATATTTTGGTAGCTGGTTCTTCCCATAGAATAGAATTCTATCAATATGATGTAGGTAAGAGATATTGTATGTTACAGCCATATGATATAGGCCAGTGACAGATCTAAGACTATTTAAACAGAGGTTATAAAGTGTACTCTGTAATACATAAACTATTACTGCTCGGGCAGCTGCAATGTTGGTTTGATATGAAACATCGCTTCTGTATGCCAGCATTATTTCTAAATATTTTTAGCCTTAAGAATTTCTTGTAGAGGGAAGAGCTCGAATTTGAGTGATAGAATTCTCCTGATAAAATTGGTCCAGCACCTTTGAATGCTAATTGTGAGTCTTAGACAAATGTCTCATGATTTTGGAAAAATTAGTTAATGTATGTCTTCAAAACATAAGCCTTAAAGAACAAGAATGTGATTTATTCAAATAAACTACCTTGGTAATAGCAAATTCTTATTAATCTGTTCCTGAGTTCCAAAAGGAAAACTTACTACTACAAGCACATTGATAATTGCAAAGTGTAAGTACACTGTCCAAAACCACAAATGATTGTGAGAAAAAGCTAAGAAATATCTACGCAACTCTGCTGATGGTGGAGCAGCAATATTTGGTTATGATGCTTCTTTGAAAAACAGTATTTGTAGTGTTCTCCCACTGTACAGTTAAACAGAAAGATTGAGAGAAACTCTGCGAAGATGTTATTTGGACTATGGTAAAATTCATCCAAAGTGATTGTGCAAATAGGAGGAGCACTATCAGCTTGAGTTTGTATGAAAATACTTATTTCCTCACAGAGTGACCTTTCAATAGTATGTCTTGAAGAGAAACAAAAAGGAAAAGGAAAAGGCAAAAAGGGGAAAAGGTTGTAGAGTTTATTTTCCGTCCTCATATTCAGTGGAGTTTTGAGTGCATGGTTTAGAATAAGAGTAGTAACATCAGGCGTCATCTTTTTCTCTGTCCTTTGTCTGTGCTTGCATATCGCTCTTCAACTTTCAAAGTTTCAGTTTTAGCCTTTGCTATAGCTACAGCTCTGAAGGCTTTCTTAAAGAATTGCAGGAAGCCAGTCTGTCAAAATAATTTAAGTAAACAGACCGAGGCTGGGCATTTGAGCGACGAAAGAAAGTTATTCTGTTTTCTTAAAATGCACTTGAAAATGACATCTCACACCTTTCTGATAAAGTATGATCCTGCCTGCCCCCCAGGTTATTGCATCCCTTTCAAGTCTGCAGTGGAATTTCATGAGTGTGATGAAGGATGATCAGCCATCTGAAGTTGTCTGTGTATTTCCTACATGCAGGGAAGGAGAATGTCCATGCTGACCCCCAAAACCCCCACAAATCAAAACTCAGCAAGGTTTAAGGGACATGAGATGGGTATGTGTGAAGGTCAAGTAGCCTTCATTCTTGAAGAAGTCTTGTAAACTGAGGAAGGATCTTTTACTGGAGTTAACCTGTGGGTGGAAAATACACTGCTGATGACCCATGCTGTTTAGGATTCTTATACAGATTTTGCTTGTTTTGGAAATTTTAACATAACTACGTGTATAGAACACTGTTGTTAATTTGGTTTGGATTTGAAAAATTTTACTTAAGTACTACCAATCCTTTTTGTTTTCCTACCATTCTTTGGTTAAAAATATAATGTCAAAATTCCCTGCTGAAGTGTGTACAGCGTTTTCCAGTTTCTTTGTTTTCCTTGCTGTGCTTCTTGAAATCCTATACAGAAACCTTGGCAGTTCAGACTTAGCGCTCTTACTGCTCTCTTCCCATTTTCCTATTTTGTTTCTCTAGACATTATGATTTTAAACATCAGTCATACTTATTTCTCTATATTTGATCTCATTTTCAAGCAGTTTTAAATTCGTGATATCTGCATGTAGACGTTCCAAAATTTTAAGCGTTTGTTATGGACTAAACTTCAAAAGAGTACTATAAGAGAAACAAAAAGGAATTTTTGGCTTACCCCTAAGGCCTTCCAGAGCACCAGGATCCTTGGAGATTTAGGAAGCCCAGAAAGCCAAGCTTGGCTTGGTGAATCCATAGCTGACTGTCACACTTGCCATGCAGAAGCCAGTCAATCCAATGATTTTTGACACAGACTGCCTGGAAGTTTAGTGAACCAACTGTCAGGGGTTTTTCGGGCCTCCTATAGACATATTACCCTGGAGATTTTGAATGAACTGACACAAATTGCCCTGAGGTCTGTAATGTCTACGAACATAGGACTCCAGTTCCTGTAAAACACATAACCTGAAAGCTGGGAAACCAGGAGCATAAACCCTGGCTCTCATTGGGGACCATCAAGTCTAAGTTGCATGCAAAGCAGCTGCCTGAGAGCTTGGAGACCATAAACAGCCAAAAAGCTTAGGAGCTCCTGGAGACCTGGCTTTCCAGCTGTTTGGCAGCCCGTCAGGCAAGAATTCAGGGATTCTATGAAAACCAGAAGTCAATCAGACTGGCAGGCTTCTCATCAGCCATCTGGCTGACAAGAGAAAAGATGAAGAGGCGTGTTGGTAATTTAGCCTGCCTTTCTGCCTGGTTTCTGTCAAAACTTTTCAAGAAGTCATTGAGTTCTTATGGAAGATTTTGGTTCCATTCCATTAGCATTTTCTGATGGAATACTGTTCCACTGGAAAGCATTTGACCAGCTTTCCTTGTAGCTTAGTTTGTAATAGCTACACATGCTAATCAACAGCTTGTCATGTAGCTTCTGTACTTTTAAATTAGGCTTGCTAATTAGATTTTAAAAATCTATAGAAATGTTAAAACCCATTCTCCTCACATTTCTTATTTTTCATCTCTTCTTTTTTTTTTTTTTCCTCCTTGTCCATCTCACTTTTTTCTCACACTTGCCATGTGGACTTCTATAGATTTTAAGGCAAAAAAAGACCATGGAGATCATTGTCTCACACTCTGCATAATATAAACCAGAAAATATCAAGCAATCATTTTATCTAGCACAGAAGCTTTTGATTGAACTATAACATATTTTTTACTTTGTGCTTGCTTTTCAGATTCTCAGTGGTCTGTTACTGTAAGTGGTACAATATGATATTATTTGACTTCTCATGTATCACTGTAATTTATGACAATCTGCTAAAGTTGCAATGACACAAACAATAATTGTAGTAACAATTTATTATTTTGTGTTGTCACTGCATTGGTTGTGTAGCTAGAATGTCCTCAGAACATTCCAATTTTGCTATCTTGTTTCTCTACAGTATTAAACTATGTATTAGTGGAGGCTATCTCACAAATATATTAAGAAGTTTGCCTAGACACTTACTTGGATTCAATTCAATTGAAATCCAATGGAAATAATGTTTAGTTTTTCCAATTATTCAGTGTTATCTATTTCACATACTTTGATTATTAAAATGCTTTTTTAAATAATCCAAAGCAAATAATGGTATTTTTTCTACTGTGATCTCAAAGGACTTTTGATATTAGTAGCTTCACTGCTTCTGTGAACAAAATTAGGGTTTTGGTATTTACTCAGGATTGAACTTCAGTGAGGGTTGTGAGGAGGAGGAAAAGTAGGTGTAGTCTGCCAGACTGAAAAATAAGAAAAACAATAGCTAAATTGACTACTAAAAGTTACATGAGTGATTATTTATACTTCTCTCACTCACCATCTTTTACAGAACATGCATTGCATCCTTACTTGGGCTGTGCACTTGGCTAATGGACTTTGCTTTTGTTTCTTTAAACTATTGATAGCAATGAACTTGCCAAGTATTTAACTGTGCAATGGTCAGATCCTTGAAAAGCCAGGAGTAAGGAATCCTGCTCTTCCAGGAACGGAGTAGAATCTTAACCATGATAAAGTTGTTCTGCTTTGTTGCTCTAGCTTTAGCTGCTTCAGTGAGGTGAAAAGGACAGGAAAATGCATGTTGATTTTCTGCTGTTATTTTCCCAACACAGAAGAGTTATGGGAGTAGTGAAGTAGTCTCATCTTACAAAGTGTTTCTTCATCACTTCTGCTATAGTGAAAGCCTCCACAGCTGTATAGACAGGAATAAAATAAGCCTTTAAGTATAAAGCAATTTGATTAATATTACTATTGTTTAATAAGAAAATACTACTGCTTAATAAGAAAACAAATAGAAATTTCATTACATAGATTGTCTGTTTCCATTTCTCATTGAACAGCTATAATAAAGAAATGTATCTGTTGTGTTTCTTTATTTGAATTTTAAATTATGCTGTTCTTTAGGATGATAAGTTGTTCAGTTGGCCATGTGGGGTGGAAATGGACAGCTTCCTTCATTGAAGAAAAGGTAGTTTAAAGATGACTCTTGATAAGTTTATTTGCACAGCCATGCCATCACTTTTTTTGGGCAAAAGCAATTCAATCTGAGAAATTAGCTTCGACAATTCAAGCTTTTTAAGATGTTCTCAGAGTCCAATACTACTTGTTTTTAGTGGAGAAACTTTTAGCTTTTGAGTGACATATTTTGAAAGATAAACACAATGTGGGTTTGTAATACAGTGTTTAGCTTTAAATCTTTCATATAAAGAAACAGTATTCACTTTGGAAGACATAAGAAAGTAATTCAGTTACAAAAGAATTCAGTAGTTCTTTTACAAGAACTGTATGTCTCAACTTAAGGCTGATGAACTTCAGTTACTTAATGAAAACAACCACAAAAAAACATATGATACGATGACAAGAAAACTCAAAACCCCCAAATGCTCTCCTTGTATAAATACTGTAAAAATTGAGTGATTTTTTCCAAGACTGTCTTTCTGCAAATATCGTAATGCTTTCTGCTCCTAATTAAGAAATTATGGGTAAAGTTGGTCTGTCTCACAGTATTTCTGCTCTTGGCAGAAGCAAATGTAGAAATAAAGTGAAAAGGGAAAGTTAACTAAATTTTGTAAATAGTCATGCAGTTCAACAAGATGAAAATATGTGATTAAAATGTAGCAGAATGAGGCATTTATTAGCACATCAGGTAACTTTGCTGTCCTCAACATCTATGCCAGGTAGCTTTTACTGATGGGATTGCAAACTCCTCCCTTTGAGTCTAGTTTTGGCATGATATTTATCATACTTTTTGAGGATAAAACTTTGCCCACTAGTTAGAAGACATGGTCATGTGGAGGCTTTAAAAATCCTGTTATCTCTTCTTGTTTTCTTCAGCCACTTAAAATGTAGTTTCACTATCTGTATTTCACAGAATCACAGAAGAACCAGGTTGGAAGAGACCCACCGGATCGTCGAGTCCAACCATTCCCACCAATCCTTAAATCATACCCCTAAGTACCTCATCCACCCTAACCTTAAACACCTCCGGGGACGGTGACTCAACCACCTCCCTTGGCAGACCGTTCCAATGCCTAACCACCCTCTCCGTGAAGAACTTTTTCCTTATCTCAAGCCTAAATCTCCCCTGGCGGAGCTTGAGGCCATTCCCTCTTGTCATGTCCCCTGTCACTTGGGGCCAGCACCCTCCTCTCCACAACCTCCCTTCAGGTAGTTGTAGAGAGTAATAAGGTCTCCCCTCAGCCTCCTCTTCTCCAGGCTAAACAACCCCAGCTCTCTCAGTCGCTCCTCTTAAGATTTGTTCTCCAGCCCCTTCACCAGCTTCCTATCTGTCATGGCAGAGATTTAAAATTAAGATATTTCCTGTTAATACACTAAAATGTTCTTCCCCCCTCCAGTTTTTAATGTCTTTATTACTTCTTTAAATGTCTTTGTGTTTGGTCTCTTCTTTGTTCAGCTCAGGAAATATTAAAACAGAAGCTATCAAGCTATCATTAGCACACTCTCAGATGTGTATAATAAAACTATTTATTTTATTGCTTATTAGTGGGAGTGAGTTCATCAATGCTTTTATCTATAAGGACTATTTCTTAGCCTTTAATCTTACTTTCTTAACACTCTTTTTTTCTGAATTATTCTAACTGAGTAACTTTGTTACAACAACAAAGAAAGAAGTAAGGTTTTGTCACAATAGGTAAGACGGGGTTGGTTACTTAAATCCACATAAATGTATTCTTCCTTTCTTTCAGGTTGTTTTAGTGTTACTGCATCCTAAGATGTTTTCTAAGCTCTTGAAAACAGTTTGTTGAGTATTTTCATATGTAACATTAAAGAAAGTAAATGTAGTTTAATGGCTATATTAATATATTAGAGTTTGTAGTATATAAATACCAAACGATAAATGTAGTCTTGGGCTGGAAACGAAACACTTCCCACTTCAAGCTCAGTATCAAAATTGTGTTATGACCTAATAGTAAAATATCCAGACTTTGAAACATTGACATTAACATTTCTACAGCAAAGTGTAAGCATTATGGGTAGACATGAAAGCTCACACTAATAGCTGAAAAGGACAAACTTTTTGGATTAAGTCTCACCAAAAAAAAAAAAATGTGTGTTGATTAATTTAGAAGGTGGAATTTAAAGACTGTACTTTTCCTATGTGAAACAGTAAGTGCAAAAAAGATTTCCAAAGACACATTTTATTTTTCTTCTCTTGTGTTACAAAAATAAGTATAAAGGAAAATGCTTGAGAGTATTCAGAAACTAAAATCACAGACTTTATAGTATGAGCAGCTATCTGATCATTAATACAAGTATAAAAGAATAAAATAATAAAGTATAAAGAATATATTCAAAATAATTAAATCCCGGCCTCCACAATGACAGGCACAGCTTCATGTAATTTCATCTTTAAATATCTTTAAAGTATGGCAATTGTATACAAGAGATGCACATCTTCCAGTAAAAATAAAAAATAAAAAATAAGTAGAAGTTTACTGTACAAAGCAAGTATGTGGATTTGCTAAGAGATATCCCAAAGATTGCATTTGTTGTTTACATTTCTTTAAAAAAGAGATCTTCTAAGTAACATAATGGATTTAAAAGCTCTCATTTTAGTCTGCTCATTGTTCTTCAGATTTCTTGTTTCTTTACTTTTCTTTTTGTCTGGCACAGACCTCCAGACTATACCCACAACCACATTTGGGAAACTTTCCTGACATGTGGTTTCTGTAGCTTCCCTTTGCTTTTCATCACTGGCAGAAGGTTTTGTCCTTGTGTTTAGCAGGTTTCACAGATGATTATTGAAACTCTTTATTTTTACTTACTTACTTACTGATGGATTGTTTAGGTATTATTTAATCAGTTTAGTTGGACTGTACTCCTTTACAAAACGTGGAAAGCATAAGCGTGTCAGAAAAGAAATTTAACAAGTAGGGTTATAATCATCCGGAAAGAAAGAAAGTATGTACAGGTAGAAAAATTTAAAATTAAGATGGTAAACAGTTTATCTTCTCTCTTCATGAAATGTCTTTCAAGATCATGAATAATAACAATACATAGATATCTGAACCATGCAGAAAAGCACAAGTATTTTCATGAATGACAGGGCCCCTTTCAAATCGTAGGCACTTTACTGTAGGAGCCAATATTTAGATGCAAGGTAAGAAGGTCTTCCACCTTCAAGAAATCAGTGTCTCAGGAACTTTTTAAATCAGAGGGAATACTTTTATATTGAATAACCTTTAATGGACTTTTATTTTCTCTGTGAATTTGTCTAGTTAATTTCTACCATGTCAACTTGTAACAGCCATTGCAATCCTGTTCCAAAAACTTAAGCATGTTAACTATGCTTTGTTTGAAAAGAACTTTCATTCTGAACATGCCGCTTGCTAATTTCTTCTGATGCTCCCAGTTCTTCTAGGAGAGATCTTTGTGTGACTTTTCCATCCTAAGCAAAATTCTGTAGACTTCTACTCTAACACTCATTGTTTTTCTCTTTTAAATCCTTGAGTGTCCTAGTTGGCTAGTCATTCCTTCTACAGAGCAGCTCCCTAACTTTGATTATTCTTGTTGCCTTTCTCTAGGTCTTTTCTAATTTTACTATACAATCTTCAAAACAGAAAAAATGGATCAGATCTGTGTATTGTATTCAAGATCAAGGCACACTGTTTAGTTTTCTATTTCTTTTCTCAAGGCACGCTGTTTAGTTTTCTATTTCTTTTCTAAGAGCATACTTAGACATTTTGCCAGAGTTGTGTAGTGTCCTTTAGTGATATTCTACATTGGTTGTTCATATTCTGAGGTACATCATGGTTCTCCTGTAATTGCTGTCATGAGTTGTATAACCTCCTCTTTTAGATATTTTCGAATACTTATTTGCATTGCTACAAAATAATAACATTACCATTTCTTTGTCTTAATTGTCAGACTTAATGTAGGAAATGGAAGACACTATTAGAAACTAAACAGAGGTGTTTTGGAGAAGAGGAGGCTGGGTGGAGACCTTATTACTCTCTACAACTACCTGAAGGGAGGTTGTGGAGAGGAGGGTGCTGGCCTCTTCTCCCAAGTGACGGGGGACATGACGAGAGGGAATGGCCTCAAGCTCCACCAGGGGAGATTTAGGCTTGAGATAAGGAAAAAATTCTTCACGGAGAGGGTGGTTAGGCATTGGAACAGTCTGCCCAGGGAGGTGGTTGAGTCACCGTCCCTGGAGGTGTTTAAGGTGAGGGTGGATGAGGTACTTAGGAGCATGATTTAGGGATTGGTGGGAATGGTTGGACTCGATGATCCGGTGAGTCTCTTTCAACCTGGTTCTTCTTTGATTCTGTGATTCTGTGTCTGTTGCTGTATTAGATGCCCTGAGTTATGTGAGGCACCCCTGGCAAACATGATACACATAAAGGGAAACTTGCACCCTTCCAGAGTGAGAGCTTGAGTCTGTAAAGAATACCCTGTGGTATCTAAAATGACACTTGATACTTTTATTTAAGCATTGAATTTGTGTCACTCTCATCTGTCAATCAAGAGACCTCCAGGTTCCAAATTAGACATATTTCTTGGTGAAGGCAACACAGCAATAGCTGCAGTTTTGAATAAGTATGTCATGCCAATCTCTTTTCTTAACATTTGGATATAAATACCGATTGAATGTTTTAAAATAATGTTTCTTTTGATTCTCATTTAGGACGCTGGGGAAATGGTTCGATCCTTTGTTGGTGGCTTGGAACTGGTAATCCATTTGCTAAAATCAAACAATAAAGAAGTTTTAGCAAATGTATGTGCAGCCATTACAAGAATAGCAAAAGATGTAGAAAATTTGGCTGTTATAACAGAACTTGGAGTCGTCCCTCTATTATCCAAACTAGCAAACACAGTAAGTAACATCTAAACACATTATGCTAAGTATCTAAAATTTCCTATGTCAGTCTATATTATAACCATGTAAAAGTTTATGTTAAGAGCAGTAGATTTGGCAACAGCTACAAGGAAGAGCTGTAGAATCCTTCCTCTGTGAGATGCATTGGACATGAAAATACTCTGTGGCTGCTACTAAAATTGCTTTGGAAGATGAGCTTCATTTTAATAGTCACTGCTGCTGGATATTGCTTTTCAGAGATGCAGCTGCTGTATGAAAAAAAGCACAAAGGGTCAAGAGAGCAGTAAATCTGAACCATGCAGAGATTTTTAAGGATAGGGCTATATGTTACATTTTAATGCTAATCTTACCTAATTACCAGTAATTCTAAAAGCACCTTTAAAATAACATAAAAATTCACAGCATTTCTAACAATAATAATAATAAGGCACCATACCTTCCTTACAGCTCTCTCCAGTTTTTAATTGTACTGCAATTAAATTGAGTTGTTTTAAAAATGTTTGTTAATACAATTCTGCTTTCCTGTGAAATTTTTGTTTTATTGTGTTGTCTTTATTATGTTTTTATGTTCTTCAGAGCAATAACAAATTAAGACATCACTTAGCAGAGGCCATTGCCCAGTGTTGCACGTGGGGGAGGAATAGAGCTACCTTTGGAGAGACCAAGGCTGTAGCTCCTTTAGTACGTTACTTGAAGTCAAATGATCCATCAGTTCATAGAGCTACAGCTCAGGCTTTATATCAGCTGTCAGAGGATCCCAACAACTGTATCACGATGCATGAGAATGGAGCAGTGAAGGTGAGGTGGAAGATTTTTCTTATTTGGATTTCAAATTCTTGAAAGGATTTGGTTGAAAGAAGAGACTTCCATTTGAAATACTTTGAATGTTTCTGTGTATATCAGATTTTGTGAACATCATCGTAAAAATGTTTGTTTCAGTAGTGAATTAGGAAATGGTATTTCCATTGCTAAAGACATTACAGCTAGGTGATCATTCAGAATGAGAGTCTGATGTGAACATTCACCTCTAGAGTATCTGACTTTGACCTAGGCTGGTAGTGACATTAACATCAGCATTTTGTCATTCATGAGTGACTTTTGCAAAAGAAGTTGGGTTGTCTTAATGGATAGTTGTCAAGTATGGCAGAAAGTCACCTAGGAAATGAACGTACCTGGATTTCAGGACAAATGAAGATAGAATGATACAAAGGCATAGTTTACTTGGAGCTGTTTCAGCTAATTCTGCATTAACTTATAAAAAGTCATATTTTGGGAATAAGGTATAATAACATTCTGAAAAAAAAAAAACTTCCTCTAGAAAGAATTTTTATTCTCAAAAAGATTTTTCAAGCAAAGTTTTAGCTCACTAGTTGAAGCCAGAAGAGTTCTTCCTTTGTGACAGGGGAGATAAGGTTTGGGGCATTAGAGATGGAAGTAGTAGGAGTTCTCCATTTTCATAAATTTCCTGAAAGATTCAGCGTTTACAGACTTGTCGTTTTACTTCACGTTCAGGTAAATGCATTGAAAGTAAGAGTTGACTTACAATGCAGTGTCATTATCAGTGTTGAATTTATGCCTGCACTAATGATAATGCACTTCATTGTCAGCAGTTTCACATCCAGCGCACTGTAATGGTCCTGCATTATCGTACATTTATGTATAGTTGGCTGTATCTATAATCAGGTTAAGAAGATGCACTAGTTAAAAATATATAAAGATTCAGTTTAAATGCCAGTACTTGAACAGACTCAAAACTAAGCTACCCTTTCAGTGCTGGAAATTAACATCTTAACAATTGAATGATATTAACTATACAGCACAGAATAATATACAAGTATGCTAAGTATCACAATATGCAAAAGCCTTGGAAAGGATTTTTGGAAGAGGGAAGGATTTTTTGAAGTCATTCAGAATATCAGTGAAGTCACTTCTAACCTTAAAAAGCTGCACTGTTGATTTGTGCCATAAGCTGTTCAGTTTCATAGACTAGAACCTCTTCAGAGCCAGGAGATGATTGTGAACGTGGCTGAGGAAAGAAACATTACTTCCTCTCTGCCCATTTTTCTTATTGGCAGTAAAAAAACGAAATATCCTTGGAAGATAATAATTTGCCTGAAGGAGTAGTTCTTGCTAGTCCTTTAAAACAAAAAAAAATTGAGGTCTGGTGGAGTATGTTTTCAGGTAAACTAAATCAACTAATTATATGGTTGATGACATCTTTACCAAAGACTGTAGGCCAGTGCACAGTCAAATGTACTGAATAGGTGAAAACTTTAAGAAGAGGTCTGCCCAGCTTTTCAAGAAAACTGTCTTTTGTTCAATGTCCTACTGAAGTCAGTGTGTATAGTGTAGAATCTGAAGTCCTGGGATCACCCAGCAAATGTGTAACATTGAGGAGTAACAATTTACCATTGTAAAAAGCCTTGAAAACAAGTTTGATACTTTTAAAATCAGAAGATATAAATTATTGCAAGAAATCCATCCAGCTGAAGAAATTCTTTAAACACATCCCATAATTAGCGTTAAGAGCTACAAATAAATAGGTAAGCTACATGCACATATTTAACTTTTCTGTGTGATTGTTTTCAGTTACATTCATGTAAACGTTCATGGAAGTGCCTAATTACAGATGCTGCAGACATTTAATTTGGAGAATATGAAAGTAAATATATTTAACCCCCCCCAACTTTATTAATAAATAGTATTTCTGTATTTTAAATATCTAGATATTTTGACATAACATCTTATGGGAACTTTGTTCTAACATAAGTAGAAATGGATCTGTCATTAAAGTTTTATTCCTTTAAATCTTTAAGAAATCCTTAACATAAGGGCAAATAAATAAAGTGGGCAAGTCTAAACATTGGAACTCTGGAGCAGTTCCGAGATCTTACGTACAGGTGCAGAGCCTGGCCACATACTGATTACACATTAAGACTGAACCTGGATGCATATGTTCTGGTCTGTGTCCAAATAAAAAAGGTAGGTGCAGAACTGGGACCACAATATATATGAACAACTTAGAATATCAGGGCATTTTGCAAAATGCATTTGTCTTTCAACTAGAATATAGCCAGAGAGAATTCAATACTAGTGTGCGTATTGAAGTTAACAGGGCTCAGAGATCCATGTTTAATTAACTGTGAGAAATCTAGACCTTTGTCATCTGATCTCCCTAGGCCGTAAAATGATGAAAGCTCAGTGAGCAGTCATCAGAACTAGCTCTCTTGAGCTTTGGCAGCATGGACCCCGGTGTCAGGTGATTTGCCTTATTCTAGTACTGTGACTGCAGTATAGTCATATCCTTGTTTTAATAAAGTGTGCGATTTGATTTTGCCCCTGTTTTTCAGGGAATGGAATTCTCCCACCCACAATAGAACAATACCTATGGTCATCTAGAGTTTCTAACCCTAAATAAAGCCTAGTTTTAATTAGGGCAATTTTCCTGCTGTGACATTTCCAACCAATTTCTAATGCTCATATCTTGTGTTATACCTGAATGGCAAAACAGCAAAAGTGAAGCAACAAACAGACCTTTTTGGAGAATATACTAGACCAGTGAGACATAGTGGTTCCCATCTGAAGATGTCCATATAATAAATGAAATGTGGTGGGCAGTCTGAGAAAATATGTTCTGTTGGACCTATGATACTTTCTCTAGAGTGCTTTTGTTCTGTGTTGCAAGAGCTGAACAGATCATGAAGCAGAGTGACATATTGACGTATGTCATTGATATGATGACAGCTGAGGGTACAGCTGGCCTATCCACCAGCACTTGTGAGCATGACTTCTATGCTGAAATTGTAGGGCTTACCACCAAGAGTCAGTTACTGGAGTTTCAGAAAGGCTGAAGAGGCATTTCCAGATGGCAAGGAAAGAGAGAGGAGGAGATTTTGTTGCTCAAACGCGAGAGTCAGTACAGTGCTGAATCTTGCTTGGTCTGATCAGTTGGTCTGCCTAGCACAGGTGAGATGGTAGTTGCAGCACTGTGTCTGGGCTATTGGGTATCTTTGCACTGTGCTTCTCGGAGATGGCACGGTGCAATCTGTTTAATTTCATTCTTCTAGCCTCTCCAGTGAACAGCTGACTGAGAGCATACTTTTTATTTATGTAGGGATTGTTATGTGCGGCTTTTTCCAGGACCAATCATGTTTTTACTTCTGGAAAATTTGTTTGGGTTCCTTTGATATTTTTTCATCTTTTACCAGGTAGCTAGTGTTTCAGTAATCATGCTTATTTGGATTAATGTCACAGCTACTGTAGTTCTGACTAGGTTGTGCAGTGCACACATAATCCCAGGTGTTCTTCTGCACACGTTCAGGTGATGTGTTTGGATGCACAGAAGGTCTGATGCTTCAGGGAAACAGTTACTCTGCATGAATGACAGTTTTGGAGTGCTTAAACAGTTGGTCAGAGACTTTCTCAGAGCATCAGACTTTCTGACCATTCACTACGCAATGTGTATATACACATTCCTGTCCAAGAAACCAGGAATAAAAATATATAGGGAAAATAATTTCAGCCAGATTCTCCTATTTCACCTTTTGCCACTACTGCGAACAGTTAATCACAAAACAAATATATACACACAGTTGTGAAAGAAAACAGCATTCAAAGTTTTCACCTATTCATGACTGCACCCAAAACACATTCAGTTTTCTCAAGCAAGGCTATGTTACAAAAAGGTTAAAAAATACTGGTGTGTGTCAGCCGCCATGTGAAATTCTGAGTAGACAAATAGGGTGATTTTGGAGGAAATTTAGAAATACAGTTTATGAAGTTTTTCTTTTATGCTTCATTCCACACTCAAAAGTTCTTATAACTGAGAACAGAACAATGGTTATGACCTGCGACAGATGAATCAATGCTTTCTTTCTACCAGACACTAGAAAAATATTTCTTCTTTCTGGAGTTAAAATTCATGGTTGTGCTGGAAAAGAGATTTATATTTTCAAAGACCCAGTAATGACGTGGGACATCAGAAATCAGGAGAAATTTTTAGACATCAGACTAAGAAACAGGCATCAACCTGAATTCAAGACTAGAGATAGCTGTACAAACAAGAGACATTACTTCAATTCGTTTCTGTTTGGAATAGAGTATATCTTTTAGAAAAACACTGACTCTTTACTTAAAAAATTCCACTGATGGAAAATCCACTAGAGCCATCATAACTTATTCCAGTAGTTAAATACCTTGCTCATAAAAGCATTTACACCTTATTTGTAGCCTAAGTTTTGTCTAGCTTTAACTTATGCAAGTGCCCGTATGATACTATTGTTTGATAAACTTAGAAGCCTGACAAAACTTCTGTTCTCAGATGCATTCTGACTGAGTAAGATCAAATTACTGGTCATATTCTACTCTTTTAAGTTAGGTAGGCAAGTGTAATCTCTGATGGATTCTCTATCTTTTTAATTCTTTAATTATATTTATGTGTCAGTTCTGAATGTTTCATTTTTTAACTTCCCTTTTGGACTGAATTTCAATATACTTCAGAACAAAATTTACTTTTCCAGCAATATCTGTATGAATGCTTAAAACAGGTTACATAACTTCCCTGTTTCTATTTAAGTTCTCTTTGAACATCAGAGATTTTAATTTTTCTGTTTGGCCACAATATTGCCCTCAAAGTTCATATTCAGCCAGTTTTCTACTTCAATTTCAACGTCTTTTTGGAAACTATTCTCCAGGTTAAACCTTTGTATGCTATAATGTTGGCCTCCATGTACAGGAGTAAAAACTAGGTAATATTATTTATGTGAATCGCCAGTAAATTTAGACCTTGTCATATAAGTTGATTTTTTTTTTTCAGAAGGTTAAATCACATTTGAATTTTTGTCAATATACCTTATAAATGTTAGATGAGTTAGCTCTCATTTTTGTAAGAATAATTAACAATTTAAAAGCAACCACAAAATATATTCTAGCATTTTATCATTTTGGAAAGGAAAATTTTAGGAGACCAATACACTAACTCTTCTTGTAATGCCTTTGAAACGAAATATTTTCTTACTACAAGGGAAGTCTCCAGGTCTGGCAGAGAGATGATTCATTAGAAAACTGAAGGAGTTCACTGATTGAGAAAGTGGCAAATACTTTTGAATTTTGTAGACACAACTAGATTAAGGTCTACGAGAAGTGTACCAGTGGCTCTTATTGTAAATTTTGAAGCAAAAAATGCCTGTTATGCTTGCCAGTGAAATTCTGTATTTGTAAATACCTAATCAATGGTACATAAATATGTTAAAACATTTAGGGGAATCTTTCTAGTGAGGTAATTTCCAGTATCTCATGTGAGGGTCTTCTGATGCTTTGACTTAAATTTTGTGCATGAGTTGCAAGCTAATTAAATAACAAATAGTAAAGGTATTATTTTTTCTACTTATTAATTTTTTTCTATTTACTGTAATGATGCTTAAAGCCATTGATTCTATATGAAGAGCTCACTTTGCTGGGCAGCAATGTATACCTGCATAAGAAGAAGGAAAAAACAGAAAACTTTCAATTTAAATATAGCACACAACAAGATGGTGGTGAACAAACAAATAAGAATGGAGTGGTAGAAAAATAAAATATTTGTATTGATCATATTTGGTAGTTCAAATAAACGAAGATACAATTACTGATAATTCATAGCTGCAAGTCCATTATCATAAGTAAAACATAAATACAAAATACTGACAGTAAGCTTTTTGTGAAAACTGGGTAAACAAGACCACTGGATAGTAGCAAATCACCCAGACTTGAAGGCACTTATACTGCATAGGAGCCATAACTGGTGCTGTTGGCAGTTTTTTGCATGTGTGTGTTGGTGCTGAAGCCTACATGATGTTGGAGTAAATTAGCCTCTGTTGAGGTCTGCATTGTTTTGAGATGCTTTTATTATCCAAACTTTTATTTAAAGATATTATTTATGTGCTACACTATGAACAAGTCCATTTTCTCCCTTTCTTATTCCATTGTATATACAGAACTAATTTTTTTTTGGGCTAGAGAAACTTACTGATTTTAGTACATATCTGAAATGTAGACAATTAGACTTTCCATTCATGTTCTTATATTTTTTAATATTTAAAGTGTCTGTCCAATGTACCGGTGCCTAGAAATAATATTTAGCCTTACTCTGTGGTCTGCTTTATTGAATTATTAAGGACTAGGGCATGCTGGTTGGCAACCAGCTGAACATTAACTAGCAGTGTGCCCAGGTGGCCATGAAGGTCAACAGCATCTTGACTTGTCACGTGTGGCCAGCAGGACTAGGGAAGTGATTGTCCCCCTGTACTCAGCACTGGTGTGGCTGTATCTTGAATCCTGTGTTCAGTTTTGGGCCCCTCGGTACAAGAGTCATGGAATCATAGAATCATAGAATCATTAGGGTTGGAAGGGACCTTAAAGATCATATAGTTCCAACCCCCCTGCCATGGTCAGGGACACCTGCCACTAGATCAGGCTGCCCAAGGCCCCATCCAACCTGGCCTTGAACACCTCCAGGGAAGGGGCAGCCACAACTTCCGTTGGCAACCTGTTCCACTGTCTCACCACTCTCATGGTGAAGAAATTCTTCCTTATGTCAAGCCTAAATCTGCCCCTCTCCAATTTCAAGCCATTCCCCCTCATCCTATCACCACAAGCCTTTATGAGTAGACCCTCTGCAGTTTTCTTGTAGGCCCCTTTCAGGTCCTGGAAGGTCGCTATAACATCTACTCGGAGCCTTCTCTTCTCCAGGCTGAACAAGCTCAACTCTCTCAGCCTGTCCTCATATGGGAGGTGCTCCAGCCCTCTGATCATCCTTGAAGCCCTCCTCTGGACCCATTCCAACATTCCATGGCCTTCTTATGTTGAGGATTCCAGAACTGGATGCAATACTCCAGATAAGGTCCCACACGAGAGGAACAGAGGAGCAGAATCACCTCCCTTGACCTGCTGGCCACGCTTCTTTTGATGCAGCTGAGGATACAGTTGGTCTTCTGGGCTGCAAGTGCACATTGCCAGCTCATGTCAAGCTTCTTATCAACTAGCAACCCCAACTCCTTCTCTGCAGAGCTGCTCTCAATCACTTCTTCCCCCATTGTGTACAGAAAACAGGGATTGCCCCAACCTAGGTGTAGGACCTTGCACTTGGACTTGTTGAACCTCATGAGGTTCTCACAGGCTCACTTCTCCAGCCTGTCCAGGTCTCTCTGGATGACATCCCATCTTTCCAGTGTGGCGACTATATCACTCAGCTTGGTGTCATCTGCAAACTTCCTGACGGTGCACTTGATCTCGCTGTCAATATCATTGATGAAGATATTAAACAGCACTGGTCCCAGTACAGACCCCTGAGGGACACCACGTGTCACAAGTCTCCATTTGGACTTTGTGTCATTGACCAGTACTCTTTGAATATGACCATCCAACTAGTTTTTTATCCACCATACCATCCACTTATCAAATCCATATCCCTCCAATTTAGAGAGAAGGATGTTGTGGGGGACAGTGTCAAAGGCTTTACAGAAATCTAGATAGATCACGTGGTCATACAGGATTTGCCCCTGGTGAAGCCGTGCTGACTGCCCTTAAACACCTCCACGTCCTGCATGTGCTTTAGGATAGCTTCTAGGAGGATCTGTTCCATGATCTTCCCAGGCACAGAGGTGAGGCTGACAGGTCAGTAGGTCCCAGGGTCATCTTTTCTACCTTTTTTAAAAATGAGAATGTTACACTTCTTCCAGTCACCAGGGACTTCTCCTGGTTGCCATGACTTTTCAAATATCATGGAGAGTGGCTTGGCAACTACATCAGTCAATTCCCTCAGGACTCTGGGATGCATCTTCTCAGGTCCCATAGACTTATATATGCTCATGTTCCTCAGGAGGTGATTCAATAGCAACTGGCACCTACTTCTTTAGGACAATTCGGCTGTAGGGTTGTTTCTTCATTGTGGGGTCCTTTGGTGAGAACATTGAATACAGAATGTAGAGTTTTACATTGTTAAGCAAAGTTTAAGATAAAATGTTTATAAATTCATAAATATTTCATGTATGTACATAATAATATTATTATTGGGGCACTGTAGTGTGTGTTTCCATATTTATATTTTTATTTTAAGCTGAGAAGTACTCACTTTTTAACTGTCATGGTTGGCTCTATTCAGGCTCCACAGCTCATGCTGGAGATACAACATGTTTGGCACATAGTTCAAGCTGATGCCTGTTGCTTGTTATGAATTAGTTTTTACAGTTCTTGGACATGAAGAAAGAGGGCACTAGATGGTAAAATTTCTGCAGTTCTGTTGGCAACAGAAAGGATGTCCGGTCCCTTTACCCACAAATGTATTGATCACATCACACGTTAAAATTTCAGATATGAGAGAGATATTCCATAAAATAAGGGAAATACTGGCATGTTTCATTTCATTTCAGAAGAGTTAATGAAAATTGACAATGTTATGCCACTGCGATTTCTGTTGTGTTAGTAACTGCCAGGTGTGCACATATCCTTGCAGTTTCAACCCCAAAAGGCAGAAATCAGTAAGACTTTACCTTCTTAATAGGCAAAATTTCACCATTCATAAAGTAGGGGTGCTTACGTGTAAAACATTTTGCTTTTGCACCATTGCCAAAGATAATGAATTTCAGCTTCAGTGTATGTTAAGGTTCAGACTTTACATGATTTTTCAAAATTTCACGTTACTGACGTTTATGATATGTAACAAGTGTTCAGTTAAAATCTGGCTGATCCCAGATGGGAAAAAACAGCAGCCTAGGGGAGATCAGCTTATCTTTGCCCAAAGTCTGTGCTTCAGGAGATCTCTAATTTAGTAACGTTTGGATAGCAAACCTAGAGGCTGGCATAAAGCTCCTCTTGGCACATTTGAAACACCTTTTACTCTTATAAAAAGACGCTTGTCCCACTAAGCTGTAGGTTTGTTGGAGCTGTTCAGCAGTAGCTGTGCCCTGCAGCTCTTTTAGTGATAAATGAGCCACTTCAAATAAGTGCAATTGCAGCCAACTGTGCAGAAGGAATCATTAAAAAAAAATTTAAATAGACATTTTTGAAGCTTAAAAATGTGCAAACAAGTATGTTAAACCAAAATATATGCTGCTCCTTTTAATGGAAAAGATTGCTACTGGCTAAGTCTGCCAGCTTCAATAGGTGTGCCAAAAAGCCAAGGAATCTGGCAGAGTCCATAGACAGCAGTTCCATCTTTCATCTATATTTCTTTTCTGCATTTATCTTGCTTTAGAAAATGCAGAGAATGTCTTTTCCTTCCGACTTGGCACTATTTCCAAAACCACAGAAATACACTGAATAGCTTCTTGCAATTGTTTAGCTCCCTGCATGGGTCTTATCCTTGACACTCTATGAAATGTTTCTTTCTTTCTAATTTGGCAATAATAAGAAAGATTAAAATACTAAAATATTTCTATGTTTATAGAATAATGTCTTAGACAAATTGTCAGATATTAAAATTTGTTTTCTTGATTGAGAGATGCTGGGCCTAATGCACAAGGGCAGAATGCCAGGTAATTATTTTGGCATTCAGCTGATCAAAAATAGTTTCCTTGTATGTAAAGAGCTATTCAAAGAAGATGAATACAAAGAACAATATATGTATATTTATACACATATAAATGTATACATATGTGTAAATGGAGGCTGAATTGGTACTCAGGAGTCTTTAATGTACAGAATTATGCATTTATTGTTGTCATCTATGAAACTTCGTTCTTTTTTTATAGAATCAATCACTTGGTTCAAACTGACTTCAAGCCCAAATCATTGAAATCAAAGAGCACTCTGCCGTATCTTTAAGTAATACAGCACATCTTATTGCTCTCATTTTCAAGGGAAAGATGCTAAAGGTGAAGTCCATTTTGCAATATGTAGATTATGGAATAGACTTTAGTCCTGGTCAGTGCTTGGTACTTTGGCATAAGGTCTAAAGACCTGATGAGGCTGCAGGGATCATGAGGCTGGTAAGAATTCTGGCCTGACATGAGTGAGAGCAGGGTCAGGTTATGAATTGCAATTGAAAATCTCCAGGAGGTATTCAGAACGCCTAAAACCAGAATTGCCCTCTGGAGGTCCTGTCTTTCACCAGTTCTTGCTCACTGTCTTACCTTCACCACAAGTATGTGGAATGAATCCAGGTCTATTTGCTGTTTGTCTCTGTACATTGTATTGTGCAATCTGCACAAATCTCACAGTCATTAGGCTGGATTAGCTTCTTACAGTCAGTCAATCAGGTATTACTGCTTGCTTGCAGGCTACACAGTGTCTTTGAAAATCTCTAATCTCACAGATCTTCCAAAATCCAGCAGCTACTCAAGCAGTTTGTGGCCAGAGTGAGTCCTTCAGTGGTTTTAGGGACATGTTTTTTTCTTTTTTGGAAAGTATCTGTGTAACTCTACTCTAGACAACTATATGCAAATAACAAATACTTCCGTTGAACATGATCTGAATTGAGTGCTAATTCAAATCTTCCCCTATGTTTTTAATAACAAAAAAAGCCAAAGCATTTACCTGTCACAATGTGTGCATGGTAATGTATTTCCACAGCACAAACTTTAGGAAAGCCTACAAATTTCCAGCACAAGTAAATATATTTTATGGTCACTATATCACACTGTGTAAATCAGTGCCCAGGTGACTCAGAAATTAGAGTTGGTTACAGGAAGTTGACTCCTCAGTATACAATAATTTGTGCCTTATGTTTTTCTCTATGACAAAAAAGAAGCAGTTTGACAATCTTGGAAAGTAACTTCTACTCTGTGTTCATTGTTGTTTTCAATGTTTTTCAGATATCATATATTTAATTCTCTGATATTATACATTTAAATCTACCGATATGAATGAATGTGTGGACTATGCATAGACCTATGCCCACAAACAGCAGCAGCTCATTTCTTCCTTCATCATATTCAGAGTTTCATATTTGTGTGAATGAAGTTAAGCTGTGTTCCTACCATTTATTCTTTTATTTATATTCTAATTGAACATTTTTTAAGTACATTTAGTGGTCTAAAACCAGACTATAAGTTGAACCATACCTCTCATCTTCCAGTTCATGTAAATATATGCAGTGTTGTCACCCACACATCTAAAAATACGAGATTATAGATCAATCTTCTTGCATGTCACAAAACCCCCAGCTTTAAAAAACCCTGGCTCATTATTTGAAATAAGTGCTATTGTATGGGTCTGCAGTAAGAACATTCTGCTTATATCCCCAGACTTTGATATCTAAGATCTGCTAGCAAAAGCAGTCTGGTGGTTTTGATTATAACTATCCTATATAGGCAGAGAGATCAAAATCAATACTTGGAACTGAATACAGAAGAGAGTTTGAAGTGAGTTCACCCATACCAGTAGATCTAACATGCTTTTAAAATACTAGCCAGATTTTGTACCCTATTCTCTGGATAAGAAACAACTTGAGCTAAAGATTGCAAAATTTGTCACTAGCCTGGAAACTGAGGTGCCTCTTTGCTGCAGTTCAGGGTTGTTTTCAAAGACAGACTAACTATAGCGCACTTCAGGAATACCAGATGAACTAGAGAAAAAAAAAAGGCATCATGATTTCATGGTATTGCTGGAAAGTCAGGCAGAACCTTTCAGTGTGAGGTTAATGGACAGATTAAAGCTTTTTTCCCTCTGACTTGCTGCTGACAGTTTATTTGCAAGTACTCCTTAACTTTCCTGTAATCTTCAAATGACTGCTCGAGATAGACATACAAAATGACAGTATTCATAATGACAGTAATGTTAACAAATTTGGAAAACAAAAACTGATTTAGAAATTCTTTCTCTATTTCCCATATTACCTCCTCAGTGATGTTTGGGAAGGAAAGGCAAGGTAAAAGCTATGCTCATGTAAAATGAACTAGAAAGCAAAGTGTGAAAAAGATGGTAAGTGTGGAAAAGGAGCAGGAAATAAAAAGAGGAAAGATCAGTCAGGGTGAAAGCAATATAAAGGAAGGACAGTCCTCAGCATGTTGCTGAGCCCAACTAAATTATGAAAGGAGAAGAATGTCTGTGACACAAGTTTAGTCTTTTAAATGTCCATTACATGTGGTAATTAAGCAGGATACTGGTTTAATCTTAATGAAATGAATCTCCAGTGAATTGAAAAAAAATTTTTTTTAAATGTCACTCTGTTGTGATTATGAAGAAGTTCTTTATTCTCTCCATCCCACCAAAAGCCTTTTATATGTTAATCTTCTCTTGAAAACTACAGTGAAATAAAAATAAAACAGAGAAAGTGGTTCAAATAAAAGTATGCTCTAAGACCCTGGGCTTCATCACTTCTGGATTATCAGATCTGCCTGTTGCTTTTTGTGGGATTAATTTCATATCCCGTAAGACTCTTTGTACATTGGAATGTTCATGACAATTGAATTCTTTCTTAATATTGCACCAAACTTCTTTCAGCTGAATGTAGATTCAGATTATCTGTCTTTAAGGACTCCAATTGCTTACATACAATTGTACCTTTTAGACAAAGGTTAAAAGTATTTTTTTAACTAGCTTTATTTAGCTACATTACATTCACATGGTATGTTTCTATTTAGTTAGGCATATATCTGAAATTGTTGAAAATGGCCCTCTGAAGTCCTAGAAGTAAAAACTTAAGATAGGAAAAACTTTAAACTCAGTGTATTTTAAAATGACCTGCAAGTTTACATTTCTAAAACTATTTTTTACGTTTTGCCATTTAGCATTTTCTTCACTTTCTCTGTCTCTGATATTTAGAGTTCATTTATTATGTCTTTGCACAGAAGGGGGTCTGTCATCCTTCTCTAAATAATTATGTAAGAAATAGACAGTTAATGCAGGTGAAGTGTAGAGAGAGCTGTAGGGTTTATTCATAGTTTATATATATATAAAAACTTGCAAGTATGTATGTGTATTTAAAGTGTGTACTGCATTATAATTCTTGCTAGCCATTTTAGTTGTGTGTATTTCTCCAAAGCAATGCAATGCCATGTTGAACCTTAGTGGAGAGTATGAGAATTATATTCTTATTTTGTATTTTATTAGTGTGAACTAAAGCAGATTTGTTTCAAGAGTGCTGTGCCCATTATAATAGGCAAAATTCAGATGTGTTGAAGAAATGTATTCCTTGTCCCAGATACCTTTCAGTTTAGTTGTAATACAGGAGGTGACTAAACAAAATAATAGACAGAAAGGGACAAAACATAAAAAACCCCAAACATGAAAAATGTATAAAAAATCAAGCTGTACTCAAGGATTCTCTACTTCAAATCCATCATTACATAAAATCAGTTAAAGTTTACTGAAGCTGCATATTCTAAAGAAAGTATAAACATCTCACAGTAGACTACCAGTAATAAGATGGTCAGAATACTTCACTGAATCTATCGAGCTCTGCTCTTCTTTCTCCCTTGTCCCAGCATTGTGTGAGATTCAGCTTACCAACAGCTGTTTTGTCACAGGCAGTCACGTAGGAGAAAGTAACAACTTGCAGAGGACAAGTAAGTTGTTGTAAATCCTGAGATAGGTGACACAGTTTAATATCTGGGAGTGCACTTGCAGACAAGTTTGTTCTCATCCTAACATGACTTGCACCTGTTGCAGAGAGTGCACAGGTTTGCCCGCCCCGGTGCACTTTCACTGATTTTCTGAGGGAGGAAAGGAAAGCTGAGAAAGAAGAAACAGCTGCTGGCCAACCTGCTGTCACCATGTTCAAGTATACCTTAGTCCAAGCTGCAGCTTCTGGACCTTCTCGTGCCCCAGACATACTTGAGTGACTCCCAAAGTTTGTTATTTCTTTTCCACGGCTGCCAGAGTGGAGATGTGTGAGAAGGGGAAAGGCAGGAGTAAGAGGAAGGGAGAAATAGTCAGGTGCAATCTTGCTAGATTTCTACCTTTTCACATTCCAGGTGACTGATAGGCTACACCAAGGGCTGCTCTGACTTTAGTCACAGAGAGGAGAGAACTTATATGAGGGGGAATCAGCACAGTAGGTGCCCATCTTTTGCCTTTACTGGAATTTCTTGGTATGGGATTTTTTATATCTGCTAGCTCAGTGTGTTCCCTGTCACACAGGACTTTACGTCTGAAATCTATTATCTCTGTGCCACCTGAGAAAAACAAAATTAACACAAAATACTGCAAAACTTAGACAAGCATCTTCTTCTTATGAGGCTGTGCATGGTACATGTTGTCTTGCATTTCACTTTGCTAAAAGAGAAAATCATTAAATTGGCCTGAATTTTAGTTTAGAAATAGTGACTTAGCTTAACCTTCATTATGCTTTGATTATGACGTGTGTTTTATTATTTATAATCCAATTTTATGAGAAGTATTTTCATAGGAATACGTGTAACATAACACTCAAAGTAGGTGCTTTAATATTTTCCAGTGTGGAATATGGTGTTGAAAGTTAGCAAAATGCTGGCTGGATCGAGAATGATACTTTCTTGGATAAGTTTCTACCATATGCTTTTATTTAAAGTATTTTTTTCTTTTAGGTTAGATTTATAAAAAGCATGTGAGAAATGTCTTTTTTGGAAAAGAAGTGTTACGCAATTAGAAAATCACAGTGCTAGAAATTTAGCATCCTTTAGGAAATGTTACATGTAAAAAAAGTCAGATACTAAATCTAAATTTAAAAAAAAATGGCAAGTCCTACCACCAACTGGAAATGCTGTCAGTCTACAAGATGTCATCACCAGCACAGCAGATAGAACCTGCAGTTGTACTGAAGTAAAGGTCTTTAGTTCCAGGAATGTTAAGCGCTATGTGAACTCTGACTAGCTTCCCAGTATAGATATGAATCTTGTTAAAGGAGTTTGTCCATATTTCCTTCAGAGTAGAAAAAAATCAAATAAAATTTCTTTTTCAGCGGAAGCAACATAAAGAAGCCACGAAAAGGGCTTTAGGTATTATTTTATAGGGTTTTTTTTTGCATTGTTTGCATTCATGTTTGCAGGACTCCAGAGTACTGAATAGGCTCATCTTTTATCTTCATATGAATAAGACAATCTCTTTCCAGCAGTATTATTCTACACTTTCCACTGTTTTGGAAAACTTGTTGTACAAACATCACATGACCAATCCCTTATATAAACATTAAGTTGTGCAAAACTGTATTCTTTCTTAAAACACTGCTTCCTGTGTTTCCTGCTTCCCACCTGTGAGCCTGGAAGCTGCAATGACTGTGACCGAAGGAAACTGAGTACTTACAAGTTATTGTACCCATATATGGAGCATCACTAATACCTCAGATTTTGTCAGATGCAGGATTTATTCTTGCAAAACTTGTCTATGCTTTTTCTGCTTTAAAATCATAGAATCATGGAATGGTTTGTGTTGGAAGGGACCTTAAAGATCATCCAGTTCCAACTCCCTGCCATTGGCAGGGACAATTCACCACTAAACCAGGCTGCTCAAGTTCCCATCCAGCCTGGCTGGATGAACAATCCCCGGGAGGGGACATCCACAACTTCCCTGGACAATCTGTTCCAGTGCCTCATCATGAAGAATTTCTTCCTAATGTCTAATTTAAGTCTTCCCCCTTCCAATTTAAAGCCATTCCTCCTTGTCCTATCCCTACATAGTGTTGTAAAAAGTCCCTCCCCAGCTTTCTTGTAGGCCTCCTTCATGTACTGGAAGACTTCCATAATGTCTCCCCAGAGCCTTCTTATCCCCTTGAGCTATTTCTTCTGTAAAAGTGAAAATTTCAAGAAAGACATCTTCATAGAAAACAGAATTACTAGCCTATTTTTATTATTGTATTACTCATCCAGTGATCCATACCCATTTTGGAATGACACTTTCACAACTTTCTGTGTTGATGCTTACATTAACTTGTTGGAAATAATTTTTGACAGGTTGTTTTGTGGTTGTAAGGGTAGTATTTTAAGGAAGCTGCACTATCAGACAGTGGAAGGTGGCATCATTCGTGATGCATGAATACCCAAGGATACATTATGGCTTACCTCCTTAACACTTACTATGGCACTGAGGAGCAAAGACTTTCCCATTTTTTTGCACTTTTGTATGCCAGAAAACATAAGACCCAATGATGATAGTCTGCAAAGCATGTCTTGAGAGCAACAATTCCTCCTCCTAATCGGGGGCACTACAGACTGGTCAGCCTCACATTGGTCTCTGGAGAAATTATGGAGGTAGTACTCCTGCAACACATTTCTGGGCACAGGAAGGAGAAAGTTATTTGGAACTTTTAACATAGGTTTACCAAAGGTAAACCTGATTGCCTTTTATGTACCTGAGTTTGTAGATGAGAGGAGATAAGTGAATGTCTTCTGCCTTGGCCTTAGCAAGATTTTCAACACTGTTTCCCAAAGCGTCCTTCTGTCCCAGTTAGGATGTATGAAACTCTAGATATGTGAACAACTAAATGGATTAAATATGGTTGGACGATTCATCTCAGAGGGTAGTAGTTAACAGGTTGTACTCTACCTGGGAACTGGTGACAAGGACAGTGACAAAAGGCCATCCCTGTTGGGACCTGTCTCATTTAACATGTTTGTCAATGACCTGGAGAAGGCAGAGGACTGTGTAGTCATAAAGTCTGAAATTATACCGAATCACCTCTTAGAGCAGGGAACACAGTTTTGATACAGTCAAGGGAAGGGCTGCCATTCAGAGATACATAGGCAGAGTGGGAGTCAGCCAACAGGAACATTATGAAATTCAGCAAGGACTTTGCTTGCACTTGCAGTGATACAGGCTAGGGACTGAGTGGCTGAGGAGCAATTTTCCAGAAAAGGGCATAGAGATTTTGGTAGGGAGCAAGCAGAACATTAGTCAGCAATGTGTTATGACAGCAAAGAAAATACAACACTGGGCTGCATGCACAGGAGCACAGCAAGGAGACTGAGAGAAGCGATTGTTCCCCTTAGTACTTATTAGACCCCATCCAGAACACTGCACCCAACTTGACCCTCCAATATGGTTAAGATATGGATTAACTATAATAGATTTGGCAGAGGACCACCAGGATGGTCAAGAGCTGGAGCACTAACTGGGCTTTTTCAGCCTAGAGAAGAGAGAGCTTCAAGCAGGCTAAAAGGCAGCCTTCCATCGCCTATAAGGCGTCAGTCATCAAAAGCAGGGAGCTAGGCTTTTCACAATGATGCATAGCAAAAGGATGAGAGACAACAGGCACAAACTGAAACAGGAGTCTCTGAGTGTGGGGAAAACCTTTCTCTCTGTGAGGACACTCAAACACTGATCAAGATCACTTTTCAAGATCAGGCTGGATAAATCTCTGAGCAGCCTCGTCTACCTTGTAGCTGACTGGTTTGAGTGTGACATTGGACTAGAGACTTTCTGAGATCACTTCCATTCTGAATCACTCTGTGATTGTGCAATCCTAATACGGTGTCCCAATTCTGTGATATTTTAAAGCTGGGATAGTAACAGCAAAATCTTCTTAATTGTTCTGAATATTTAAATGATTTGGCTGTGCATTGCTTTTGCTTTTGGAACCCAGAAATGTTACATGTGCTCTGTACGTTCTCCAAACAGCTTGTATTTGTGCTTATTTGCTGGTATGACATGCTAACTGTGTAAAAAATTTTGGACTCTTGCCTTAGAATTTAGATACCTGCCAACAGAAAATGAAGGCTACATAGTGCTGCAAATGCTTTCTCTGTCTGTGGAAAGTGCCTCTTATGTGCCAGAAAGAAGCATTTATACCACATGCTTTTTTACTGCTTCTCACATCTGCTAACATTTACACGTGTCAGAAAACAATACCTGAATGGTAAAAAGGGAAGGGAGACAAGAAGTTCAGGGGCATTGCACCAAGAAAAAGAACATGTTAAATTGCGCTGGTGTATTGGAATAAAAAAAGTTCTTGGATTTGTCAAATCTATCTGATGTGTGGTTATGGTCTATGAACATGTTTCCATAGCTGAACTGGATGACCCAAATTGCCAGTAAGTCGAACTGAACCCATGAAAAGGTCAAGGAGTGGCAGTCAGAAAGTGAAAGAATTACAACTTTCCTGGTACATACAGAAAGAATAAAGTTTTATTTCATTTAAGACAAGATTTATATAGAAAATATTCAAAGTTAGATTCCTAAATATGGGTTTATCTACTTATATTGAAATATTTTGCATTTGCAATAATCTTCTCAGCTACCATTTCATTAGCACAAAAGGAGTAGGTTGACTGACAAATGCTACTGTATATCCTCAGTCCACAGAGGCAGCTACTGTATTAGGCTGTGTTTCCAAGAATATTTCTTTGAAGTCGTATTGTGAAAATCCTGAGACACAGTGTAGTACAGGATTTTGTATGACGTGGCAGTTCTTATGGATGTTACCACTGTCAAGCGATTTAGAACAGTGAAATAGAGAGGAACTGGTCCTTGATCTGAAACTCAGAAGGAAAAAAGTCAGTATTTGCTACCTTCATAAAAATTGCTGTGTGCATTGGTTGCATTTGTACTACTAATTCTTTAGACATCTATTTGGGTACTTTTAACCAGTCTTGTGTAGTAAGTAGGCTGTGTTTTGATACCAAATGATGATTTCTCAAAATACTCCTACAACAAGGGGTACATTCCCCCTTCCCTTCTTCCACCCTCTCTGCCCCCGCCCTTGTTATTGCTTTAATAATGAGCTCTGCATGGGAAGTAACAGAAAAATATCTATTTTCCTTATTTTTCTGAGCCTAGGAAGAAGTGCTAGTTAAAAGAAATAAATAACCTTGGATCAAATCCTAGTGTAGTCATAATAAAAGCAAAGGTCTAGTTTTGCTTTTTGCTCTATTTCTAGTAGATACTGTATCTCCAATACATGAGTTTTGTGATGAACTTATGCTATTTCAAACTGATAACAAGTCTTGCGCTGAAATTATTATGAAAGCTTGAGTTCCGCACCCCCACACTGAAAAAGCCTTTTACTAGGTCTGTGAAGATGCAGTGAGTAATCATAAAACTGATGATGTGCTGCTTCATCTTCCTGCCAGTTGAAGTCAGTGGTGAAACTTGCACTGACTTCTCTGGTGGCTGCCCCTGGCCTGACATTTGCATGCAAATAGCATGTAAGAATATAATGAATAAGACCATAAAGCTTTCTCGTATCATTTATGCTCCTGCCGTTTTAGCTGTCTCCTATCTCTTTAGGAGTGTTCTCACTTGAAGAATTCTTGTCTAGCTATTTGTACACAGATATCTGATTACATTAAGGGAAATTATAGGAAGAATTGCTATAAAAATTATCATTGATGCTTTATTTAACATAATACTCTTTTTGACAACATTCAGGCCCATCACAGGCACCTTTACAAGTTACATGTAGGGGTCAGAGGGTGAAAGGTGACTGGCAAGATGCTTGTTTTGTACATTTGGCTAACACAAATACTTCCTCAAGTATAAAATGCTTTGATCTTTATAAGCAAATGCCATATGTGTGCAGCTGTGGCCCATGCCTCTCGATTGCAGGAAGGTTAGAAAAAGGTAGCATACGAATCTGATGTCTGCATTCAATTTATGCTTTTATATTTAGCAGTCCATAATTTTATGTAGTATTTTAGCTGTATGAAAAATATGCACCAGAGTTGAGTGATAACAGATTTCTCTGTGG
Source organism: Clamator glandarius (assembly GCA_033459285.1). Taxonomy (NCBI): domain Eukaryota; kingdom Metazoa; phylum Chordata; class Aves; order Cuculiformes; family Cuculidae; genus Clamator; species Clamator glandarius. The sequence continues at coordinate 38,159 of JAUNZM010001201.1, forward strand.
TTTGACTTGACATTGTTTGGGTGAACACAGAATCCTAAGTATCGCATACTGAAAATACAGGTTTTAATGAGAGCTGTCTGAGCTTCAAAATACCTGAATGCACACTAAGCTTGGCAGATTTTCAGACATCTGAGGACTGCATGGAGCTGACTTAAGCTAAGCAAGAGTCTTCTGTTTTCCAGCATATATTGCATTTGCAGTTGCATCATTGACTTGTAGCACACTGAGGAAGTGAGATCCAAATCCATTATTAATGGTTTACTGATATATAAAAAATGTTTTATCATGAAGGCCTGTCTTATGCCATGCTTGTGCTGAACAATAGCTTACTCCAAGGGCATTTCCACTGAAAAAAATTGGATGACTTCCAGAGTAAAGGATCTAGTCCACATGACTGAAAAGCTGAATTGGCTCCAAAAGTTTGGCACCTTTTTTAAGCTTTTGTTTTTCACTTTTACATGCAAATGTTTAAGACAAGATCAAGAATTCCTTTCCAGATCAAGGAATTTAATATGAGTGGTTTTCTGTGACGATAAAGAAACCTGCTGCAGTCAATGGGACTCAAGGGTACAACCACATGGATCCAGTTTCACAGTCAAAGCCAAAAAAATGTATGCCTTTGTTTATTAAAAATCTTGAGCGTGTACAAATATACTGGTATATCACGGAAGGAACCATAATTTCAATTAAAGCATATGCAATTTCTACTTACAAGAAAAAAGCCCATCACAATCAATAGACAGGCATGATACAGTAAACAAAATCAGACATGAAATTGTCGAATTACAGATACAAATATGAATAAATATAAAGTGTTGTGCTCTGTGTGTATGCTAACAAATTCAGGTTTTCAGAAGTATATATATGTACGCATATATATGAAAATCAGTGCTGTTAATATATTTTTAGTATTTTATTTATTATGTATGTGAGTAAATACATGCAATTGTACTAGATACAATTTGAATATTATTTAAATAATGGCATACTTTTTTGTTTTTCTTATACTATTTCTCTTTTGCATTTTTACTAGCTCCTACTGGCTATGGTAGGCTCTACAGATGAAACTCTGCAGGAGGCAGCAGCTGGTTGCATAGCAAACATTCGCAGATTGGCTCTAGCAATAGAAAAAGCTAAGTACGGCTGATGCTTTAGCAGCTTTTACCAACACGCTTGTTTTGCAATGCCGCTACATTTAAGTACATGATTCCTCCTTTTAGGATCTGAATTTCATACCAGAGCTCATTATATCAGGATAATTTAGTAACAAAAATGTAGAAAATCATATTTGTTCTTATATTACTGCTTTGTCATATCTAGTTTTTGTGAAACATTTACATCTAGTTTTGTGTGTCCTTCAGCATCACATCTTTCAATAGGCTATTGGTTAAGATGTCAAAACCTTTTTCTAGAATAATGCACTTGCATTTGAAATTCATTGTAGATATAAATGAGTTTGTATATCTATGACATTACAATAAGTTTTCCTTCACTATATGTGTGCTTGTGCAGTGATTTATGCATGTCTTGAACAATTCCCTTCATGTTAAACTTGTCCAATCATCCTGTCATTATGTTTTTGCCTGTTTGATCACTGGCAATTCACAGGAGAGGACAAAAATACAGATATATCAATCTCACATCTGGTGTTATATAAGGACTGTAAATAGCTGTTGCAGTAGACATCACTCTAAATTTTCTGTTTCTACCAACATCAAACAAAATAGTGCTCAATTTTATAAGTGGTGAAATGTGTTTTAATTGTCATGTGTTTAACTCAAATTTAGCGGCTGTAAATAAAAAGTGGAGAACTACATTTACATGTAGGCATTATCTTATTGTGTTTTTCTGTTTTTAAATTGAAGACAACATTGTATTGATGTAGTTACTTCATTTTTCTGGATAAAATTATATTCAGAATCAGAGTTGCTTTCAGTAATGAGATAAACAGTAACTGATAGGACAAGAGGAAATGTCCTCAAGTTGTGCCAGGAGAGGTTCATATTAGACATCAGGAAAAATTTCTTCACCAAAAGGGTTATCGGGCACTGGCACAGGCTGCCCAGGGAGGTGGTGGAGTCACCATCCCTGCAGGTATTTAAAAGATGTGTAGATGAAGACTCAGGGATATGGTTTAGTAGTGGACAGGTATGGGTGGACTCAATGATCTCTAAGGTCTTTTCCAACCAAACAATTCTATGATTCTATGATATTATAGATTGCAGACACACTATATATACCATGCTCAACAAATAATACTAAAGCATTTCCTTGAGAGCACTAGTGTCTTAATTTCAAGCACAGACTGCTGACAAAACTGAAAGTATTTAATTAACTTGTGTTTGTCGAGTATTCATTTCTGAATTATTTTTTTACTGCCCTTAGTAATTAATAATTTTCTTGGCTTGGAAGAAGTTTACAGTTTCATGGTTTTTCTTCTAGCTAGCATGGCTACTCAGAGCAACTAATTTTACTGCTAACAGAAGCTTCTAGTACAATCGAATTTTTTATTTGTGTTTTCTCTGGAGCAGGCGTTCAGAGAAGGTTCATTTAAAATTTCATTTTCAAATAATGCAGTTCTGAAAAGGGAAGATTGCAGTGGGCCCTTAAGGGAAGGTGTGGAGCATATTTTAAGGGAAACAAGCTATGCACAGGTGCTGGCAGTGAGGAGGTCAAAATATTAATCCAGGTAGTATTTTTTGATCAATGTGAAAATCAATATGGTCATGGGGTTGTCACAAGTTCCATCAGCAACCAGTGACCAAGTAAATACTTTTTTAGGTATTTTCCAGCTTCATAGACATGGTATGTTATTGTGAATAAATATATTATTATACAGATGTCACAGTTGTAGTAGTATCATATGCTTCATCACTATACTCCAAAATACTTCTGAAGTAAATGCTAATTGCCAAATTTATTTGGAAGAGGAGAGACTTCATTTTATTTTTTGTCTTTTCTGTGAGAGAAGCTGTGGTTGCAAATAGTTTTTCACAGTTTTGCTTATGAAAAATATCTAAAATGGTATTTAGGGGAAATTAAGGGGAAAAAAACTCCCTGACAATAACTGTTGTCCTTAACATGAGCTTCCAAGGCATTCTTGACTATTTAGTATGGATTTCAAATGGAATAAGTTCCTCAGTGAACTTAACTTCATGATGCAGATGTTGGGGCAATAAGTGTCATATTCCTGACAATGAAATGGCTTCACCTTGCCACTCTCACTCAGGCTAGTAGCCCTCAGGCCTCTGAGTGGCTGATCTGAAGTCTTTACATTAAGGGCTCGAACTTGAGTTGATTTATTTCTTTACCATGCCTGCAGTTTTTAAGTTCTGTACAAGAAGAAATGCTGAAACTGATACAAATTGTTGTACAGGCAAAAGATAAATATTAAAAAAAAAAAAAATACATCTTTTTTGGCCAAAACTGGGGAATTCCATGTAATTAATACAAAGATGTTTAGTTGTTGGAAAATGAATAAATGAATGTGATCCCTGGCCTCTTCAAGCAGTGGAGTACAGTACAGCATGTACATTTGAACAGCTTCCACTTTCTCTGCAGAGCTGCGTTGAGTTTCACAGCACTGCAGCCCTCTGAAAGGCTTCCTCACAAAGCTGGGTCCCACTTGCTGCTCACACGCTCCTCCTGGCAGTGCCCACCAGGCTATTCAAGCCCTGGCAGCAACTCGAGCAGCCGCAGCTGCCCAGGCCTGGCATTCCCACTGCTTATAATCAGGCACCAGCCAGCTCCCACTCCCCAGCTCCTATGACTGGAAGGGAAATGCCTTCACTCCTTTCTCTTTCCACCGGCTGGTACTTCTCAACATAAACCTGTAGCCCCTTAGGAAACAGTTATACTGAGCACTGCAGCTAAATATTATAATGTAGTCAGTGCAGAGCAATTTGATGTACAAACTAAATACAGAGTCTTATTCTAGTTGCAAAAATCAAGTAACATAAAAAAGAGAATCAACCTCTCTCCTGTTCACCTGCCATCACCTGCCCAATCTACTCCCTCCTTGTTTTCTCAATGCAATTCTCTGTTTTCATAGTCTTGCAATAGAGGTTTTTTTCCAGTTTATTTACATTGATATTGCCATCAGCAGAGAGTATCTGTCACTTTTCACAGTATTGGGAGCCAGCTTTCGGCTCTGCATGGAGCTCCGTGCTCCAACTTAACATCCATAAATCCAGGCCTGATCTTCACTAGCTGCTCGTTTTCAGCGTTGTTTTTCATTTTCATTTAAATGTCAGAAAACTTAGAAGCCAAGTAAGAAACACAAGAAAGTGTTGTTTTGAATATAGAAATACTATAGTTAATGAGAAAAAAAGCAGGAGAAGAATCTTTCACCTTCATGCAACTATTTCTGGAACCTTAAAGGCCCACCACATCTTTCAGTCAACGCATCTGTCAGCAGCAAGATAGCTTTTCTCCTACCACTCCGTGAGTTTAGGATTTATTGCTTGGTGACAGATAACCATTATCAATAATTTAGTTGTCCCAGGATGTTCAAACTACACATTTGAATCTGGGATTTATGTTCATTTCCTTTTAATGATCATGCTAATGACAAGTGCATGTGTTCTGACATGCAATATTGTCTCCAAGTTGTAAGGGAAATATAAACTTCACAGCCTGGGTGCAATGGATCTGCAGTATATTAGGGGCTTTGTTATTCTGCTCTGTCACCGAAACTTTTCTTTGGTCAGTAAATGAGTCTGAGATTCGCAGGGCTGTCTTGAGAATTGACTAATTTGCTTTAGGCTAACTGATCGCTTTGTGTGAAAGCAGGATACCTCTTTCATTCCATGTCTCCTAAAATGAATTGAATTAGCTGCTGACACCAGAGGTCAGATGTGAACTGTCCCAGGAGGCTGAACTAGATAATATGTTAGTTTAAGAATTTCATCTCATAATAAATTATATGGTTGTTTCTTGCACATTTCCACCAAAATAATCTTTGTTCTACACATGACAGCGGGGTGACCGCGATGGAAACATGTAGCGTGTTTCTTCAGCAGCAGTATTCAAGTTTCCATGCGGGCTGTTTTCAGAGCTTATTTCCAGAGTCAGAAGCTAACTGCTCCCCCACTATAAATTGTGGTTTGTTTCTTCTTTAGTCACTTAAGCTTTGCCACAAACTGCTCAGGACCCAGAAAAACAGAAGGAAGCAATGCCACATCTTGGCCTCTTCTCATTTCAGACAACCTAATCACCTGCTCTTCAGTGACCAGGACCAGCATGTCTGCAGCCATAGCCACTGTAGTGGGAAGTTACATTGCACTGTTTCTGAAGGAAATGTTACCAATTATTATTCCCTCCTCTGCTTAAACAAAAACATTCTTCAGTTCTCAGTATTTTCCTGCTTTACTGACTGAAGCCAGCCAAAAGTCATCCATTTTTATGATTTTTTTTTTCCTTGAATACATTTTTACATATGTGCTTTTCATCCTATTGCCTAGTTATCAGTTAACTAATAATCATGACTTGTTGGGAAGGATTTCCATGAACAGCATTGCCATGGCTTGTGTTTATCTTCTCGACTTGTTTATATGCTATCTGCCGGGTACCTTTCAGTTGGCAAGTTCCTCCCTTTTTTCCAGTTGTTGTTATTGGCAAGTTACGTGTTTTATCCTAGTCTACGTGGAGCATACTGCCATTCAGCTGCTTGATCTTTCTTCTACAACTACTGTAATCAATTCTACCTTGAATGCAAATGTTTTCTTTCTGAAAGGTTCAAAAACTCATGTAAGGAAGTTTTGACTTTGGCTACCAATACCAAATTATGTGACGTGGCCTAGTCCTATCACCTTTGCATTTCTCCAGTGGCACAAAATCATATTCACTAATTTCACGTAGTAGTAGTTGAACAGGCAAATCTTTGCTTGTCATTTCGATTGTGTATTGGAGAAAGGCCAGAAAAATGACATTAGACTAATGCTGAACCATGGAACAATAGGTTGTAAAACAGCAGTTTTCAGTCAACTCATAGAATCATAGAATTACCAGGTTGGAAAAGACCTCTTGGATCATTGAGTCCAACCATTCCTCTCTGTCACTAAACCATCTCCCTGAGCACCTTGTCTATCCATCTTTTAAATACTTCCAGGGATGGTGACTCAACCACCTCACTGGGCAGCCTGTACCAGTGCCACATGACCCTTTCTGTGAAATTTTTTTCCTGATATCCAGTCTGAACCTCCCATTGTGTCAGGATCCTGGAGTACCTTCAAAGCTTATCTACTCTTTATGAGATGAGAATCTGCCTAGAAACTTTGGCAGGAACAAGTTGTTCATTACAGTCTTGGTGATAAGGTTTTGACCAGCCATACTGTGACAGACTCCACTTCTTCAAGGGCCTTGGTGAATGCAGGACAGCAACACAGAGCACCAGTGAGTCAGTGGGTGCCTCTGGCAGCAGAATTTTGCTCCAACGGCCTGGTCTTGAACTGCGCCTTCTGATAGCCAGATAAAATAACTAGGGATTTCTGTACTGCTTCTGGAAAAAAAAAAAAGGCTTTAATAAAAATGGTAATTAAAAAGTTACAGATGCTGATAAAATTAAAAACATATGATATGGAATTGAAATGATTTAGTGTTGAAAAATGTTGGTTGATTCAGTAGTAGTTAAATTTCCAAATAACTTGTCTTGAACAAGCAAATAGTTTTAAGCATCTGGCTACGTGTCTTCTTTTTAAAAAATGTGAACACAGATCATGTTGCTGGTTCCCTCTACCACAGGCTGGTAAAGGCTGTGCTATAAAATTAGAGCAGTAAACCACTCGTCTTTCCAGTTGCCACATACCCTTCTCCAATTGACAGCCTTTAGGGGCCTCCTTGGTTCTTCAGCTAAAAGTACCAAGTGCAGTTCCGTCGCTCTAATGAAAAAATAACAACAATGTCTGGGAAGCCATAGAATGATGCAATAACTGCTGCTCTGCTTCCTTGAATGTGATGAAGCTTGCATATTTGCCTGGCCCCAGTGTTTCACTCTTGCCAGTATTGTACTGTAAAGAGACTTGGCAGAACACGTTCAAAGGCTGTTCGTGGTTTTTCACTCAGCATTAAAACTTCCAGTGACGGAAGGGTGGGGGAACCCATATTGGGACAAACAGACACTCAAAAAGTAAAAAAAAGAGAGGAGAATGAGGCTGATGGCAGATGGTCAGCAGTTTGGCAAACCTTGATTGTGGGACTGGGATTGATTAGGGCCAAACTGAGACCCGCTGGAGGACAATGCTGTGTATTAAACCAGTGGGTGTTTTCTGCCCACGTTTCATGGAGCAACCAACCAAAAGAAAAAACAGCTCCTAGTGTTCTGAAAGATCAGTGTTGCTTCAGTGTGATAACCAAAGTCACACCATCCTGTCACACGGGGTGCAATATTGCAGAGGCTCTAGGATTGCCACTTTTTGTGCTGTGTTTGCCCAGTATATGGAAAATTCCTGTCCCCATGGCTGTTGGTCTTGATCTGCAGACATTCATTGAACCCACTTATGACTGATTTTTAATTACAATACTTGGAAAACAGACTCCTGAGTCCTTATCCCTGTGTGAGGTTAGGGAAGAAAATATTCAAAGTGGAGTTGGAGCAACTCTTGGAGAGAAATATTTCATGTGCCCTTGCAGATGAGGGGCAAAATATGTTCAGAAGCAGAAGTTATGGTCAGATGGATGCCTCCTTCCAACTCATTCCACAACTGTCTGTGGTGGGGTGTCATGTAAAAGGGAAAATATTTAGGAAAGTGGACATCTGTGGGCCAGCCTTGGTATGCTTCCCAGAATGTAATGACTAGGTGAATGTTTTTCAGCACAGCAACTGATGAATATAGGTGACTGCCAAGCACTTGATCTGATGTGGCGTGAAGAGGTACAAAACAGAGTGATTTCTCTGAAGAAACTGAAGCCTAATTCTTTCCAAACTCAGTCTTAAGAAAAAAATCACCAAAACAACAAAATCAAGACAGAACTCTTTTTAGTTCCCCCATGCTGCTTTTCAGATTCCTGCATAAGACACTTCAATTGCATGGACATGCTCATTTTCACCAGTCTTAAGGCTCTACAAGTATCAGTGTAGATTTATTACTGTTGACATTTCCAAACTGACAGAGTTACTGAGATCTGTGTTATGATTTTCGTTCCACTTGCAATTACTGATATCTAATAACTACTTAATCTGTTCTGAACTTTGGAGGAATGTGTAACAGAAATCACTTCAACTTTTGCTAGAACTGAATTTGAATCACATGTCTTCTCTCCTACATGACTGCCACATCCACACTAACCACCCCAAAGAACTGAAATATATTTCGGCTTTAAGAGGAAAATACTCTGTACTCTACCATGTACGTCCTTGCTCTGGGGAATGGAAATGCAGGCTCAAGTGCCCCACAGCACCCTCAGACACTCTGCAAGTCTCAGAGAGTCTCTGTCAGAGAAAGCCAATGTGAGACAGGACCCTCGTGGTCTGGAAACCACTGTTCCCCTAATAGACAACTATTACAACTAGGACAAAAATAGTAGCTGTGATGCTGAGGCTTCAAAATGTGCTAGCCAAAATGCTCACCTCCAGAAGCAGCTTTAGGGCTGTGAAGCATCTTTGTGCAACCTGAAGTGTCTATGTTCCTGAAAGGGCTGAGATTAAGCACAGAGCTTCTCCATGGAGTTTCCCAGTGCCATGGGTCCACTGGAGATCTATAAGCGTCCCTCAGTGCTGGTCACAGACTTACTAAGCAGCCTGGGCTCTGGGCTTCCACTGTGCATCTGGCAGGCTGTGCGCTGAATGCACGGAGGCATATATTTTCATAGCAAATCTAAGTGGCAGTTTAGAAAGGCTGACCCAGCCAAAGAAAACCCTGGAAAACCATGCAGAACGAAACAATAAAACTGTCTAAGAATTTAATCCAATGTGAAAGTTAGTAATTGTCAGAAGTCCACCAGATTTACATTTCTAAAATGAAACAGGCCAACAGAGTAACATGTTTTTGCTTCTGTGATCAACTAGTAGCAGTTTTACAAAGTAATAAGAATGTGGAAGGAGTTCGGTTACAAAAAGTGGCTGCCACCTGCAGGTATCCTGTCAAGGCTTTAATAACTTTTGTGGAAAAATAGGTGAAATCTTACTTTGCTGGGGCAGGTAACATTTTGAGTTGGCCAGCAGCAAGTGTGATGTGAATAAACATGTTTTATATAACTACAAGTGAAATGATGGTAAAACAGCTGAGCCAAAGAGGGCTGTAGGCTGCATCTAGAGAGCTCCCAGCGGCTGAGGATGTGCTGCAAACCCAGCTTGCTCTGACCAGGAACAATTCCCTTGGGCAGCTCTAGGTGATATGTAACAGCATAAAAAAATCCAAAGACTAATTGAAAGGTATCACTCCTGCACAAGGAAAATGTAAAGAGAGGGATGCAGGAGTCATTCCCAGTGATTCTCACATATGCCACTGATGTGCAGGTACTCGATGTGGTCCAGTGCCTTGGGAACACTAGGGCAACACAACTGCACTCACACACTCTGTTTCTCACCGTGCTCTGGCTGCAGGGCCCAGATGGGTGCAGCTACATCATCAGTTGCAGGGAGAAATGCTGGTCACTGCATGGAAGGAAGCAATGTGAAAAGATTTAGTAAGGAAGGACTTTGTTAAGAAGCAAAGAAAGATTAGTTTCTTAGCTTGATGAATGAAGATTTGGGGATGCTATGTGGTGGGATGGCAACCAGATTGCCAGGATCCAAAGACAGCCCTCTTTTGGGGAATCATTCCAGCCAACGAGACATATGAAACAGTGCTTCTTCCACCCAGGATAAGGGCATGTGCCTTATATACCATGTACTACCCTCATGCTGCCCCCATTTCCATAAAGCCTTAAAAGCATATGGCAATACAGATTACCCTCCTCGCTCTGCAATGAGAAGGGACCTCAAAAAAACCCTCACAGAGATTTTGACTGCAGTGGAGGATCCCAGCATGATCAGTGAGTCACATGCACTCCTCGTGTCACAGCATCCACTGAAGTTCATGGGTGTGCAACTTCAGCAGCATCTCTCCAGGCTGTCCAGACCGCGCTACAGACCTTGAGTTTGCCAGTCTTGACAAGCAGCTGAGCCACAGGCGAAGCAAGAGGACTTGCAGAATGAAAATGTGTGTTTAGCTATATGGGCTGCCTTGCGTCCAGCTCAGATGATTTCCTTCTGTCTCAGTCTGATAACGGTGCAGTCTCCCGAAACCTTCTCAGATGGCTGCTGTCCTGCAGATCCCAACAGAAGCAGGGTAAAAGAAAGCTTACAGAAGGCTTGATATCTCTCTGAGCAGCCCCAGTCTCTGGTAGATTAGCAATGCAAACAAATGAAGGCTTCTTGGAACTAGCCAGGCACTTTTGGCAAATCCATGTGTTTGTGACTGCTACCTTCATTGGAGATGATTGACATGACTGAGTCCTTTCCAGGCATTTTCAGCATTTCTGTATTATCAGCCACCTGGTCCAGGGCTGCAGAGTCCATCCAAGGGAGGACCGAGGTATGTGGACTGCTTGAATTAGCTCCATGGGTAAGAACCTCAAAAAGTTGGATCTTTTGTGTAAAAATTTAAATGCCTTGGCCGCTTTGTAAATGTTTGTTGCAAACCCTCTAGCGCTGCTGCCAGACAGAATTACCTTAACTGGGACCTAATGGCTCAGTCCATGGAGAGTCTCCCACATAAACAGAGACATGAATCAAAGTGCCTTTTTTTTTTTTTGAGGGAATGTTCCAAGTGTCACAGACACCTCAGTCACAGCCTGTTACAGGACAGTGGCTTTGACAACACTGAAAAAGGTCTTACAGTTGAGTTGACTGAATTACAGGAGGCCCAGCAGCTATTGAGGGTGTCCTTTTCAAAGGTGCCTTAAATAAAATGAGCAGCGTGTTAACTATGCAATGCAAATGGCCATCTGTTCCTCCCCAGATATCTGCATCCCTGCCCACGGAGGCAGATAATATAGGCCCCTGAAGGAGAGTCATCAAGTGCTGAGAAGGAATTTGATTTTCAACTCTGGGAGCTTGTAGACAGGTGGGTTTAGCCCTGTTATTGTCTGGAGACAGTTGAACAGAAAAATACTTTACTAGGATTTGGCTTTTCCTAAAATACCCTCTCGATCGGAGGTCCTGGAATTTATAATCTGAAGGCTGGATCCACAAACTGTGAACTGCCTGGTAGTTTGTGGCTTGCCAGACAATTATTTTCACTCTCTAATTCGCCCATCTGGAGCAAGACACTGATAGCTCAGCTGTCTTTGCAGAAAGTCTCAGGACAAAAAGTGGAGGTCTCCTCTCTGTGTGTAACCATAGATTGACCTGCTCCACTGAACACCTGTTGAGGTGAGAGCTTTCTTAAGAAGGCCAAGTGCATAAGCCATTGGTTGTATGTTGTGATCTGGAGTTCACAGTTGAGATCTGGGGTTTTACTGTTGTCCTGGGCAGTCCAAAGTGTTGTTCACTGTCTGGTTGGAGAACCTAGTTTATGTGCGAGATGCCTATTTCCTCATCAACTAAAGCCTGCTAGTGGCAGCTGGGTACCCTTGCAGGTGCTGCATGGACAGTCTGTTCACCACAGAGTCACATACCCTCCTCGTGTTACAGCATCCACTGAAGTTCGTGGGCGTGCAACTTCAGGGGCATCGCTCCAGGCTGTCCAGACCCTGCTACAGCGAGGCCTTGAGTTTGCCAGTCTTGACAAGCAGCTAAGCCACAGGGGAAGCAAGAGGACTTGCAGAATGAAAATATGTGTTTAGCTCTATGGGCTACCTTGCCCATAGAGCTCTACTGAACTGGGGAAGAGGAAACATAGGCAAGCAAGGGTTGCCCTGATCTATTAAAATAGGCCGCCTTGCTTCATCCTGATGGAGATGGTGAAGTCCAATAAGGCTTTGCTAACCTCCACTGCACCCTAGGAAGCACCCATGTTCAGACATCTGGAAAGCCTCTCTCTGCAGAGAGGACATAACCCTGGCTGATGCCACCATGACTCCCGTGCAGGTGGAGAGCCTCTCTCCAGGAGGAGCCAAGCCACTGTGCGGTAGAGCATGCTTAGACTATGGCTCTGAAAAGCTGCGGGAACACTTCACGACAGTGCTGTAAGTACCACTATGGGCACTGCCAGGACAGGGCAGGCACAGCACCAAGATCTGCCCTGACCCTGCCAGGGCTGCCTGCTCCAGGCACATCACATGCCAGAGATGCTCACAGGAGCAGGCTGCAGCCCTGCTTTGTGCTTGCACTTATTCCTAGTATTTACCCTGGCAGCTGAAGCAGGTAACTTTATACTGTTTTGCTACTTTGTGGAAATGCTGTGAGATGACAGGCACCTGAGTTTGTTGACGGCTTTGAAGGAAACAATTTAATTATGCAAACCTGAAACTGATTTTGTCCTTATGCCCTGGGACACATCACCAGTGATGGCAGCTGCAGTCTTCCCCTGGTCATCCAAGGGCAGCTTCTGACCCAATCCATCAAACACTTACTGGATGGTTAATATTATACAAATGAGGAATGCCTGCAAAGCCAATGGGATAGCCAACAGGATAGCCCACATTTGTGCGCACAATCGAATGTGCAATTTGGCTCTGAGCACTTTGTCATATTCTTGGCCTGTGTTAAAAAAAAAAAGATAAAAATGAAAACCCACAAATCATATTTAAAACATTTAAAGTAGCAGAATGATTTATTAAGAAAAAACACTGACGGGTTTTTGAAGTACTGAAAGGGTTGAAATAGTTTGAATAGAATAAAAAGTGACACAAATTTTTACCACAATGCAAAAAGAACTTGAACTATTCTAATAAGAGTTTGCTTTAATGTTCATGCATGTCTTCACATCCTGCTTTTGGCAATGGCCAGAAAAGAACTACCGAAATACTGTGAGAAAAGCTGTTCTCATGTTATTTCTGGCCCTGCGGTACTGCATGAAATCAGGACATCTCATGAGAGAGACTGATTCAAGTTTTTCAGTCTATTTCTCAGACAAAAAAGTCTGAATATATATCTAAACTTCTGCTTTTAGTCATGGCTAGATCTCAAAGCAACAGGAAAAGTATCCTTGAGGTCACAAGTCAAATAGTCACCGTAGAGAAGAAAAGATAACAGTTACATTCAAATAACTTGGAGGGGAAAAAAAACAAACCTGCAAAGCCAGCATTCATTTGACATGCTAAGGTGGATGGCTTTTCATTCTCAAAACAACCCTTAATGCCATTGGGGAATTTCTGAAGCTTATTCACAGGGTAGATTGGGGTTATAATTAAACCTAAAGTGCTTGAAGACACGAGCAAGTGTCATAGAACTGGTACCGTGTATGTGTGTGGCTCCAATCTGTCTAAAAATCTAAAAATCAGTTTTGATAAACACCTTCAGGATCCAAAGAAACGAAGGCTCTATGAACTATATAGTTTCTGGTGCCCTTGCCAACTCCCAATAAATGCACTGTGTGCGTAGCCAAGGTCTTGGAGAATTATTTCCTGAAAACTACTTTAGAACCAGAAGGAATTAATGAAGATGTGCCAGCTATTTCCTCCATGGCTTTGCATGCCTCAGCCTCACCAATAATAAATAGTAACGGTTTGTACATGAGTTACACAGCTACACCTCATATTTTGCGCCCTGCAGAATCCGTCTATTCTGTGCACAAGGAGGAAAACATGAGTATGAGTTTGCTGTTTCTCCTTGGATATTGACATTTGAGGCTGGCAATAGCTATGAAAGCCAAACTGCCTTTCTGAGTCTTTGGCTTTGGCCTCTGCTGGAATAGCATTTGTGTATTTTAAAAGTATTTACAGAGCTTTAACTTCAGTTCTACTGAAAAGGAGATAATACAGCTATCGGCAGTAGTTAAACAAATTAATATGATCCACCTGAATTTTTAATCTGCTTAAATAAACATTTGTATTTATTATTATTGGAAAACTTCAAGAAATCATGTAAGTCATTAGAATTTATAAATTATCAATTATGTAAAAGCTAGAGGAACCAGGGAGATGTTTTTATATGACTGCAAGCAATAAGGAAAGAGATTTTCAAACTCAGGCCAAAAACATTAATCGCCAGTCATCTTTAGAAAATCTTTCTGCAACCTTATTTTATCCTCAGACTTTCTCAGGCTACCTCTATGGGAAACCAACCTGCTACTTGGTGACTCCTGAGCAGAGCTGGAAAGAGTGGGATTCCATGTCCCAGAGGGAGCCCTCTCCAGGAAGCTCCAGGTGCCTGATGCCATACAGCTTTTATAGAAACTGGCATTAAATTTGGGGTTTTCCTTCAAGACAAAATCTCCTCAATTACATCTGAGTTGCTAAGGCAACATGCTCCAGCTTTGCCTGTCCTCTCCAGGACCTGACATCTAGACAGAAAATCATTGAAACCCTCATTCAACCGCACAAGGTTTTATGCCATGCAAGCAGCCAAGAGGCTGAGGATATTTCAGAGGTTTTTATGCAATAACTGGAGGGCCACCAAACTGAAGCATGTTATGACTGCTTCTCCTTGTTTAAAATCCTAAAAGTCAGTCAGAATCTTGTATCCTCTCTGCCTTGTCTCCGGAAAACGCCTCAGATTTGGGGTTGAAAGTGAATATGCTCTGAGCTGACGTTTTGGGAGCTGCTACCCTGTGCAGAGCTTTGTCAGTGCAAAGGAAAGAGGAAACGTTTCTGCTGGTATTATTAACATGTCAGTAGCACTGATAGATTCCAACTGAGATCAAGCTCTCTTCTATTAGCCGTGTGCCAAAAGCAGAGTAGGAAGCAGAGAAAGGGGAGGAAGTGTTATTATTCCTGTGTTACAGCTGCAGAAGAGAGGAATGGGGATTGTGAAATATTCAAGGTCACATAAAATCGCGTGCAGCTCAAATGGGAAACAGAGTCAGCCCCTGACAGTTGCCCCTTCCATCCCCTCAGCCCATGCACACCTCTCCACCTTGGTTCACATTTTTTTGGTATTTAGGGATGCTGTAGAGTTGGGGCTGGTAGAGCAAATCCCAGAAGACATGTCCCAGGCAGATGGCCTATGAATCACAGTGTCCCTGCATCACTTTTAGTCACACGTCCTCCTCTGTCCCAGAAAAGGCAGACTTGAGCAACTATTCCTTGTGGTTTGAAAGATTCTGCAGATAATTATTTAAAAAGATGGATTGACCTTTGTAATACTGAAGAATATTAGTTGCAAAAATACCTGACTTTATGCTTTCCAGTGGCACTAGGTGGAATAAATAGTAGGGAATTCAATAACACAGCATGTCTTGTTTATTTCTGCACAGGTGGCTGAAGAAAATTTAGAGTTATAATTATTATTGTTATCAACTGTCCAACATTTATCCTTAACTTTTTAAATCAGTGATTTCTGCAATGTGACCTGTAACCATTAAGGTTAAATCCAAACAAATCCACATTCACTTTGCAAATGCAGAGCAGACATCAGCCATCTGAGAAACTACATTAAATAGAACTGAATCATTCCCTGGCCAGTAAACACACCGAAGATGTGAATTTCCTGAGACAAGATTAAAAACAGATTTTAAAACTCAGTTTAAAGGAACATGGTTATGAAGAGAATAATATGCATAGCAGCAAAATTATCAATATTGATTCTATTGATGCATTACCATATAATTCATGTACACCTGTAAGGCTCGGGTCTCTGGCTCTGTATTCCTTGAGGTTAAGTGAAAATGAGCAGCAGAGGAGTGATAGTGCAAACCAGAGCAACTAACACAGCTTGACTCAAAGGAGGGCAGAGAACTGGAGAAACCAGGCAGGCTGTAGGAGCCGAGATCCCACCTGGGACCTAAGAGGACAAAACGGGGAACAGTTCACACGCAAATGAAACTGAATAACCAAAAGTCCTGGTTGTGAGTCACTGACACTGTCCCAGACCAAACTGCACAGCTTCTTCTGCTGAACATGTTTCCTCCTAATTACACACCATTGTCATTCCCAGGAAAATCATCCAGCCCCTCTCCGGAGCCCTTTTGCCCTTGTGGCTGGTCACATAGCCCCGACAAAACAAAGCACCTTCCACAGGGCTCCTGCAAACTCCACAGCCCTCCTCCTCCTCCCCATATCCGCTGCATGCAGCAGAAGCCCTGTGGAAGGTGCTTTGTTTTACATGGCCCAGAGGATGGAAATGTAAAAAACGCAATAAAAAATGGACACAAAACAGAGTGGCTAGAAAAAAAGCCACGGAGCACCAGTTAGGAGCTTATTTTTCCAGCTTTTTGGAGGGATTGACACGGAAGTAGAAAGAACTGGGATCTCATCTTTCTTTGAAGATTGTTACATTGTTGTTCATTAAGTCCTAGGACAAAACACATCACGAAAATGAAGAACAGAATTGCGTCCTCCAATTGCTTCCCAGGTGAAGCAACAGATATGTATTGGGTTGGGATTTTTTTATCTGGTCTGTAGTTTGTCTGGGGCTTTTGCTGCTGCTAACCCCGGTGCTTTCTCCACAGTCTGAGGGTGTCACCAGGATTGCCACCGCACACAGCCCTGTGTCTGGAGGGCCCCTCCCAACCTGCCAGTCATGTGTAAAGCCAGGTTCAAGGCACAGCCTCATGGTTAACCTCTCCCTGTTCTGTGCTACAGCCTAGGCTCTGGGTTTCATTGCTGAGCTGAGCTAAAAGACACATGACAAAATAGTATGTACAATTAGTCTACTCTACCAGCCAGGCCATGCCCTCAGTCTGCTCTTTTCCACACACAAAGCATATGCAACCCCAGCTGTAGTTTTGGGGATGAGAAGAGCTGGACCTTTACACAAAGTGCTCTCCGGCATTTGTAGAGAATCTGGTGCTGTTCTCATTTTCGGTTTTCTCATCAAGCGAAGTCTGTTCCACCTTTCTGCCACATTCAGCAGGCTGCAGGCAGTAGACCAGATCCGTTAATGAACGCCTTTCCTGGATGTAAATGATCTGAGTTATGCTGAGTGCTACACTGGAGTTGCAGGCTATGATTTTGTCTCAGTCTACACTTGCTGGACCTGCACTTGAAACCAGGATTTGGTTAATGGTCACAGCTGCCAGGCTGGCCTCCTGGCAGCCTCCCCATTCCACCTTCTTGGTGTTGTTGCCCTCCTTGCTCCCCGCAATCTTCGTCCTTGTGGTTTGATGGTATTTCCTGTAGCAGTGCTACCAGCACCACCTGCCAACCTGCTTTGGGGATGGTCACAGATGACTTTGGCATGTTTTCTTTCTGTATATATGTTTCCATTTCAGCACACAATCCTACCAGTTCCTCCAAACCAAATACCCATAAAGAAGAGAAATAAGTACACATTCTATCCTTTAGGTGCTCCTTCACTGCTGTTGAGAAACCTTCCAAAACTCCTTTCTCCACAGCCGTTTGCATGCAAAAGGCCTGTAATTAAGTGGCAACTGGAAAGCCTGTCTTTGCTTTCCAGTAGACCAACATAATTATCTCCTCTATTAGATACTGGATGCCCAATATGATAACCCTGTTGCTTCAAAAGATGGAACACCAATTCCCTCTTGCTCTAAACCAGGGTTTTTTCTAGGCATTGGTCCTGTGAAATGTTCAAAGTGGCAGTTCTTCCTCCTTCCTTAGGATTATACTTAATGACACTCCGTGTTGTGAGATTTAACTCCACTCCTACTTTATTTCACCCCCGTGCTTTGGGGGTTGCCGGGCTAAGGAGGAAGAGTCCCTGCTAAGGCTGTGGCTCTGCCAGCTGTGGCTCTGCCAGCTGTGCAGCAGAAGCAGAGCAAACCCCTCGAGGCACCATTTCAGAGAATCTGGTAAAGCAGGTTCATCCTTGTCTGTGTGCGCCTCAGGACTTTGCTTAGCACTGACCCAGCTACTGCCGTGGATGGTAACAGGTCTTTGCAGCTGCTCTCCCTGTGAGTGTGGCTATTTTGCAGTGTAGATAACACTTCATTTTGCATAATCCTAAACAATTTCTCACCTACCCAGATTCTCAAGCCCTTCGACATACATGGCCGTAGTTATTTAGCCACCCAGCATGCCATACTGCAGAGTGTACCAGGGACGTGAGGAAATTCTTTGAATTTCAAACATATATGTTTACTGTGAAGGAATCCGCAGCTGGATGGGGGAGCTGTGAGAATGCAATGCCATGGAAATGTTTGCTGAAAGCATTTAAAAAGCAACCAGAGCACAAAGCAAGGGACAAAAGCAACATTTTTCTGGGAGTTCGAACCAGAAATGACGTCTGTATTTAGGAGCACAGATGAGACCCTACCAAACTGATTTTGGATTGCCAGGGAAGGAGGAGCAGGTTCCAGTCTACCCCAGCGGTGCCAGCCGGGCTCTGCAGGGCGGCTGCCCACCGTCGGGTGCTAGGTTGGGGCTGCAGCCTCTCCACCGGCTGGAGCAGGGCTGGCACTGCGGAGGGAGCTCCATTGCTTGCAACCTCAGGAGCAAATTCTCCCCTCAGCCTGACAATGCAGTTGATCTTTTCTTGGCTCCTCCAGTGAGACAGATTAGGCCCCAGAGCACCACTTCTAGGCTCGTTCTGCACGATATCCCTTGGAAGGGTGCCTTGCTGCCACTTTCTGGCATGCCAGCCTGGCCTGCTGGCTGTCTGCGGCTGGGCAAGCAGGCATGGCCTGAGAGAGGGATGTTGCAAGGACTGACAAGTAGCTCCTCGCAGCTCCAACCCAGCAGGTGCCTCAGCTTCCCCTGCACCCCAAGTCCCTGACCCACTGCAGGATGAGTGGGAGCCAGCTGCGGACTGCGGTATGTGGCCAGCAGCTATTGACTTACTTTTCTGTGCGTGGCTGGGTAAGTAACCTTAATTAAAAACATGAAGCCCACAGTTTGTATCACATTCACAATGTTAAACAAGCTCTGGAAATAGAAACCCTGTTTTCATTTAAGCTTTTCAACTGTGATCTAAGTAATAAAATATGGAGGGGGCGGGCATGTGTGAGATTTAAATGTGATGATTTGGGAGCTCTCACTGCTTTAGAGGCTTGTAAGGTGCCGCAGTGCCAATTGCTCCTGCCATTGCTTCACTGTGCCTGGCATTGCCTGCCCCACACAGACTTTTGTTTTGTTCCAGAGCCGCTTTCCAAATGCTGATTTCTGCCCTCTGCTCTCGTTGTTGTGATATATTCTGGGTGCAGATGCGGAATCTGCCAGGCCATCAGCAACCTGCTGCCCTAGATACACAGGTCTGGTCAGCCAGGCAGGTGGGCAGTGCACACCCCCACTGCTCCTGGGGACCATGATGTGTCCTTGAGGAGAGGAACACACCCTGTCAGTGCAAACAACGATCCCCTAACCCCATACTCAAGTGATACCATCACCAGAAGACACGGAGGAGGATTATCTTTGCCTTCCCAGTTCTTTCTGAGCCACCACACAGGGGATGAACATCCATCCCATCACAGCAGACGGGAGGGAGGGCTCTTCTGAGGGCACCTGCTCTGTCCTCTGCCAGCGCATGGGCTGACCCTGCTCCAGGGGCTGACTCAGCCTGCAGGGCCCACAGAGACCTGCCGTGCTCCATCCATCCATCCATCCCTCCCCTTCGGAGCTGGGGACAGAGCCTGCACCTGCCCGAGCTGAAGGCATCAATGCTGCCGTGCCAGGGGCAGTGGGAGGGGAATGGGAAAACAACAGGGCAAATACTCCTATGAGGCTGCCAAGGGTGGAGATCACCTTGCTCTTCTGCTGAAGTGAGCAGGAGCCCTCGGGAGCTTGTTTTTGATCAAGCCCATGGCTTTCTCAGTCTCGTTTTGCTCATAATATAATTCTAATAATTCTTCCCAGGTCATAAACAGTTCAGCTGGTCACGGCAATAATTGCAGCTGCATGTTTTCCAGCAAGCCCCTAATAAGCACATTAGCACAGCCCAGGAGGTGTTTGTCCCACAGTGTCCCAGTATGTCCCCCTTTCTGAACACTCTGTCCAGGGCACGTGCTGCAGGGGAGCCTCTAGCCGGGCTTTGCCCAAATGCCAGTGGCAGCGCAGGGTGCAGGGGCTGCACAAGAGCCCTTTGCCCTTCCCGACTGCCCTCCGGGTTCCCTTCAGCAACAGGAGAAATTACAGCTGGGTCGTTGCTCCCCGATGCCAAGCCGTTCAGCTTCCAGGGATCCCTTTCCCCAGCGCACGTGGCTGTGGGACTTGGTGGAGTGGGCACACTGCCAGGTGCCCGGGAGGGAGGGATGGAGGGATGCAGGGAAGGAGGGATGCAAGGATGGAGGGATGCAAGAATGCAGAGATGGAGGGATGCAGGGAAGGAGGGATGCAGAGAAGGCGAGAATGCAGGGATGGAGGGATGCAGGGATGGAAGAAAGGAAGGAAGGAGGGATGGAGGGAAGGAGGGATGCAAGGATGTATGGAGCCCTGAAGTCGCAGGGAGCACCCCACAGTGCGGGTCGGGGTCGGGGGTGCCTGAGGCCGGAGCCGCCGCCGTGCCCGCGGAGCGGCCGCTCCCGCAGCGGGTCCCCGCCCTCGCCCCGGCGCCAGGAACCCGCACCGCTCCGCGGCCGCGGACAATCGCGCGCCCCCTCCGCGGTGCCCTCTCCGGCCCTCCGGGAGGACGGGATGGGACGAGTCCCGGGTGACGGGGAGGTGAAAGGATAAAGCCGGTGGCGGCTACGGAGACTCCTGCGGCGCCGGGGAGCGGGGTGCCGCGCAGGGTGCGCGCACGTGGTCCGCGCCGCGCACGTCGCAGGCGGCTGCTCCCCGTTCACCCGCGGCGGCCAAACAACGTCTGAATTACATCCTTGTAAATATTGACCGGGGCCGGGGCGGCGGGGGCTGCGCGGGGTGGCGGGGGGAGGTGGTTGAGGCGCATCTCCGCGGGAGCGCTCACGGGAGCGCGGACCGCGGTCTGATTGATCAGCCTCGTAGGGCGGGGGCGAGACACGGCGGAGACGCTCCCCGGTCCGGCTTCATTAAACAGAGGCGCTAATGAGCGGCGCGGGCCGCGGGCCCCCGACCGGCGTCCCAGCCGCCTTCCCCCGGGGCGGCCCCGCCGAGCGCTCCCCCCCCGGCCCCGCGGGGCTGTCGGGGTGTCCTGCCGGCCCCGGGGCTCGGCGAGCCGCGTCCCGCAGGCGCGAGGGGCTGCGCGGCGGCCGCGCCTCCGGGCTCCGTTAAAAACAATTTGTTTCCCTCCCCAAACGGGGAGGGGAAGAAAAAAAAAAAGGGGGGGGGGAGAGAGAGCGAGCGAGAGAGAGAGCGAGCGAGCGAGAGAGAGAAACACCAAAAGCGACAGCAGAGCCGCGCTCGCAACTGTTGGGACGCGGAGCGAGGTGCGGGGCGCGGGCGGGGCCGGGGGAGGGTCGGGCCGCCCCCCGCGGGCGGCAGGCGGTCCCGGTGCCTCGGGCTGCTCCCCCCCCCCCCCCCGCCAGCCCCGCCGGGCGGGTTTCGGCGCGGCCGCCCGGTGACCGCCGCCGCCTCCCCGCAGCGCAGAGCGAGCCCCCCGCGCCCCGCAGCCGGCGGCCAGGCCCCCACCATGAACACCATCGTCTTCAGCAAGCTCGGCGGCCCGGTGCTCTTCGAGGAGGACGCCAAGGAGCGGGAGCGGGGCGGCCGGCCCTACGTCGGGGTGGTGGAGGGGCCGCGGCGCGCCGAGGTGCTGCTGCCCGACAGCCCGTCCATCAAGGAGAGCCTCAGCCTGCGCAGCCGGCGGGCCGGGTACGTACGCCCCGCGCCCCCCCGGGCCCCCTGCCCCTCCGCCGGGCCGCTCCCCCGGCCCCGCGGGGCTCGACTCCGCAGCCGCGGTGCGAAATTGCGGCCGCGGGTGATGCAGAGGCGGCCGGACAGAGCGCTGCTGTCCTGCGGCGTTTGACTTGCCCCCCTCGCCCCCCCCTCCCCCAAATAAAAACAAACCGGAGAAAACGCGGCTTGTCCGTCGTGGCCGGGCGCTCCGTGTAATTAAAGCCCGCGGGGCGGCCGGTCCCGGGCGGATGGAAGGAGCGGCGGTGTCAGAGCTTTCCCTGGGACGGGCAGGGTGATGCTAGGATCGGGTTTGCTGAAACTGCAGCTGAGGCTCAGCCGTCTGCGGCTGGGTTTTTTTTTTTTCTGCGGCCGGAGCAGGTGAAATAAGAGGCGATGAGAAAACGCGTTAGCTCCGGCGGGCGGTCAGCTCGAAGGGCTCGACTGGCGAGCGCGGGCCAGACGTTTCGGGGCAGCTTTACCAAGTAAAGGCTAAAGAGCGCGGTCAGGCGGCACCGAAACCGAGAAATCCCGAGGAGCTGTTTTACTGCTGAATTTCCACCTTAACGATTGCATCAGCTCCTGCTTTTAACGGCGGTGTCGGTGGGGCGCAGGTTGTGTTCTATCGACACGTTATTAGAAATCCATCGCGGCCCGGCCCGGCACGTCAAGCATCTGCCCGGCTCGGCCCGGCTTTGCCTCCCACAGCACGGCTCGGCTCGGCCCGGCTCGGTTTAGCTCGGCTCGGCCCGGCTCGGTTTAGCTCGGCTCGGCCCGGCTCGGTTTAGCTCGGCTCGGCCCGGCTCGGTTTAGCTCGGCTCGGCCCGGCTCGGTTTAGCTCGGCTCGGCCCGGCTCGGTTTAGCTCAGCTCGGCCCGGCTCGGTTTAGCTCGGCCCGGCTCGGTTTAGCTCGGCTCGGCTTGGCTCGGTTTAGCTCGGCTCGGTTTAGCTCGGCTCGGCTTGGTTTAGCTCGGCTCGGCTTGGCTCGGCCCGGCTCGGTTTAGCTCGGCTCGGCTCGGCTCGGCTTGGCTCGGCTTAGCTCGGCTCGGCTTGGCTTGGCCCGGCTCGGTTTAGCTCGGCCCGGCTCGGCTTTGCCCGGCTCGGCCCGGTTCGGTTTAGCTCGGCCCGGCTCGGCTTTTCCCGGCTCGGCCCGGCTCGGTTTAGCTCGGCCCGGCTCGGTTTAGCTCGGCCCGGCTCGGCTTTTCCCGGCTCGGCCCGGTTCGGTTTAGCTCGGCCCGGCTCGGTTTAGCTCGGCTCGGCTCGGCTTTTCCCGACCCGGCGCTGCCCGGCGCCGTGGCGCCCCCTGCCGCCTCCGCCCGCAGCCTCCTCGCCGCCGGCCCCATCCCGCCTGTGTGTTTTCCTTCTGATTCCTCCTACGTTTTTCATTCGCTTTTTATTTTCTACCATGTTTTTTTCTTTCGTTGTTGTTGTTACAAACCAACCCTCTCCCGCTCCCCCCTCTCCGGGGCGCTGGGGAGCGGCACGCCCGCTCCGCCGGGAGCGCTCCTCGCAGCCGGCTGCGATCGACCCGGCAGCTGCTCGGTGCCGCGGGTGTCTCTGAACGTAACCAGCGAAGGAATCGGGGCGGGAGAGCGCGGCTCGGTTGGCCCGGGGCAGCCGTGGCCTCTCTGAGAAGCCCCTCAGTGACCGCTCGCCCGGCAGACGCCGAGAGCATCGGGGCGCTCGGCGCCCGCACCGCCCGGGATCCCCGCCGGGCCCGCGGCGTCAGCGCGGCCAGCGACGCCGGCTCCGAGCCCAAACCCGCTCCGTTCCCCCAGAGCCTCAGCCGGGGGAGCTGCGGGCAGGGACAGACGCGGGGCTGGGCAGGCTCCCCCGCACCCGTAGGGAGCCGCGCGGGTGCGGTGCGGGGAGCCTGGGCAGCTGCTGGCCGCGGCCCTGAGCGCCCTTTTCCCCCGCGGCCCTGAGCGCTCTTTTCCCCCGCGGCCCTGAGCGCTCTTTTCCCCCGCGGCCCTGAGCGCTCTTTTCCCCCGCGGCCCTGAGCCCCCTTTTCCCCCGCGGCCCTGAGCGCCATTTCCCCGCGGCCCCGCGCGCCCCTTCCCCGCAGCGCTGAGCGCCCCTTGTCCGCCGCAGGGCGCGGCAGAGCGGCGGGAAGGTGCGGCACAAGCGGCAGGCGCTGCAGGACATGGCGCGGCCGCTCAAGCAGTGGCTCTACAAGCACCGCGACAACCCGTACCCCACCAAGACCGAGAAGATCCTGCTGGCCCTCGGCTCCCAGATGACCCTGGTGCAGGTAAGGGGCGCTCCGAACCTTGAGGAGAGGGGGGCAGGGGCAGCATCGGCCGAGGCCGCCGCTCTGAGCCCAGGAGCGTCGGAGCCGCCGTCGCCCTCGGCCCCGGGAGCTAACGGCGAGGGGCAAAACGCGTCTCCTTTCCCTCCTGCGAACCTTTAACCTTGTTCTCAAATTACAGGGGAAATATTTTTGCTTAGTCTTTAAGAAATGTTCAGGTAAAAAAAAAAAGCAACAAAAACCAAACAACAAACCAACAGTAACACATTTCGTCGCAGAGTAGGAATCGGTGAGGAAGTTGTTGGAAGCCAGAAAGGAAACAGTTTTATTGTTCTAATAATAATCATCACCTGTTGCACAGACATTAGTGTTTCCGCGCGCGCTGCCTTTGCAGGAATCATCGTTCCAGTGTAATTAGGCTCGGGCAGTAAGTGTTTTGCTCCGAGGTACAAGTCCCCTGAAATGACTGGCAGCGTTGTTGCAGCGAGAGGTATAAAGTTGGCTGCGAATGTTTATAAATCTTACTCCTTTGTTCTCTTTGCCATCTGGCGCTCTATTGAAATCATGTGGTTAAACGCTATCGGTTGCAAAGTGATGCTATCTCGGGTCTGGATGCTGCAAAGATTTATGCATCGTGAGTAATCTTATTTCCTTACTGGGAGCTACTGCTAGGTGCGTAAAATGAAATACATGTGTTTGCAGGATCGGGTTCTCAGCGCTCTGCCTAACAGATTATGTGTCGCTTTGCGAAGGACATGAAAATATAAAAATAACACGAAATATTAGAAAAAGAAGGTGGTAATTTAGCGTTGTTATTTTGAGTGTGCCTTCAGAAAAGCCAGTGCTATGAATTTCAATCCTAGTAACAGTAAAATGGGAAACTTACACTTTAGTACCTCACTGTTAAACTATTGCACTAGAAAAAACACTTTAACTTTGACAAAAATAATATTAATGTCTCAGAAAATGCCAGTTATAACTGGAAGGTACAGTTAAAACAACTTTTCTTGCTTTTAAAAAATATACATGAAAGGTTTGCTCAGACTTTTAAAAACACGATTACATAAACACTGTCCGTTCAATGCCACAGTTCTGTGGGAGTAGTTTATAGGACTATGGCTTTTAAAATATTCCTGTGTTTTTATATGAGATTTAAAACACGCATCCAGAATCCACGTTGGGAGACTTTCATATTAATGGTATCTTGAGGAGTTTTTCTTCTGTTCTATTATAAATTCCACAGAATGGGCAAGGTGAAAAAAAGTAGCGGGTGTTTGCAGTATTTCTGTTGTGGCACCTTTGATAAATCCTGAAGGGGCATGCTGTGTTAGCCTGTATAAAATCATAAATAAGCCATGGCCATTAGTCCACAGAATTTTACAATCTGTGTAAGATGTAGAATAAAATTAAAAAGAACCACAAAGGGCTACATTTATCTCTCTAGACCCCTGTGACTCCAGTGGATTTTCACTGAAGCTGAACTTGACCAGCCTTATTTCGATGAACTTTAGTACTTGACAGAGCTGTGCAAACCAGCACATCTATCTTTGTTTACAGAAGCACAGCATCAAAAAGAAACCCCAGATGTTTCTTCCATCACTTGGGTGCAATGCTTTTTTAATCCAGGAATATGATAGCATCTGTGCAACAGGTAAATACATATGTCTGGCACCAGCAGTCACTCCTTAGCTTGGAAGAACAAAACATCACACGCTCCACATTTACTTTTCAGATGCTCAGAAAGAGCAAGACTGTAATCCAGATCAAAATTCTTGTTCTCTGAGGGTGAGAGAGAAGGCACTAGGCTGTGATCTCAGTCACACTGGGTGCATCTGAAATAGCTTCCCTGAAGGTTGTGCTCTTTCATCTGAGTGGGATAACCAAGAGTAGGCTCAGGACGGAGCTTCAGGCTCTGTTGGAAAACTTTTCTTCTGTCCCGGGAGAGACACTTTGCAAAAGCATCAGCCAGGGTCTCTTGCGATTGTTTTTCTAATCTAGTAACACCAGGCACTGTTGGAGAACCAGGAAACAGTCTATGATGTTTTTTCCGGGTTATGTGCTTTCACGTTTGCTGACCTGTCTCATGTTTCCTACTCTTCTTCCATTTCTTGGTGCTGTCCCATGGTGTTTGCTCTTGATGGGAATGTGTGCTTCCCCCTCAGCTTTCTGCTCCTGTGGAGGCTGTTGTCTGCTGACAGCTATTACCTCTTCGCAGTATCCCTCGTGTGCTGACGCCTTGTCGTTGGAAGCCCTAGGGAGGACAGAAGATACTGTTGAAAATGCCTTTGAGTTTGCGCCAATATGCCCTTTAGGGAGTGAATGGTTGGGGGTTTTTTTTGTTTTTCACCTGACTGCTGACCTTGGAAAAAGTCTTCAGCAGCTGTCTGGAAGATGATGTTGGTCACAGCGATATTGATAATACAGCTGTAACTCTTCTCCACATGCTTTTCTGTCATCTGATGAACCTTATTCCACTATGTACCATCTATCCAAAGGAGCTTTTGCAATATTATGGCATATATAAACCCAGTTTGTACTTGAGACAAGGAGGTGAATGTCCAGCCCTTTTTTTTTAGGACGTATCTGCATGCTGGATCTTCCACAATTTTATTTTCATTAGTTTAAATTAATTTATTCTAGTCTACCTACTACTTTGGCTTAACTCCCTGTTATTTGGTGCAGTGGGACAGCAAAGAGGCTATTCCAGCTGCATGTTCAACAATACTGCAGAGGGAGAGTCAGTCTCTTTCAAGGAGGTAGGATTTCACATGAATCATAAATCATCTTGCTTCTTAATAAGCAGTAGCAAAACCTGGGGCAAATTCTGAGCTGACTTATTCCTGAGGAGGCCAGCAAGGTCTTCAGGAGACCTCAAGGTAAATGTTATTGTAGCATTCAATCCAACAGTCCAAAGTTTTCTGCTTCCCCAACTGCCAAAACAGGGAACTGAAAAAGCAATAGAGTTTGAAAAGACATTTTATGTTTTACTTCAATTAGATTCCAATTCAGAATCCAATAATTTGTCCTATTAATGTGCTATTAATATGCTAGATTTTTTGTTGTATTATTAAGTGCATTATTTGATTTATTTTATTTTAAATGTTATTGTGAAATAAAAAAGAAAAATGGTTATATATTCCTTCCAGAAAGAAATACAAATGGCCGTATTGTTGAAGAGAAGTTTTTTGCAATACTAGAATTAATGTATTGGTCATGTGCTGCTGTGTATTTAGTAGATACAAGTACCTGATGCTCTCTGCGAATGGCTGAGCTGCTGTAAAATATGAATGCTGGAAAGCGTATCTGCTGTCATTCTCATTGGATTTTGCCTTTTTACTTCTTGAAGAACTACATGGTTGTTGCTATACAAGAATAGTGAATTTTATTGTGCATTTTTTTCAAGATACTGAGTTCTGATACTTAGTTCTTTGGGAGGTTTCTGAGACGAAGGTTTTCCCACTGGCTTGTATGCAAATAATTATTTTTGAGGTTTTTATTTTTTGAGGTCACAGTAGTGTAATTTGGGGTCCTTGTAAAAGACAGGTGGCGTTTGGCAGCTTAGGCTGTTTCTTTTTGTAATAGCTTCATTGAGTGGTAGTGAAAACAGGCACTTGAAGTGAGTGGGATCTACAGCAGCAGGCATGCAGTTTTTTAAAGACTGCATGAATACACAAGGTAACATTCGAGGCTGGTTGAAATTAGCGACGTAACTGTCCTTGGCTTTAAAAGAGCCAGGAACAGCCTATAATCTGTAATAACCCAGGTGGTGGCTAGAGCTCAGAGTGAGCGTGCTGTCTGGTGCAGCCTGTGGCCACGCAGCCTCTTCCAGTCCGCACTCCTGGAGATTGTCCAAGAGTGAAGAGTGAGAGATATGTTGAATATCTTCGTGTCCCAGAGATCAGGATTTTCCAGCAATATACACCAGTGCCCAAGAGCAGGAGAGCACCCAGAGATACCACACCATAGATTTAGCCTGAAAGCCTCCTAAGTGGATTTGCCTAACTTTCTTTCAGCTTCAGTGTGCCTTGTTGTAATTGCATTTGGGATAAGAGTTTCTGGAATGAGTGTGCTGCTTTGTGCTTCAGCAGAAACCTTCTCTTGTAAATGCTGACTTCAGATTCTTTGATAATGATCAAATACTACTATTTCCTTCTCTCATAGCTGAAGACATAAAATATGACTCATCTTTTCATATTGATATGCAGAAAGCAAAGCGTTGGCGAGGGAAGAATGAGCCCAAAATAAACCAAGAGTACCATGCAAGAAATTAATCGCTTTTATGTATGAGTCACATTATCTTTTCTGTACTTGGCACTTCACTGATGCAATATTTCAATATGTAATGAAATGGAGCATAATGAAATCTCTCTTGTGAGGGGCTGGAAAGCTGTCAGTTTTGTAAGATGCTGCAGTGACTGCTATAATATTTAGTGGGATCTTGGACTGATCCATTTCTATTGTTACATACTTTATTTCAGAGTTATACGAAATCAAGCAGCAGCCAGGTGATTGCTGCTTCAGCTGAGCAGTCTGGAGTGAGTTTGTTAACAGCAGTAGAAAGTAGATGGATTCCAACCCACCCTTTCTGGTTTACTATAATGATCTCTGTGTCAATATGATGGATATAAACAAGTAACCTTGGAAGAGAATGGAAATTACTTACTTTTCTCTGCCAGCTGCAGTTCTAGCCTGTCACAGTAAACTGCATGGTCTGTAAAGTTATGTCTTTGGCATCCGTGATCTGTATTTTCAGTGGAACCCTGCTTGAAGTAAATGTGATTTTAAATAAAATCAAAGTTACGGGCTTAAAGTACCCCTGCTAAGTTCTAAGTGGGACTCTGAACTGAAGTTTTGCTTTTCCTTTAAGCAGATAGTGTTTGTTTTCTCATAATCACCATAGAAGAAATTATCAATCCAGAGTAATTAGCCAAATACTTCTGTGCAATTATACAATCTTTCCTACATTAGACAGCTGATAAAACGAGGTCCAAAATCCATCACTGAGGTCTACAGTTTGGCTGTCTAGTAGGTGGGGTAGCATGTGTTGATAAAACATGCATTAAATTGTATGATCATTCCCAGGTCAGGGTATAACTGCAGTATTCTCCAGTTTCCTCTGTGTGCACTTTCACAGCACAAAGATGTGAGTAGGGCTATAGACTCCCAACATTCTTTACATTCTCATTGGCAAGTAATGCTACTCTGCCTCCTTCTTCCAGAGGTCATGTCAAAATACACTTATTCCTGCGAGAAATAGATACCATGTTTCAGACCTGATTTATCATTAAACAAATATTGTTAGAGTGTAGGTAGCTTGCCTCTGCTCTTGCTTGTAGAAAGGTTATGGTAAGGTCACTCTGTCAGTATCAGTATTTCCTGTTTTATATATATTTCAAGTTACAGTAGAACCAAGGCCAGCATTTTCACAGGTGTATGTTCATGAAAAGTCACTGCAAGTACATGCATCCCACTTAGTGGTGTGATTAGTACTGCTGGGGCAGAAGACTGTACAGTGCCCCTTTGTTCCCTTGGTACCTAAAGCACTGTGAAATCCCTGTCTTTGAGCCTGACTTTGTGGTGACCCTGTATGCCAGAAGGACACTAATGTGTATCTGTTTTGTAATGTCAAACTAGAAAATGCTTTGCAGATGAGAAGGAGAACAAGCTGGTCTCTTGTTTAGTAGTCACAGTGTGAGGAATCTGCATCTTCACTGCTTTTGAGGGCTTCAACAACAGAAAGAGTTCATAAAAGCTGCTGCTCTGTAGAGCAAGTGGTTGATTAGTGCAGCAATTTAAAGTATGTTGTATAGACTTCGCTTACCCACTGCCTGTCAGACTTGGAGTACCGATAGAGCATGGGGAAGAGTTTGAACTTCTATGTAAACACATTCAGAGTAGCTTTTTCTGTTTAACAGGCTTATTGTAGCCTACATAAATGTTACAGGCAAATTACCAAATATTAGCTATATGTTTTAATTTAGGATGCAAGTGATGTATTAGAGGTTTGTATTGAAAGTTCAAGGCAGTATCTTAACAACAACAACAACAAAAATTCATATAAAATGAATTTTTCAGGACACATTAATAAAAACCTTGTTAATAATGATGGTTTGCTAAGACTTGGGAAGGGTGGAAAGCCTGAACCTGCCACCTTGTCTGAGGTTCCTTCTCTGCTTAGTGAAAATTTCACATTTCCCTTGTTTGCCTTTATTTGGGGGCATGCATAAAACTCATGGAAACTCTGTGGGTTAGATTTGTTTATTTGTATTGTTTTCAAGAGAAACTAATACACTCCTTTGCATGCAGGTGTCAAACTGGTTTGCCAATGCAAGACGCCGCCTGAAGAATACTGTCAGGCAACCAGATCTTAGCTGGGCTTTACGAATAAAACTGTACAACAAATACGTTCAGGGAAACGCTGAACGACTCAGCGTGAGCAGCGATGACTCATGCTCTGAAGGTTTGTTGATGCTCTTTATATGAATTTTAAAATGAACAAAAAATAGGTTTAGAAAGTATCAGATACCCAAAGGCAACCCTAACTCCTCACAAAACACCCACAGTGGATCCACCTTTACTTTCTTGAATTAGGTGCTGGTTTTGGCTCCCAGCTGCTATGCAGGCTTGCAAAATGGGATTTTGTAAATCAATCAGAGTGATAATCCAGTTGCATATTATTTGCCCGTTTTGTGTATCATTGTTACTAGAAAGAGAATTGTTAGTTCATTAGATTCTACAAGCCTATTAAGTTAATCTGCATTAAAGTAAAAATTGATTTGATTTGTTGATTTAAGGAAATAAGAAATCTCTTGGCTCTTGCTTTCCTTGATGGAAGATCTATAGCAATATCACATCATTAACAAGAGAATCCGGTTAACTTCAGTGGGACTTATTATATGTTAGACTGACCATTACTGTATTTATTTTATGTTTTTTACTAGCAAATGTTTTTCTATAATAGATGCACAGAAATTCTCTTCCTTATCCAAACTAGCAAGTGTAGGATTTTTTTTTCAATAGCACCCTATAATTTTTAATAGAACATTTGTATTAATTATGTCTGTAGGTGCTTTTTGTTCAGTCAGTTGTAACATAGAAATACATTGACAAGAGTAGATGCTGCAGAATACTGTCAGAAATGTGTAGGTAAATTTTTGGAAGAACATGCTTCAATTTCTACTCAGTTTCAATTTGTATCATTCCAATTTTAGTTCTTACTCACTTTTCTTTGATTTGCACTCCACTTTAAAAATCGGTTGCAGGACAATTAGAAGAGCACAGTTTAAATAATATGCTTAAATGTGTCCTAGTACTCAGGAAAAGCAAATGCTAAGTTATGATAGTAAAAATTCAGCTTATTCACATAGATTTTTAAAGGTTTGTCATTGCTTTAAGACTGTCATCAATTTCTTTCTACTTGCCTTTTGTTGCTTATGAACAAATTAGACTCAGCGACTGTTACAGTTTTGGAATAACTGGAACATCTAAGAACCATGGAAACTACTGTGAGCAATGTGTGAACAGAAGAAAGTGAAAATAATTGTCTAATGTCTAAAGTTATTGTCTAGTTTTAGTCATGTTTATAGCAGTTCAAAACATGTAGAGGGAGCCTCTAGTTAAATATTAGGTATTCAATGTATTACTGTGTCTTTGTTCTTTTGTTTCTAGATGGAGAAAATCCTCCAAGAAACCATATGAATGAAGGGGGATATAACAAACCAGTTCATCATACTGTGATTAAAACTGAAAGTTCAGTAATAAAAACAGGAGTGAGACCAGAAACAAGTGCCAATGAGGATTATGTGTCACCCCCTAAATACAAAAGCAGCTTATTGAATCGTTACCTAAATGACTCATTGAGACATGTCATGGCTACTAATGCAGCTATGATTGAAAAAACAAGGCAAAGGAATCACTCTGGTTCATTTAGTTCCAATGAATTTGAGGAGGAATTGGTGTCTCCATCATCATCAGAGACAGAAGGCAATTTTGTCTACCGAACAGGTAAGGGATTCTTTCTGCATTGTTACTAATACAGCCATCTTTGATGGATGGTATCACCTGGAATGAGTGTCACCTGACTGTTTCTTTTATGAGAGTGGATAACTCTTCTCCATACTTGCATTCACTGGAGAACTTCTGCCTGCAGTATTGAATTAAATGCTGTTGCTGACTGCTGTTGAAGCTGATTTGCTTTTTGAATGGAGGGAGCTATGGGGCTGATTTTTAAATTACACTTACAGACCAGTTTTGTCAGCACTAAGACAGGGCTAAAGAAGAAGAAAACTTTTGAGCATTTTATTACGATAAGAAAGGACTAGGGAAGGACTAAAGTACTTCTTGGTCTCAAGCGAGAGGAAAAGGAGGGCTTTGAAATATCCAGGTGACCATTTGTGGCACTTACATGACTCATGTGCTACCCAGTGAAGTGCCCATGGACACCTTCCTCTGCTGTACAGCATCTTCTCTGCCTCAAGTGTGCCTTCTCCAGAGCAAGGTCCTTTGGTGCTCATGTGTCTCTTGAGAATGAATGGTTTAGTTCTGCATCGCTCCAGATGCAGCGCACTGTGCTAAGGGGCCACAGACATAGCCATTAAATATCTTGGCTTTATTTTTTTGAAGTGTTACACATAATTTATTATTTTAATCTTATCAATAAAACCAGAAAAGCGTGATTTATGTAATCCGGTGTGTTAGGAGTCAGAGGAAGGCGCATGGGACTGCCTGGTTCATGCCAGTAAATTGCTGTAAATCAGGGCAAGATCAGGACTTACTAAGGTCCCTGTGGGACAGGGAGTGCTGCAAGGCTTGTCTTGTGAAGCTTGTTTTATATTTGTTTAGGGACGTAAGGCAAAGGCTGTCCCCTTATCTTTGAAAAAAACCAATCTTGTATCCGGAGCACTGGAGGTCTCCACCAGCATCTCACAGTTTCCAGCCGTCACAGCCCTTCGCATTGTCCCAGGTCCTTTCTCAGGGGTGTGTTCTGCCAGGGACTGCCCTGTGGGAAGCATCGCTTTTGGCATGGATAAATATTGATGAAAAGTTCTGGAGGGCTTTGCATTAAAATTAATAGAGATTTCTATATTGCGGTTGGTTCCCCTTGGCTTCTCCAGCAGGCAGGTTCAGGTGTCCCTTGCCTTTGCAACCTCTAAAAGTTGCAACATTTGCCCTCTCCTTCCTGGTGCATTTCATGTGTTTTTTTCATCCCTGTGGTGGGGCCACAAGGATTTCAGAAGGATGAATGCTCTGGTTGGAGTAGGAGGACACTGGTGCATGCAGGTTGTCAAGGGATGACCGAGGGGAGGAATGGGGCCCCATAGGGAAAAGGGATCTCGTGGAGAGCAGGAATAGTGCAAGCACAATGAATAAGTTTTAGAATTAACTCTCCGATCATTTAACTTTTTTTTTTTTCCTATGTACCAAATGCACTTAGTCTGCACTATGGGCATGTCGTCTGCCAAATATTATTTTTAAGCAAAAAGTTACTCAGGAACAAATAGGGCAGCTTTGATACGTAAACTTCTGTTTATCTGTACTTTTAGACCATAACTTAAAAATGGACATAATGACTATTTAAAAATTGTAATGAATTTGCTACTAGATAAAATTCTTCTTGTCATGTTTCAAGCTGCACTAAAAAATATGGTTTTTAATGAGAAAGCTGAGACAGGCACACCGTAATTGTGTGAGTTTATAAGCTAGGGTGGAATGACTAAAAGCCTGTATATTTGTCCTTAAAGTTTATAACTGACATTCCTAGAACTCCTCTTGAGATCATATTTAAGTCAGTTCTTAAATATCTTTGTTAATGTTTTGAAATGTTATGGCCTTAGGTGAGAACCCACCAGCAGCTCTCACCATATGCTTCTTTTTACACTGCAGACAAGCAGTAGCTTGCTTATAGAAAGAAAAAGATCATGTGCACACACAACGTTATTTGGTATATCCTTATTGTAAGTGTGTGCATAGTCAGGAAATAATAAGTACAAATAGGCTTTTCTCAGCTGCAGGATTAAAGTCACATTCATGATTTTCTGATAATATTATAACATGCAGGAACTGAACCTGTCACAAACAAAATAGTTTCAAGTTATCATCCATTCATGAAATATACTTACAAGCAGATGAAATTATCACAGTTTTTGTTAGGTAGGAAGAGATAAATACAGATATTTTAATTTTTTCATGTCTTTTGTCTGTAATTTGAATATATAAGATGGCAGTTCTTAGTGCAGTCATGTAGCAGACCTGTTATCTGCGTTCTCAAAAATACCTGCAACCCATTTTGGTTAAGCAGGGTTTGGCTGACTGTACCACTTATACCTTCCTGAAAGGAGCAAGTGTATTTTTAAGTGAGATTTCACCACCTCTAAGGAGCTCCCCACTGCAGTTTTTTGTTAAATAAAACAGCTGTTTAGCACCAAGGGGTTAAAGCAGAATTGTGAAGTCCCTACAAGACTTTCTAGTTTATGAAGTCATTTTGAGTGGTATTTCAAAAAGCATAGCGTGAAAGCTGATTGATATTTTATTTTTGAGAACATTTGGCAAGGTTTCTGTGCTCCTAGGAGGAGGTAGTTATTTGTGTTGAGTCAAATTCTTTATTATTCTCCCCTGGAAAAACAACACTTTGTAGCAGATTGTGAATAGAAAGCTTACTTACTGCATCTGGTTTGTGTTATGGGACAGACCCTGATTTCAGGTGCATCAGCGTGTTTGATTTGAGGCTACTTCACTCACCCAGTGCCCAGGTCAGCGTGGCCACAAGCGTCTCAACACCTGTGCCAAATTAATGGGGTACAAGTGCAGCATGCAATGACAAAACCAAGAAATTGCAGTTTAAAGTTTATAAGGAAAACAGGTTGTACAGTTTCCCATTTCAGTCATTAACATGCTTATAAACACAGAACCATATGCTGCTCTAGCTTCATGGAAGTGGGAAATCCTGTGTACAGATTAAGGACAGGCTGTATAACTGACTGTTGGGAGAACAGCCTCGCTTTATACCTCTTGCATGATTATTACAGGCTTGTGGGAATCAGCGTTAGTGCTGGGGTGGGAGCAGCAAGCGTCGATCCCGAGTCCCTCACAGATACAGTGCCTGTGCTGCTCTGTTGCGCTCCGGCTGTGCAGCTCGGAAAGCAGGGGAGCTTCCGTGAGCAGAGCAGCCCTTCAACACAGGGAGGGATGAAGCAGACAGAAAAAGAGCATAGCTGTACTCAGATGCATCACATGTGTAAGCATTTCTGTTGCAAGCTGATATGCTTTTGTATATAACGTGACATATGCGCATGTGTTCATTCAAGGCAGAAAACTTCACTTTGGATTAATCCTACTGCAGGTATAATCTATAAATATATGTAATTGGTCAAATATGTGTCTTAAACTGGCCAATGGAAGGCTTGATTCAGTGTTTTAGTTTACTTAAAAATCTGTGTCAGAGAACAAGTTTTCATTAACTCCTTGGCATGCTGTCATTCACAGCAGGTTCACTGTGTGACAGCAATAACTCAAACCAGACTTGCCTATCTGTATTTGTTGAATGAACATATGCAGAAACAAGAGTCCAACTGCAACAAGTACTCCAGAAATCTGTAAGGAAAAGATCTAATAACGTTTGCAGTGAGGCTGGACGTAAATCTAAAGTGGTAGTGTCAGCCTTTGGTTTACAGATCACTAAAATATGCTGACTTTGTGATCATGCTGCATTGCTCTGTGAGTGTCCTGTCGTCAGTCACCTACAGGAACAAAATGTTCTGCATCATTATAGTACAAGGAAATGAAAAATCCCAGCTTTCTGGGGTATCACTGTCTGGTGAGTTGCATTTGGTGAATGAAAGCAGAAACTAAAATGAGAGAAACAGTAATGAAATGGCAGGACAGGGAGTTTTCTGACTTTTTTCTGTAGGGAGATTTCCATTGATTTCACACTATATGTTACTTAGCATGGTACAAAAGCCAGAACAAATAAAAATAGAGAGGAAGCTAAAGACTTGCAGGCCAGGAAAGGAGGGTGGCTTTTAAAAAACTCTTGAATGACTAGTTGATTTTTGAAGATGTTTGATCTCTATTTTTGGACATTTATACTCTGGACCGTGCTCTGTTTCTGATGTTTTCATTACTACTGCCTTTTTCTTTCCCCTCACCTCCCTTTCTTTCTTTCACTTGGATCCTGTAAAGTTTGTGATTTGTAAAGCACGATCCTGGCTATTGCAGCACACTGAGCACCTCTGATGACACCTTCAGCACGCTGCAGGATCCGGCCCACATTCATCCAGAGCACTAAAATGTGAGGCTGTAGCCATGTGCAGAAGTGTTATAGAGAGACACATGCAAGCTGCAGAACATTGCTGTGATTTGTGTGGTCCTTGCCAACTTTTCCTCCCAATTTAACATTTTTAGAAATTAACATGTTATTTAAAAATGAGCTATAAAATTTAAAAGCATAATATGAACACAATGGAACCTGTTTTCAGAAACACCTCGAGGGACCTGCAAAAACTACTAGTACCTGCGACTTTTGCAAGTTTGATCTAAACAGTGCTGGAGACCTTGGGGATAGTTTAAAATAAATGGTAACCTGGGAGAGCTGAAGGAGGTCCTTGTTGCAGATCCAAATGTCATCTAGAAGTGAAATGGAAAAGGGGAATGTCAAGTACAGTATTAAACGCACACGGCAGCATAACTACAGTTTGAAGTTAACACAGTTAAGGAATTTTATTATTACGTGACCTGGTTCATCAACACTGAAATAGCATGGAATTGAGAACTGAGGAGAGGATCGCATTTAATTTGCTGTTCTGTTGTTTTTTCTAAAGAAAGATTAGAAGGAAACAGCTTTACTACAGGAACAGTGTCAGGTTTAATATACCAGATGTGATAGCCCAAAGTTGGGAATTTCTAAGATCATGCCTACTCCCTGCTAGTTACATAGGTTGTTCGCTTTCTGCACTTTCAGTTCAAACTGCAAAAAGCAAATAAGCTGGTTTTTTAGTTCCCTTTAGTTTCTTGGTTTCTCAGTATTTGAGCTGCAAAGGGAATGAGTCAGGATTATTTCCACATGACCCTGTAAAACAGTGCTTCGTCAAAACTGAACCTTTTGTGGAAAGGTAGCAGTTTCAACCACTCTCAGGTAGGGGAACGATGGAAGAAGGGGCTGGGTGGGCTGTGAGCATTGATGGCACCCAGGGCACAGCACCCTCTCAAAACCCTGGCCACCCTGGG
Organism: Clamator glandarius; assembly: GCA_033459285.1. NCBI lineage: Eukaryota > Metazoa > Chordata > Aves > Cuculiformes > Cuculidae > Clamator > Clamator glandarius. The sequence continues at coordinate 75,293 of JAUNZM010001201.1, forward strand.
AGCTGCCAGCGAGCTGAGGAGCACTTTGCCTGGAGCCAGCCCAGTCAGGAGGGGAAGTGGGGCACCTGGCAGTGTTAGCTTTTCTGAGCCATTTGCATCCACTCCCTGCCTCTAATGGTCAGTTCTGTGGAAAAAGAGAGTACTTGTTTTCTCACAGGTGCTGGGTGCAAACACTGCACAGCCTTGGTTTATCTGCTTGTTTTCAGATGCAAACACCTATGAATGTTTGGGTTTGGTTTTGGTTTTTTTTTTTTGCTCTCAGAATATTAAAGACGCTGTATGCAGGTCAGATGTGCTTCCAATAGCAGTGTGTTTGTGGATATAATTTGGGTATAATTGCTATGGGGACCCTATGGAGCAGGGGAGGTGCATGTGAGCCTCTGCTGGTTTTGCTTCTATTGATATGGCAAATCTTCCACGTACTTCACTAAAAACTAGCTTGAGGCACTTGTTTTGGTGCAGAGGATTTTCTTCAAGTCAACTTGCTTCAGGGCAGCATGTCTCGGGACTCCTAGCAGCATTATCACTGCAGAGAATGAGACATTCTTTCATGAATGATTCGAAATGGAAAAGATGACAACATCTGACTGAAAAATCAGAAAGACAAAAAAATTCTGGGGATGAGCCATTTTTCCATGGCCACAGGTTGCTCCTGCCCATGCCGGTGCAGCAGCCCGCCTCTGTTCCTCCAAGACCGTTAAAATTTCCCCAATGCAAATATTCACAAAAGCAGCCAAAAAAGCAATAGAACCCTGTGCTTGCCCAAGACCTCTCTCAGACGCAGCAGGAAAAATGTATGGTGCTGTCACCAATCACTAACAACTATATATTTTAATACTCCTCTTCAGAGTTAGCCAGTGCTGCAGGCCTCAGCGAGGGCTGTTCCCTGGCAAGCCTCGGGCCTCATTCATTTTAGTGAAGGTGTGTGTTCAAAGAGAAAGAAATATTTATCCCCATTTTCCCATTGTTCAAAATGTTTTCAGAATTATGTTTGGTTTTAAAACCTGGGGCCAGCCCAAATGTGAACGTTTCAGGAAATTATGTGCATGGAAAAGTGCACCGTCATAAATCAGACTGTTTTCCAGTTTTAGCTGTGGACTGCAAGGCGAGTAATGAATATAATAGGGAAATTACTAAGAAAATTAGCAGTTAATTTGAGGAGTATTTAAAGAGTGTGTGAAACTCCAGATTGGGAAAACATTTAGTGAAATGGATGTGATTCCTTCTCCCCTTCCACTGCCTAGGCAAGATTTTCTCCAGTAGCCAAATTTCTGTGCAGATCTTTACAACAAAAACATCAGACTTCCATGCTGTTTTGCAGCATGTTAGCTGGTGTGGCTTTTGTACTGATTCAGGGATCCGCAGCCTTGAAAGCACTGCCTGGCTGCAGCCACTGACACTGCAAGTAGTTTGTGTTGCAAAAGGAAACGCTACTCAAGCAAGGAGAACAGGGCAGGCTCCAGGGGAGATAATGGGACACAATAATGGGAAAATTAACCACCTAGAGTGGAATAGGAGAAGGCCCTGGGCAGTGCAACAGCCAGGTATGGAGCAGTGCAGCATCGGGAAAGAGCATGGATGTGCACCCCATGGGTCAGCCCCATAGCCTGGCTACACTGCTCTGCGTTGCCTGCATGCAGAGGGACATCTCCACTTCTGCCTTCCCTGGTTACACTTCTTGGGGCACAAAGAAAGGTACGTTACTCTTTCCCCTTCCCAAGGAACCCAACAGCAAAATGGGATTATCAGCTGTTTGTGCCAAAGAGAGGATATAGGCCAATGAACATGAAAAATATGGCACAATTTTAAACATAAAAAAGAGAAAAAGAATAAAACATAAGAGTGTTTGCAAAGACAAGAAGCGCAGAGATGTGTGCTGTCACCTCGTCAGGAGTGGCTTTGAAATCACACAGCTGACTTCGTATATGGAAACTTATTTTACGTGCAAAGCTGTGGCTGGAGGCAGATCACCCTGGTGCTGGATTTCAAGAAAGACTTGCACAGGCTCTGACACTGAAATGTGCTCATTCTGCTCCTCGGGGCTCGCATGAGTCTCTATCTGACTCTGCCCCTGCACCAAGACATCTACCCATGGCTCCTGCATGGAGGAGAAGGAGAAATTACAGGGGCAAAATCCTTCCTTTTTTTCCCAGTGAATTAGTCTTTCACATTAAATATGTCATGTTTTTCACAAGTAACCACTGTCTTTGGTGACACAAATCTCTATGCAGTGCAGCAAAGGGTGACCAGGAGGGGATGGGGTGCAGGAGAGTCCAGCACAGGTGGGACAGGGTAGGAGCAGGAGGGGATGAGGGCTGGATGTTTCACATTCTGAGACAGTAAACGTAAAGGAATGGTGAACCCATAAAAGTTTCACTTTCTGGAAAAACATTTGAATTGAAACTTCATACCTGGCATGGGGTGCCTGTGCATCCCAGCCTCCTTCCGCTGCTGTGGAGAAGTAATGTGACTTTGGGTAGCATCGTGGTAGATTTTACTTGTAGCTTAGGCTGTTCCCCATGCAGTGCTTCTGTTCGTGCTGCTATAGTTAAGGCTGTACCTGTGTTTCCATTAGAATGATTTTAATCCAAAGATTTATGACCCAGATGTAAAAATTCAATCCAGACTGAAACTTGGCATGGACAGTGTTCATTCTCCCATCTGTGGAAGGGATTTAGGCAGGTACATCCCAGTAATAACCATCCAAGTTAGGCTTGTAAATGTGGAGCATGATGACTGCTGAATGAAACTCAGTAGTCCTGCAGTTTCAAATATTTTGTGCCCATGGTGAGACTAGTGGAAAGTAGCTTGTTTGTATTCAGTCATATAGCTGCAAATGAAATGCTTGGGCAATTTCTGCATTTGCTTACACACACAAGCATATACATTTGCCTTTTCATGGTAGTATTTCGGTGTGGGTAGCAAATGGCTGAAACTGCAGGGTCTTGCTCCAAATCAGAGTTCGATCACTCCCACACCACTGCAAACAGTCAAATTTATCTACTGATCATAATAGAAAAAAAATAGGGAGGTAAAAAGACCAGATTGTTTTCTTTTGAATGGGATTTTTGATTGGATTCTTCTTGAAAGATCTTCAAAATTGATTCAGTATTGAACTGCAAAATTAGCTCTATTCACCATCACTTCTTCCCCTTTTAATTTTCTTTTCTAAAAAGCTATACACTGAATGTACCTGACCAGATAGACTAGTAATCTTATCTTATCCAGCAAATCCTATTTCCCTTTGTGGATTTGTGGTTTCTGAAAGTCATTCTGTAACTTAAAAAAACTCCTTTATGTGTTTAACTGACATTTTTTAGGCCATTTGTCCATAATGTGAATACCAGAAACATAATGATGAAAGCAGTTTAGCAAGACCAGATTTCTGATCTTCTGTGTGTGTTCACAGAGAAGCTTTTGGGAGGGTTTTGGCACAAACGGAGAAGTGGTTTGAAGGGATCTCCATGTGGAGTAATGAGTTTTTACCCAGACACTCAGAAAACTATATTCGGAAAATGCAGGGAACCTGTGGGTATTGTTTGTTTATGAGATTTTTGCCATCTTGATGGAGGAAGGGGTCTGCTCCTAAAAACACCTGTTCTGGAAAAACATCCCTCATCTCCATCTGTAAAGTTCAATTTCTGATTATCCAAACCCAGAAAAGCAGGGTTGGATTCAGTTTTATTTAAACCAGTTCACTCCAAACTTAAAAATTTGGGTATGAAATACAGTGGGTTAGATGTGGAAATTATCAGTGATTACTAATGACCATTTGAGATCTGTGCTTTATGGCATTAAATTTGCATCAGATGGCCGCTTTAGATCTGTTAAAGGAGAAATGTTTTCTAACAGTCAAAGCACACGGAAGGCTTGTGTAATATAAGTGACTTTTATGTGAGCTAAAAAAAAAAACAAAAAAAAAAGAAGCAGGAGTTTTAAAGCAGGAAAGTAAGTTGGAGAAGTAAGCTGCAGAGTAGAAAATCTGGAAAAAGTAAAAACAATTCAAACAGAAAGAGATCAGATAAACAGCTAGAGCTGGAACAGCTGAAAAGAAACACAGAAATAGGTAAAGTGAAATTCCAACAAGCCATGAAATGTGTTTTCCTTAATTTTTCACAGTGGCCTTGAAACCTGATGTTGGAGACTTTATCTCTGTTTTTAATTGATGGCCAGAAGTTGAGGTTATGATGACCAGATCGTTTGGTATGGCACTGACATTTCAAGTTAACAGGAATTGCCAAGACTCTCAGTTATGACACTAAAATATACCGCTATTTCTGGAGCCAATTTTCAGTCCCTCCCTCGTGTCTCCACATTGATTTAGGCAACAGATGCACGAAAGGCAAAGCAACATTCAAAATAATCCCTTAGCTGAAGCTGAGGGAAGGCTGGCTAGTGGGCTGTAGCCAAAATTCCTTAAATGTTACAATGTTTTACATTTCTAAATGTAAAAACTCTCTTTCCAATGTGAGGTACCAGCCAGATGTCTTAGTTATGGTATCTCGGAGTGAGAACTGGCGTATGGCCTTGTGGTCATTTGTGGGTATTGACAGATTTACGCCATTGAAGACCAAGTTCAGTGTTGTCGGTTTCTCCATCTCTCCCTTACTTTGTCAGGCTCTTTTTCTCTGAGTTACTATTTGTCAACTTAAATCCAGTTTGCTGGAAAAATGAAGGCTCGTCACAGCCTGGCTCTTCAGGAGCGAATTGCCTCAAATTCTTCCTGCTAGCCAAGGTATTTTGTAATGCATTGCAAAACAGCAGCAGGATTCCTCTCCTTGCACTAGATGTACTTAGCGGACTAGACACTGTGGGCATTTCTAATGAGAACTTGGTGTGCTGGAGAATTTGTCTCAGCCATTGACTTCAGGGAGACTTTCATCCCAGGTCCCTGCTTTTCTGACTGCTCTTCCCACCCCAAGGAGTGGGGTCTGGCTTTGCTCCATTGTGGGCTGAGCTGTGGGGAGCCTGGACAAGCAACTGCTCAGGGAGCAGATCCTGGAGCTGGTGTGCAAATTTCACAGTCTGCTTCTGAGTATTTGTGACAGCTTTGCACAGGAGGCGTGGTGGATTCCCCTTTACATGGACACTAAAAGTCCACTCCTTTTTCTCTCCATCATGTTGTTCAGTTGGTATAGTTGTTGGTTACTGCATCACTAATTAATTTCCCCAGGATCGTCTTCAAATAAGAGCTTCCTCCAGAAGGCAATGGCCTTTGTTCCTTTATCATAGCAAGTTATGGGTGGTTGTAGCACTGTTTGTGCCAGCAGCGAAAGCAGTGTCAGTGATAGCCCACTGTAGCCTGTGAGACCAGTGTCACCTGGGGGATCATGGGTGCTGCGGGAATCCTGAAACCATTCCCAATGTACAGTATCAGAATTGCAGTTGTTATGAGCTTCCTACTTACTGACTCTCGGAAGTGTCTTGGAAGGAGACACTTTTTAAAGTGGGGAGAACCCCTAAAAAAGGTGTCCTGCTCTGGCCACCTCTGGAGACTGTAGTAGTGTTTGTAAACCGTAGTGTCTATTTTATATATATATTTATGTATACACACTCACACACGTACGTATATTTCTTTAGTGCTCTATTACAATATTTGGAATTCAAGCCTGATGCCTTCGCATTTTACAATTTACTTTACAAGTAAGTACTTGCTATATTGCTTCAGCTCAGAGCTGTGCAGTAATTCAGCATGACAGTGAACTTTGCAAAGATAAAGGCAAAGGGGCTCCTAATGGCATTATCAAAAAATTACAAGGGATCTTTCTTTCAAATCCTCATTGAAGTGCTTACTCCAGCTTGCCCAGCAAAGTCCAAAATCCTGTTTATGGAGGCCAGCAGAGAAGGAGAGGATGACCTGCAGGTACTGATCCCAGTGATCTTTTGTTTATGCAAAGGCCTGTTTTGCTGGCTAAACCAAAGTAAAGGCATGCTTGTTTAAACATTTTAAGTTAATAAAAATGGCAGGTGTCTTTATAAGCCTATTTTCCTTTTAGTACTGTCTCCCAATATTTCTGCTGCTGTTTTTACTCATTGACTAATAAGACTGTGAGTGATAACATCTCCTGGCTACAAGTGCACGTAAGCATTAATTTGTGTTTGCTACATTTGTTGTGGATCTGTATAAATAAAAGGTCATTAATATTTCTCAGTCCTTTGTACCTGATTTAACTCACTCACTGATTCACATCCCTTATTCTCTACCCTGTTACTTCAAAAAGGGGCTGATAATTTTGTATGATGTCTGACTCAAAGTGTCTTAAGCTTCACCTGATAATCGGTGGACGGGCACTCAGATGTTTTAAAACCAAGCCTTTGGAAGTGCTTGATGTAAGCCCAAACAAAAATTAGCTGTGACAAAATCTGGTCTGTTTTTTGAGTGTTTTGGCCCCAGAGCACACTACATGGTTTGACATACAATGTTCACATCTTTGCAAAGCTTTTCCAAACTTCATTTGGGGAGCTCCAGCTGCTTTCAATGGGATCTCTGCTCGCAAATCAAAGACTGTGACCCTCCGAGAATGTAAGTGCTCATACTTGGGTACTACTCTTCCTTCATTCCTTGCACAAAATAGGAAAAATAAAAGCTTTATTCGGCCCCATAGTACTGCTACACTTGCTGAGGTTTGTAATCTCTCTGCAGTTGTCATCGCCACTCGGAGAAACTCCTTCCCTGTCTAGAGAAGCAGCAATACCCAGCCCAATGTGAGACCACTGGAACCCACTCCATGCTTCCCTCCAGAACCAAAAATTCCGTAATGGACAGTGTGGGATGTGGGTCTGCTGGGACAAACTTGGCCTGAGCTGCTGGCCCCTGCCCACCCTCACCCATGGAGAGGCTTTGTTCCACCACACAATGTCTCCTGGATATAAAAAAACAGCCCACAGCCTTGGCTGGAAACAGGAGGTCTGGGTGAGCTGAGTGAAGAGCAGCAGAGGAGGGTTGGAGCAAAGTTTCTGAAAAGGGTAGTGGGGAGAGGTGGGTTTGCACTGCCCCTCAGGGTGCAAGGAACATGTGTGCTATGGGTTGTCCAGTAACAGGGCTCACCTTTGTCCTTGGTGAGCTCTGCTCCATCTGAGGATTTCATTCCTTCACCCCTCTGTATCTTTACAGCTGGATTATGGGTTTAGGAAAGTCAAATGCCTCAAGATCATAGATATAGGATAACTGTTTATAGAGGAGAGGAGGAGGGAGAAATCAACAAATTCCTGTGATGTATTGTATGTCATCTGTACGTGACACTCGTAGACCTTCAAATGCTTAAACTAAAGACCTAAATATAATTTAGTTAGTAAAAATATACCTTAGTTATAATAAAATGATAATAGTGGAACTTGGCAACAGAGCAGCTAATAAATACTACACTTCTGAAATGTGCCTGCAGTCCAAGTACATGCTCTTTTACTGTGTAGTTAAAGCATGTGGCAGGACATGCTAGACCAAGATTTTCTTTTTGTCTTTCCAGTGGAAAACTGAAGTTCTTTGTTTAAGTGAAGCCCATTGGGAATTTTTCTTAAGTGAAACAAGGAGCTGAAGATTTCCATTCCCTTTTGCCAATGTTTTTCCTCCTTCAAGCCAAATTATTGATTAACGGGGCATTAAATATCAAATACGGCCTTGTTATGTTCATACCCTTTTTTATTTAGGGTTCTTCACCACTTCCTCATCGGTGCTTCAAACAAAGCTGAATTAAAAGATAAGATACTTTATCAAGAAAACACTACCCCTTCTAAACCTTTTTGGCCTTGTAAAGATAAAGGTCAATAATATGGAAGTCATTACATTTGCATAGTTAGCCTATTACTGATTTTTTTAAAATAAAATAATATCTCTACTCCTTTAATAGCTTTTTCTTCTTGAGTTTTATTCTTTGCCTTCTTCATTAGCTGTCTCCATTTCGGTACCCTATAGTTTTGCCAGCAGAGCAGCCAAGTGAATGCTTGACCATATTTTTGTCTGGCTCTAGTGAAACCGTGATCTGACAATAGAATACTTTTCTCTGGGTTTTCCTTCTTCCCTTGGGGAACCATACTTCAAGGGCAACCTGCTTGTCCAGCATATGAACATGTGGAAAATCCACTGCTATGCACTAATGATTTTCAGATGGGCAATTGTTGCTGAAAACCATCCCAAGAGCAGCAGCTTCTCCATTGTAGCACCTAACCACTTTGGGATCACATCGCTCATAGTTGATCTTTTGCATTTTTGTATAAGGTGGTGACATGTGCTGCATCACACATGTAGTAACAAATTTTTGGGGAAAAGGACGGAAAAGTTACCATTGTGGTTCTTTTTTGGCCATTGCAACACGCATCAATATCTGACACTTATTTTAGCTGGAAAACATAAATGTAGGAAAAAGTTGAGCTATGCCAAAGATCCACAACAGCAAGGCAGAAGCACCCTAAATATTGTCCACAAATTAATCACTTTGAGACTTACGTTTTGAGTATTTACAAGACTTGTCACATGCTGGGAGAGAGAAGAATGAGTTTTAAATTTTAAATAATTTCTATTACTGTTTTTCTCAGAACTGCATTCTTTTTAAACAGCTTTCACTTTTAATCTGTAATTAAAGCCAAAGTTTTCTTTTAATTTTAAAAGCTTGTCCTTGGACTAAAATAACATGGAACATTTTTAAACATCGATCCAAGCTGCTGTAGATACATTTTATTTAAACCACAAAGCCTGCAGTTGTATTCCTTGCTCTGCCAGATCAGCCTACAAACTGTGAGTGTGGCAGTAGTGACTGTGAAGTCCTGGATGCTGCACTACCAGCGAGGAGGGTTTTTTTTCTGGACTTGTTCCTCCCTTTGGGCCCTATTAATGAATGACTTAATCTCTGTGTATGATTAAATGTCATGCAAGTTACTGTGCACAGAAGAATTAAGGAATTCTTCTCTTCCCCACATTCTTTACATGGAATTGCTGTGCCTGCCCAGCAAGTAGTTGGAGAGTGGCAAGGTTGGGTAGCAAGTAGCAGCAAAAGCACACAGAAAACCCCACCAGAAGCAATATAAAAAGAGGGAGACAGAGAAAACGGAAAACTTTGAAAGATTGGATGTGCAAGTTGGATTGGGTTGTGCATAGGCAGCACCAGCTGGAGGAGGGAACCAGGCTTTTGACTGGGGGATGTTACAGGGGAGATACGTTCACCATTAAAAAAAAAAAAAAGTTCTTCCCGGTATTCTCTCTGGAGCATTGACCAAAAAGTTGATTTCTAGTGCATGTTTTCATTAGCTTGATGAATCTTGGAAAGCAAACATTTACTGGTGTGATGGGCAGATGTCAGTGAGTTCAGGGAATCAGTGCTTCTTAATCTTTATCCTTTGGACCTAATTGCTTGTGTAGTACAATTCTGTCTTTTCACAGAATATTAAACCACTTCCCTTCAAGCCAAGATGGAGATGTCCCTTAGCTGTGATATTTCTTACATAGGGCTTACAATACTAGGAACTTTTCATGCAAATTTTTGGTATTTTTTTAGAAATCCAGCAAAATACAGGGGGTGAAGGAGTATATAGCTGTCTCCATATCTTTACAAACTTCTTCCTTACCCTTTTAAGTTTCAGCAATGTTTTGTTTATATTAGGTACCACTCTTAGTTTATTAGGTACCACTCTTAGTTAAGGGAAGTGCAAAATTGAGAATAAGACCAAAAAGGAAGAGAAAAGGGGAGAAGAGCAGAGGGGAAAGAAGAGCGAAGAAGAGAGATCAAGGGGATGAAGATAAGAAATGAAAACACTGGGAAAACAGATACGATGGAGATACTGTAGGAATCTGGATTGTAACTCTAGAATAAATTGGGGAGGCACAGGATGTGTTAGCATTTATCACAATTCAAAATGAGAAGTTTGACATTTTTCCCTTTCAAAGTGTTTGACAAACAATGGCAGATAAGCATTCAAGATATATATTGTACTGCTTTTCTTGGAAGGCACCTTTGAATCTAACTACTATGTCTTGGCATTTTTTTCCATGTTACACAGGCTAAGAGCAAATACACTTCCAGCAAAGGGTATGACCTTGCTTACAATACAAAGCAAATTAATCCAAACTGTTGCTCACAACTCGGGGGAAAACAGAACTTAGTCTAGGATAAGGAAATAACTCTAGTTCTGGAGGTGGGGGTGAGGGTTGTCAGTGTGGGATGTGTGATTATTAATTTCCAAGTTTCTTGGTGCATTTGCAATCCCTGACTAAGCTGGATGCAAAAGTATAGAAGAGTTTTATAGTTTGTCTTAATCATACCCAATCCAGACTTTGAAGAATCCCATCAAGATCTGTTTTGAAAACTTCAGCTAGTTTTCAGGCTACTGTAAGACAGTTTGGTGAAATGTGGGGGCTTCACAGCACTTCTGAGAGTCTGAACTTCTCTCAGGTCTACTCCTTTCTTTAAATTTTGCAGATTTCCTGTTTGAAAATTTTTAAAGTCATCACCTTTAAATTGCAGGCAGAAAATCTTCATAGTTTATTGTAGAGTTGGCTGAGGGCAACGTCTTTGTGTGCCTCTGGGATGAGTGTCAGTCAGTAGCATAGAAAGTGCATCACCTGGGATGGACCAGTAATCTGATCCTGTATGGCAAATCATGCATTCCTCTATGGTTCATGATGTATATGAACCTTGAATATGTCTTACCAGATCAGATTATACATATAATTTTCAAGTTCAGCAAAAGGTTTTGCTTCTTTTCCCCCCATCATTTTTTAAAGAAACAGAATTTATCTGAATTAAAAACATTATTGGTGATGACGAGTGGGTGGTTCTGTTTACTCTGCCACATTATATAGTACCACTTTTACTCCTTGTTTGGATAGCAGTCACAAGACCCAGATATCAAGCTGTGAAAGTATTTTTCTTGCAGCAGCTTTTCTTTTTTTGGCAGGCAGTGGCTTTGGAGATGCCTTGCATTTTGTCATGTGATTGGACTGCTGATGAGGTTTCTGTGCTGCCTCATTTTCCTGGATTCCATCTGAATTAACTCTTCTTTGAGTTGCCATTGTTAGTGCACTTGTGAATGTGGGGGGGTTTGCATCATAGTGTAAAGAGCTCCTAATACGTAGTCTCTTTGAGAAAACAGCCCATAAAGGAGGAATTTGCTGTATTTGTTCCATGTGGCTGAAATCTGTTTTCTGTACTGTCCACATCGAAAACACCGTCTTTATTCACAGTAATATTCCCCCCTGTGACAAGGGAAAATGAGGGGAAATGACATCTAAAAACATTCAGCTTAGGCTTGTAAACACATAAACTGGTCCTTTGTAAACATGTTTTAATTTTCTTTAAACCGAATATTTAAATGTCAGAGATGGAGAAGTTGGATATGTCTCACATATGGTTCCTATTGCATCAGAGGCTTTCTTAATTTTGGTATTCTAATTGAAAAGACATTTTTGAAAGCATGCTAACTTTACATAAACTGTCTATCATCTGACTCTTCTGGTATAGGTTTTATTCTTCCATCTATCACCGTATTCTGGAGACATCTTCCACTTTGAATGTATAGCAGTAACAACATTCCTCATGGGCTTTGAATTGCCCTTGATGCCTGGTGTGGAAGTGCTGTTTGGGGTAGTTGATCTTAGGAAGCTGACAAGGGTTTAAAGGGGAGAGAATTAGGAAGAAGGAAGGAAGGTGTGTAGGGACTACAAATTATTGATAAGTTTCAATGTTATTACTCAATAAGTTATAACATAAAATGCCTTAGCCTAAGTAATATCTTCTAACTGAACAAAATTTTTATGCGCATTAGAGAAATACTACAGGTCTGCCTTAAAATATAAGCTGTTTTATAAGTGTCATGAAACAAATACCTGCCTCAGATAAAGCAAAATTTCAGTTTGAAATCAAGTATGCATTTATTTTTCCTCCTACAAATAATAGATAGAAAACAATTCCATTTACATGAGAAATACGTACATTTGAAATAGAAAAGACATTTGTATTTCAGGCATTGCCATTAGTTTTTCTCTCAATGTGGGCATTAGCTGCAGGTGCATGCTCTGCCGAGAGTTAAGCAGTACACATCTGCGTGCAGGTTGCAGTGTGATGGGATATCTTGTGGACCTGAGTTAGAGACCCTGCTCCAGCAGCACCCTGAGCCCTTTGCAGTGCAGGTGGTGGGCTCTGACCTGCTGCAGTGAATGTACCAGATGTGCCACTGGCTTTGATCTGAATTCTGTATAAGTCTGTCTTTCCAGAATATTTAACGATAAATTGCCTTTTTAAAATTCACTAACGTGCATAATATAAAGTCCACAAAGGTCATAGAAATCAATTATTTATTAAATGCAAATACTTGGGTCCAAAAAACATGAATCATTTTGATGTTTTAAGTTCAGGATGCAGAGTAAGTTATTCCAAAAATAATAATAGCCAAATGTCATTCCCTCCAAATGTTTGTGTAATATCTATTTATCTGTGGGCAGATGACTGCTATGTATAATCAGAGGCAGACTTTTGTCAAATTTAGACTAAGTAAACACAGCTGAACTCAAGCAAGTTGGACTACAACTTTTTTTTGGTTTTGCCAGCACTGTTATGACCTTGAAAATGAGTGTTTCTTCAGAACAATCTGCTTTCAATACACAAGGGGTTTTAGCATTTCAAATTAACAAGTGTTGATTGGAAATTTGTTCAGTTTAATTTGTTTTTTTGTCTAAATAAATGAAAAGTATCTATTTGCCCAAAGGTGCAAAGCCCAGTGCTTTTCTTTCTTTTAAATCTGCTGTGCACGTAAATGTAGCATTTAGACAGTAGATTATATACTACCACATATCTAGATATTGTTTTCATCATTCTTGGAGATGTAGTACTTCATTTATAAATTCTGCCCATTTTCCTGAGATTCGATGTCCTAAAGAACATTTTCTACACATCCTATTTTTCTCAGACACAAAAAGAAATAAACTGATTTTATTGACAAACAGGAGTGCAATTTAAACCTTAGTTTTAATATGTGAATTTTCTGCCTTTACATTACCAATCAGTTCAAATGAAAACATTTTGCCCTCTTGATTTTAGAAGCGACAGCACTTGGAGTCTCAGGGAGGCTTTGGGTAGAAGTCAAGCAGGAGTCTTGCTCAAAAATTTGTCTTTTAGTAATTACAGTGAGTGAGTCTCATCAATGGCCAATGCGTCTTGTTTCAAGGCACTTCTTTCGAAGGGATACTTTTTTCATTTTAAGTCCTGTATGTGAACCAGTTTACACACCAAATTCAGGGGTAGGACATGCATAGCATTGTAGCCAGGGAAACTTTTCCAAAGTTTTGCCATGTACCCACAAGTCATACTTCCTAGTCTGTGTTTTGAGGGGGCAGCAATTTCAGATTAAGAAATTCTTACAGTAGAGGAATAGCAACAGTAGTTTAATGCTGGCAGCCAAGCAAATACAGCAACTTGTACTTGATGGGTTGCTACAGCATAGCTTTGACTTTGCAAGCCAAGGACCATCCCAGCAGGTAATCTTGGATGTTTTTTGGAAGAACCGCAGCAGAATTCTCTTCTTGCTTCAGTTTTCTTTCTTATAGTGGCAAAAGTAAAATGAGGATCTAGTTAGAAATGGGGAAGAGGTGGCAGAGGAGGAAGATGATAGAAAAGAGGATGTCATGACTGAGAAGCTGTTTTAACTGATAATTGCAAACAGTTGATGTGTCTATGCATTCCTGTATGTTCCTATACTTGGTTCTCTGTACCAAAATGCAGATTTCAGAAACAAAGCAGGAGATACTGCTCCCACGTCTGACTGAGCGATGCAGCTTCTTAAAATTACCCAAAATCATCTGGAAAAAAGTTTGATGCCAGGGCTTTTAGACACCTTATTGCTTTTTCTGGGCAGCTCCTCCTTGGGGACTAAGGGTACAGACACTTCTGCTTCTTCTTCTGGGATTTCTGCTTCATCACAAGGGCTAACGAGGCTTGTAAAAATGAAAATAAAACCGGAATGTGCCAGGTGTCATCTAAGCCTATAGTGGCCTCAGGGTGTTTGGAGGATGCAAAGCAGGTACTAGTTGTAAAGCTTAGGACCATCAAGCAGGACTTGGCTTGAGTTATAACAGCTTTACAGCAGCCAGCTGTGTTTGAGATGCAAGGGGAAGGCAAGAGCCTCTCGGCACAGAGTCTACGGGTGGTCAACAGCCTTCAGAGTGCATTGAGGAGCCCTTAAGATGCTCCTTCGTAAGGTGGTAGTTGCCTAGGAACTGCTATCAGAAGAGTGTTTTTAAAAGATCTGCTTAACCTTGAATTGTGGTTGATGTTGTTGGTGTACGTCAGCGCTAGCTGACTCCTGCCTATGGATGAGCCCCTTCCTCAGCAGTGCTCCGAGGGGCTGGGTTTGCCAACACCTTGCTAGTTTGTTCATCTGAAGTAAAATGGTTGGTGGCAGCCAACTATGTCACTTGTGTGAGTGCTTTGTGCGTCCTGATGAATCTATACCCTAATACAGTGCTGGTGGTGCGCAATCTGCCTGCTGTGGCAGAAGGAGGGTGGTGAGGAAAGCAGGCATTGTCCACATTTGGGATTTGCTGCATCTGCTTTGCAGACCCTTTGCAGGTCTCCATAAACTTCACAAACTCTGATGTATAAGCTATCGCTCCACAAGAAAGCTTTGGCTCATAAGCAAAAGTAAAAACTCTTGCAAAATGAAAGAAAAAGCTTTTATTGTTTTAAAAATGGAAACAGAAGTACTACTAATAGTAGCAGCGAGTTAATGAGAGAACATGTAATATTTCAGTTCACAGAGCTTAAAGCCTTTCTGTTGTAGCTGCCTGACTTGTGTGGCTGCTCAGAGTCCTCCTCACATACTCTGTCCAAAGTCTCGAAGCCTAGAGCTGGACTACGTTGGAGTGATCAGAGTATCTCAGTTATTTTTACTGTAGTTATTCTCTAAAAGAAAAAAATGTTATCTATATCTGGAACCATGTCTTCCTGTCTCATTGCTTTTCTCAACAGAAGTGGGAATTCAGGATTTTCTAGTAATTCTTGAAAAGGGGATGGAGGTTACAAATCCATGATTGTTGCAGATGCTGCTTCCACATAGGAAAACATCTAAGGTCAGGGAAGATACAGAAGCAAATTACAGAAGTGTGAGTTACTCTGAGAGAAAGTTAATGTTGTTGCTCCTGGCGCAAAAATTCCGCAGTGATTTCCAACTGCATTTGTGTGAGGATGCAACTATTTTCTGTATTTTTATGCATATGTATGTAGCCCAATTTCCCACAATTGCAAATGCTGCTGTGTGAAGGGTTTTTTTTCAATTCATGGTAAGAGGCAGGAAGGCTGGTTATTTATACATGCTGATAAAGCTTCTGAGTTGTTTTTGACCTACAGATGTTACAAATTATTCAAAATTCACATCTTTGGAAGTGTGTCAGTTGATTTAGCCATAAATACCATATGGCTTTAACATAAGTATGTATCTGTGTTTTAAGTCTGATATAGCCAACTGTTGGAGGAGAAAATTTCCTAGCAGAAATCTCCTGACTTCCAGGAAAATGTGAGCTAATGTAAAACAAATACATAGTAAATATAACATTATTACCTTCTGCACCTGTCTTACATATTTTTGAAGCACCTTATCTCTGCACCAACCTGACATTTTCGTAGAAGCTTAGAATTATAGAATGATTTGGGTTGGAAGGGTCCTTCAAGATCATCTAGATCCAACCTCCCAGCCTTGGGCAGGGACACGGGTGTCTAGACCAGGCTGCTCAAGCCCCTATCCAACGTGGGCTTGAACTCTTCGGGGTCAGGGGGCATCCACAACTTCCCTGAACAATTTGTGCCATTGTCTCACCACCTTCATCACGAAGAATTTATTTCTAATATCTAATCTAAATCTCCCCCCTTGCAATTTAAAGCCATTCCTCCTCGTCCTATCATTACATGGCCTTGTAAAATGTCCCTCCCCAGCTTTCTTGTAGGCCCCCTTCAGGTACTGGAAGGTTGCCCAGAGCCTTCTCTTGTCCAGGCCTCCCCAGAGCCTTCTCTTGTCCAGGCTAAACACCCCCAACTTTCTCAGCCTGTCCTCGTAGCAGAAGTGCTCCAGCCCTCTGATCATCTTTGTAGCCCTCCTCTGGACCCATTCCAACAGTTCCATATCCTTCTTGTGCTAGATGTTCCAGAAATGGACACAGTACTCCAGGTGAGGTCTCATGAGAGCAGAGTCGAGGGGGAAAATCACCTCCCTCCGTGTGCTGGCCATACTTCTTTTGATGCAGCCTAGAATGGCTTTCTGGGATGCAAGTGCACATTGCCAACTCATGCTGAGCTTCTCATCAACCAGCACCCACAAGTCCTTTTCCACAGGGCTGCTCCTAATCATGTCATCCCCCATCCTGTATTGAAACTGCAAATTGCCCCAACCCAGGTGTAAGACCTTGCAGTTGGCCTTGTTGATCCTTCTGAGTTTCACACTGTCCCACTTCCGTGGCTTGTCCAAATTCCTCTAAGTGACATCCTATCCTTCTGGTGTGACAACTGTCACAAACAGAAAAACTGTTTAAACAAACAGTATTTACCCTATTTGAGGGGAAAATGTTACAAGAGGCTGCTTTTGATAACGTGGTCTTTAATCTTGGATGCTGGTAGCCAGTAGCTCAGTTATGTTTTAAAGGAGGCTATTGTCTTTAACTACTGTCAGATCATGGGCTGTACTGGTCAAGGTAATAAGTGCCTTTTGGGGAGAGATATGTTTAACAGTTCTGGATAATATTTTTTTCCTTTGTGTTAATAATACGTTTTGCTTCATTAATTTATCTTTTTATTAGTGCAAAGGCATGTATTACTTTTTATCAGTCATTATTTAAAAGATAGGCATTACTAGTGTTACAATTATTATTACTACCTTTTTGGTGTAGCTGCTGTAATGTTTGTGCATAGTTTCCAGTGGTCAGTGCAGCTTTTTCAGGTGCGAGCGGTTTGAAATGATCTCAGAGAATTGGCATCTTCACTCAGAGAAACAGCCTGGGCATATTGCCCAGGGTTAGGATACTCTCTATTTGAAAGCAAATTTGTTTGGCTTGAAATGTTGTGGCTTAGGGTCCTCTGCAGCTCAGCAATTATGTCTCTGTGAACTGCTCTTCCTGAGTGAATGGCAGAGGATTTGAATACGCCTCACTATTATGTGGCATGTCCTACAGTTAGAGGAACAGTAATAATCTCCACAGTGTCATGGAGTGAGTTTTACAGAGGCCCCAAAATTCATGAAATTGTGCTACATCAAGAGCTGCAAGTAGCGCATCAAGGTCAGGATGAGCTTGTAAGGCCTGTCTCTCCACAGAGATCTTTGCTATGATAGAGGTTCAGTCGTGTGGCGTAGCGTTGCTGTCGCAGCTCAGGCAGAGTGGTTTGCCACGTGGATACACGATACCCCATTCCATGGTGCACGTTTACTCAGGCGTGCCTCATGTCTGAGGGTCTGAGTGCCGAGAAGTCTGAATTCAGTCCTGTGTTGTTACCAGCTGATGATGCTTCCCCGCTGGTTTCTTGAAAATCACTGTCTCCAAAAGCAGCAGTGTCTGTTGAATAACAAACCCCTTCACATTCAGACTTTTCAGGTTTGGGAAAAGAGCCAACATTCTTGAAGAATGATTTAGTAGCCAATAAACATCTGCAAAGTCTGTAAGACTGTCAGAAGCAGTAACATTGAAAGTAAAGATCATATCAGTAGCAATTCCCCTGTCCTGACAAGGCATTCAGTGCAAATATTTGTTCAGTCATCCTTGCTCTCATTCCCTTTATCACAGACAGTTTCACATGTTTTGTCAAAAGAACAATTCCATCTTCTTCCACAAAGCTGTTCACATCCAAGGCCTTTGCAATGCTAAGTACCGGCCTACTACTGTTTCAGGACCTCCCACACATGCTCCTTTGGAGTGCAGGAGCCTCATCTGTCTTACACAGACTCCACTGTGAAGAGATCTTACAACTTTCAATTAGTGAGCATCTGCAGCATTAAGGTTTTGCTTCTCCTTGAGGATTCAAGCTCAGTCTGGCTGATTTATTACACTGCACCCATCTCCATGATAGTCAGGGTAGTCTTTGATTTCTTCTAAGTACTATTCTGCAGAGTCATTGAAATTGCACTGCACTAGAACGCAAGCCATTTGTAAACATGAGAGGATGTTTGTAGAAGAAGGAGGTATTTCTGCTTCTTCAAAACCTCTTGGCAAATGGGTACAACTTCCTGAATAGTTCTGTGCACACGATTCTTCTGCTCCAAGAGCTTTCCTCCTTTTGCCTGGTTTGCTGTGCTGCCTCTCACTTGCTTGTTGAATAGGAAGACTGAAAACACAGCCCTTCTTGAGATACCTCCCAGTTTACTAGAATCTCTGAGGGCCTGTTCAGAAGGTGTCTGCGAATATTTAGGTTTGGGAAGAAATTCTGTAATGGAAATAATAACAGTGTAGGTTGTGGTGAGCAGGAGCCTGAAGTAGCTTCACAAGGGAAAGCTAACGGAGCAGAACTAAACACTTGACTCAAAAAAAATGCAATCAAACACTAAAATAATTTTTGTGCCACTGGAGGCGAGAATAATACACAGGCAGCTATTCCCCCTGCAGTTCACTCAGCAGTGTTTCTTTCTGCTGGTTATTTTGCATACAGACAGGTGTGTGACTACAGCTTTCTGTGTAGGATACTCTAATTCCTCAGGATGCAAAGTAAAGAGATTCCCATCACATTTCTAAGCAGATGTGGAAAGAGAAACTTTTGTGATGTATGTGAACTAAGCCAGTTTGAAAGAAGCCTCAAAACCCAGCTCATGTCCTTATTAGGTGCACACTGGTTCTCTACTGGCAAAGGACTAACATGAACACAGCTTGGCGTCTCTGAGGATGAGATGATTAATTTCCTGATATGCTGTTCTGTGGCATTTGGCATGCTCCATCTGGTCCTTTGCAAACTTTATTTTCTTAAGGCATTTGTAGGATTTCACAAATGGGGTACTGAGGCAGTGAACAATTGCAGTCTAAAGTCATTTTAGATACCCAAGACCTTGTGGATACTCATGGCTTCATGGCTCTTTATACATTCAAGACACAACTCTGGTTGACCTCATGTGCACCCATGAGTGCTCAGCACTGTTGAAGATGAGAGCCCAGGCGCTTGAGTTGGAGTCCAGAGTCTGGAGAATGTACCGTGGCATCTGTGAAAAGGCTGGTCTTATCAAGCCCAGCACAAACCTGTAGCACAAGCCGAGAGACTGTCAATCACTAACATGATTTACTTGATGGTGTTAAATCCATCTGACTGTCTTTTATCTTCTTGCGATCCCCTCCTGGAACAGCCTTGGAGCTGCTGTGCCTTGATGCTGAAATTGTGTAGGGAAAGGTCTCATCTGTGGCTCCAGGTTCAGCTGCGGAGCAAGTCCATTCTGTATCTCTGGGGAGGTGGTGACCACAGAAAATACCACATGTGACTGTAGTGCTCCATCTCACAGTACACTTAGTGGGAAAACAGACTGCTTAGGCATTCCCATTTTTATGAACACATAATGTAGAATCAAATACAGGTATGTATATAAATTATTATGTCTGTATCTCCTTATAAATTATATTTAAACTTTCATTTAAGTTCCTTAATTTGTAGAATCTGTTGTGCAACAGTTTTCTGGAGTTACCATGAGGCCCTTTTGCAACTTGCAGCCGTTTTTACAGCTGTTGGAGCTCTGTATGTGCTTATGCACTTCCTTACAAGCTGCTTGAATTGTTATGCTTGTGATTGCACAGAGTGCAATAAGTTGGGACATAATTTAGGTACCTGGTATTTAGTATTTGGATATAAGTATTGTGCACATCCCAGTACCCCATGCAGTGGATGGATGTAGCTACATTTTAAAAGATCGTATTTGTCAGTCTTTTCTTTATCTTACAGGCAAGTGAAAGAAACAGTGAATTTCCTCTCCCTGACAGATTTAGCCGTTCTTTACTTCATGCTGCTGGCTAAACACACCCTGGAAATCAGTTCTGGCATTCACTTTGAAGTTCCTTCACTTGCCTGAAAATACAGCACCTTGTAATTTAAATTGCCTTTGAGCAGCATATGCCATGTCTGAGCCCACTTGGCTCCCTGGGACAGGAGAGGAGCTGGCTCCTGTGAGCGGGGCTGCAGGAACTGGGGGGCACATTTCTCCGAATTCTGCAGGAGGCTTCTGAAAATATCCTGTGTGCACACATTCATATCATAATGTTACACCGCATATGTAAGGTCTGCTTCCAAACCCACAGCCAACTAACATAACAAAAGCAGATTTTACTGCTGTAGTGTCAGCCTGGGGTTGAAATATGGCTTTGAAAGCCTCCCTTTCACCCTGCTTTTTTAATGAAAAACAATTGGTCTGGAGTGTAATAGTGCTTACCCTGGCTGCATTTGACTTTAGCTTTTTACTTTTAAAGCCTTATTTTAGGCTTTAAAAGCTCCCAATTAAACTTCTTAGATCCAGAGTGAAAGCCTAAATGTGCCTGCCTGCACAAGCATGAGATTCCTGGGTGGGAAAAGGATATTTTTATATTAAAAATAAAGAAAATGAACACAGTGATGTATTTTCTCACTTCATGCTCCTTATTCTCCTTTTTTCTAATCTTCATTTGTCATTTTCTCATCTAGCGCTTTTTTTTGACATCTCTCATGCCTGTTCCTTTTTTGTTTTCTCTTTTTCTTTCTCCCTTTTTCTCTGTTTCACCCTCCCCTTTCTCTGCTGCCTAACTTGGTGTTCACTATTAACCCATAATGGTTTGCAACAGGAGAGCCAACTAATTCATCCTTCCAGTCAGCACAGCACAGCACAGCACATGCTGTAAATCCCTTTCTAAGTGACACAAAAAAACCCCTCCAGCCTAGGTCAGATATTTGTTTATCCATTATGAAGTGCATGTGAGAGACTATCACCAAGGAGTCTGACAACATTACACTATATCTTATGTGCCAACTCAGTAAGGAGATATTTTATTTCAGTCAGTTTTGCAGTAAACTTGAAAAGAACATAATACCATATAACTGTCAGTTCGTTAACAACTCGGCTCCAACACTACACAGCCCCAGCTCCCATTATAAGCTCTGCTAAAGTCTGGCTAAGAAAACAAGTCTCACACAGTGTCCTGCATCTCAGCAAGGAGAACACACTGTTACTAGTCAGGGGAAATTTAGAGCCAGCCGTGACAGCCCAAACAATGAAGTGATTTACATTAGTTTTGTATCTGGTTTGCTAATTCATAAATTCTTACATGTGGGTGCATTGCCCAAGACTGTAAGACCATTTGCACCATGCCTACTGTTATGTTGGGCTTTCACTGCATTTATTAATGCAAATGTTATGATAGACCTGCAAACTCAATTCTCTTTTATGGTTTATAAAATAGAACTATCCCAGTCTCTGTGGACATGTACACTCATTTTATAAAAATCATATGTATTAAAATGTAACTAGATGCCTAATTCCACATCGTCAGGCTTCAGGCTGCACAGGGGAAAAAAGTCTTCAAGTTCCCAGGTATTAAGGAAAACTTGAGTAGTACCAGTCTCTCACAGTTAAAGGTTATATCTGAGATTTTGGTGCAAGAAGCAAATTTCAAAGAAATATTTCCCTAAGAAGACTTGGTCTGAGATGTGATGGCAAAGGAATATTTCCAACATTGGCAATACTCAGGCTATGGGTCTTAATAGAGGAGGTCAGACCCGGCTAAAGCTGTCCCTGGGAAAAAAAACAGTGGGAGAAAATATTCACTGTAGCTGTTACTGTGAACATAAATTGTCAGTGTGAAGTTTGTTCATCTGAAAGGACGTAACAGCTGATGGCAGGTCAGTTGTTACACTGGGTGTCACTGTGAAGCCAAAGGAGTGAGGTAACAGGGTTGCAGGGGTGACTTCATTACAAGCTGCTCCATAACCTCCTTCTGGAAGAAAGAGAGAGCAGTGGTAAATGAAAGCTTTGCTGAAAACGAGTTTTCTCTAGAGCCTGGGCCCAGACCTCATTCCTGCAAGTTTCTGACAGCTTTCCTCCTCCCACACAGCAGAAGGACATGGTAATAAATCTTTGTCAGTAGAAATCTGGTACTCCTCTGAGATCAGACCAGCTGCAGCTGGTATCACATGCACTCCCAGGTCGTAGTGCCTCACTGTGTCAGCAGACGCAGGTCATCTGAAACTCAAATGGGGACTTTCATCCCTCCACTGAAAGGCTCTGCTACTGTACAATACTGCCAGCACCAACCAAGCAGTTTCATGTGGACGTGCTCAGTCCAGGATCTGCTCTGGGCAAGAGTGGCTTCATGAGGGACGACACTGAGCAGATCCCATGTGGAAGTGGCCCAGGGTCTGCTGGAGGTCAGCCACCAAGGCAAGTTTGGGGAACATTCCTGTAGGAAACTCAGCAGTTTGGAGACTCATCCTTAAGTCTGATGTCCCTGAGGAAACCAGGGAGGATTCAAAAGGAAAAGAGCTTTAAGAGTTGATGTGCTGGATCACATGAGTCCTGTCTATGTCTGGAAAGCCTTTGGTAGTGGGGATCTTTGGCTGAGCAGTATCCGTGTTCAGAAATTCATTTATCTGTTCACATCACGGTCAAAATGGGAGCACTGTGAGTGTAAGTCTGCAAGTGTAAGGCCAACTCCTGCTTCTTCCAATCCAAACTGAAGGAACTGAGGTTTGCTGTGCTTGGAATTTTGAAAAGGTGCTACAGTCTTTGCACCAAGATTAAATGACATTTCTTGTAAGAGGAGGGGGTCTGGCCTGGTGCTCTGGGCTACAATTTCTCCTTCCTTGCACTGCTGAGCAGCCTATGCTAAGCCACCTTTCCTTCCTAGATGTGGGTAAATGTTAGTGATATAGCGTGATTCATGGTTTAGTTTGGGATCCTTCATGAGCAAAGGAGCTGTGTCAATGCAGAAGAGCACAGGAGTATTAACTCCAGTTAACCCAATTTTGCTGGAGAATTAACAGAACTGAAAGTTGTATGTGCCCTGTTTGGAAAATACTACAGTCAAAGTATGTTTCACTTACAGAAGAAATACTTCATCTCACCACTAATTTACTCACATGTGTAAACTTAATTTTTCATTCAGCTGCCTCAATTTATTTCCTGTTCCTCCCTCTTTTTCCTCCTCTTGCTTGTTTTGAAAATGCCAGAGTCTCTAAAACTAACAAAAGAAAGTTCAGGGGAGGCAAAGACCAAAATAGTTGAATAACATTGCCAATTTAAAAATTAAGATAAGTTATACAGGAGACCTTTTATTGAACCAACAAATATTTTATAGTGTTCACTATTTGGGGCCAGCAGTTCATTTTTCCCGTCCCTTCTGAGCTGGAATAGAAGGTGTGTAATTCATCAGGAAACTATAGATGTTTAAACAACTTCACAAAATATGACAGTCATCTGGGACTGACCGATTGTGTCTTGACTTCCATGTCTTTTTTTCCACACTACTTTTTTTACACACACTTTCCTCTCTGTCTCATTCCCTCCTTCACACATTATTTCCCCTGTTGGTTTCAAGCCATCTTTGCTTTGTCAGTGTTACCTGATAACACAAAGAAGGGGTTTAAGCCAGTTGTTGCAGTTTGGCTTGAGCTGTCTATAACACCAAGCAAGGAAGCAATGTGGATGCTTCTTGGTCCTATGTAAGTGGTTGGTCTTTACTTTCCTATTTCCAGCAGGGCCTTTAGGTGAAGTCAGTTCATCACCACACAAGTGTGATATTCTTAGGTCAGAATTCTTAGATCCAAAGAATAAAATGCAACTTAAAATTATTTAGCACACCCCTGAAGTCATCCAAATACATAAAAGTTATTAGTCTGGACTCTGGCAAACAGTAAAGGTCTGAATTGTTCTGCAGTGTTTCAGTGTGCTGTGAGCACCACATAACCAGAGAGACTTTGTACATTGTAGATTCGAGTAGGCATATGTGCTAAGGCATTTATACTCTGGCTTTCTTTTCTAATACTGGATGCAGTGTGTAAAAGGGCAGTTTATGTACTTAGATATATATCTTCTTGTGAATTATTTGTGTGTTATTTTGACAATATTTAGCTGTAATGGCAATGTACTGGAAATAAGTTGTGCTATTGTCTGGTTTAAGGATGGTTTCCCTGCAGGAACCCTGTGGTTTATTTTCTTTGTGTGAGTCTTTCTGATAGCAGAAGAACAAAAGAAAACAGCTTAAATATAGGAGAAATCCTGGAGAATTCTGCTCCTAAATACTTTTGAAATGGTCACAGTATTGCCTAGATATGTTGTCTTTGGATTTCTGAGACTCATTTCCATGTCTGCTAAAATGGGACTGCAGGCTACCTTGCAAGAGAGCTGTCAGGATCAGCCAGCGAATATTTATGAAGAAATTTCGTGATGAAAAAAAATAATATATGCTACATATATTATTAATAATTATGTGACTCCTGAAAAATACCATACTGTATCACAAAGCTGGTATTGTCCAGTGACTACACATTGGCACTGCGTGCTACAGTAAACTGTATACTGAAAACTCATACTAATGGAAAGGTATACAGGATTCCATTGGTAAGTGATTTATAGTGACTTCCTATTATAAACAAGTGGGAACAAATATCCGCCTTGCTGGTTTCTTTGGGCGGATGGTGAGAACAGAATGAGGCATTCCTGACCAGGCAAAAAGCTTTGAGTGCTTGCAACTGGGAGCAGAGTGAAGCACCAGAAAATGAGATATAAATGACAACCCATAATTACAAATGATTGAGTTTCCATTTTCGTAGTGCTAAAACCTTTCCAGTTGTAGAGCATATGACCACTGATTTAAGTGCTTTCAAGACTTGTAAGAATAAGATATTTCTAATATTTAATATTAAATAGACTTACTATAGGATCTCAATATATGCTGAAAGCCTACCAACATACTTTCACATTGCTTTCTGAGACAGAACAAACCACCTTTGGCAGCAGCTTCTTTTTGGGTTTCAATTAAGAAATATGCTATTGAGGACAACTGTAGTTTGTTTGGGGTAGTTATTTGTCCCATCCAGTGGTATGCTGTTGATAAACTTCAGCGTACACCCTATTAAATAAGTCTTGGGAACAGTGTGTAATGTTAGAATGCATCAGGATTGGCTTTCTCTGGAGTAATATGACACATTGATCTAAGCTTGACAGACCTTTAAGGGGTTGAAATTTGTGTGACAGCCTGCCTTAATCCAGCTAGTGAGAGGACCATACCTTTTCAGGCAAGATCAGAGCTGGCTGCCACCTAAGGCATGTTAGGTTAAAGTTAACCATAGTGCTTGGAGAGGACAGCTGTGGTGCATCCTTGGTACTTTGTATATAGTGCTGCCTCTCACGTAGCGAGAGAGGGCTCATGAGTGAAGTATGAGGTCTGCCCATCACAGTTTCCACTGAGGTGTCCTTAGCTAAGGCTACTCAATGAGATTCAGTATCCTGCATCATTTTTCCATTCCTTCTGTCACTGTTTCCAGAGATGTTACCCAGTCCCAGTGCCATTTCCTCATTGCCTCAGAAAAGAAATCTAAGAACATGTTATGTGATCGTCAAGAAATACAATGCTTTCTGTATTAAGAATGCCATTCTTCAATAATATTCACAAAACAATCTCACCAAAATTTTGCTTTTGCAATTGAAATGTACTTTGCAAGTGTTGTGCAGGTACGTCAAATGTCAAAAGCTTTAATTATCAAAAGCTTTAATTAGTAGTTGGAGGTAGAGCAAGGAGATTGCAAAAGATGAAGAAAGCTAAATGTTGGGCAAGATTCACAAGATTTTTCAAATTTAAAAAAATGATAAATTTTTGTCATCTTTGTTCTCTCTTTTGTCAGTGGAGAATCAGACATGGCCAGACTGTTTCTTCCAGGCTGACCTAGGCAGTTAAGGCTGTAGTTACAGCACCAGTTTGATGTCTAAAGAAGAGAGATGGTCTGCCCCTCATCTAGCTCACAGCATATTCACATGGATGATAAATGCCCAAAGGGAAACAGTGGGAGGAGGTGGCTGTGGAAGAGTGCTTCATAGTCTGGTTTTGCAGCAGTGCCCAGGGATGTTGGACTGCAGGCTTAGATGGGTGAGTGGGTGGGCTGAAACCACTTCTTGGAGCACACATCTGCTGTTTATCAGTGGAGTCTGGAAAACTAGCCTGGATAAAGAAAGATACGTGACTGAGATGACAGGTTCATGGCAAGTGAAGTGAACCCTCCTCTTCCTTTTGAGTTGGATCAAGTTGGTTTAACCGGCAAGATGTTGGGGAATGATCTTGGTCTCTCTCAGTGTGGTTACCCCCATCCAAAAATTATGGTAGTACTTACTTTCTTCACGAAGGGCTGTTCAGACAGCTGTGAGCTGCTTGGATGCCATGGTAGTGCAAACTGGGGTATGCTGTCAGAGGATTTTTGGCAAGAAAAAGGGGGCCTGTGCTTTGAAATGATGGATTTTCAGACTTTCTTTTACTAACTTGCTTTACAGCAGTTATTAGCAAGAACTTTGCAATTTATCATTGGTTGTTTTATTGTAACCCAGTTTCTAGCTTCTTTGACATAAATTATTTGTGTGAAAAAATATACAATCTGAATGGAATAAAAAAAAAAAGGCATGTATTTGTATTTCAGGAAAAATCTTCAGAAATTATAAAGAATGAGCAGGTCTTCACTCCAGGGTTTTGTTTTTCATCTTTGCTACTGCTTTTATATACTGCAGGCAAGCTGCTTTCTTTTAGAGCTGGCTAAACACCAGTAAAAAATATTTGCAAATACTCCTTCAAATAAACACTGGAATTGGAATGTCTGTCGCCATTCACACCTACTTTCCTCAGAAGTTTGTACAAGCAATTTTTTTGTTCATAGGAAATATTTTCCAACAGCAAGAGACTGACAGATGCTTGAGAGAGAGATATATTTATATCCAGGTTTGCTCTGGCAACGACATCCTCTATTACTTGCCATTTCCATTTCTATAACTACTGACCTATTCAGTCCTCAACTTCCTCTTTAAAATTGTTTCTGTTAAAAAAAGATGAAATAATTAAGCAGGGCTGAAAAATTGTTTGTACAAGTACAGCATGAAGAGGGACACTTGATATCATTCATTTCCTCTCTCTGGATCGAATGTTTCTTTATTCCTTGACTCTCTCTGCTCTGCATAGGTTGAGATTCCCCCTCTTAAATCCTATTCAGGCATTGATCTGGGAGAACTTAAAAGATACTGATTTAGGATGTGCTCTTCTGGAACAAAATGTAAACCTTGGTCACTTGTAGACATTTATTTATAAAGCTGTGTTGCCAAAGGATGGCAAACATCTGACCTCTAAAATTAGAGCTAGTCTCCTTGCATTTCTTTGATGAGACTGTGGTCTTCAGTAGACCCCTCCAAGTGCTGAGGAGTGTGGTTTGGCTGAGCTGTTCAATGCAGGTTCACTGCCGGAGGAAACAGATGGCTGGTTGGTGGTGGGCACAGTTGCTCATATGTGGAGAGCTACCAAGGGTTGCTATGTGCTTTCCTATTCCACTGGAAGCTCTGTTTAAAGAAAAGATCAACTTTTAATAAATAATCTGATAGAAATCTAGAGATAAGGTTGATTTTTATTTGGGAACCTAGCCTCATATAGAGGTGCATTATTTTATGAGACTTATGCTGTGTTTAGGGGCTTTTTGTGTCCTGTAGCCGTTAGTGCTCATGCCGTTGCCATTTCTTTTGTTTGACTTCTTCTCCATAGATATTGCAGTTAGGCATTGACTTCTCGCTCCTTTATAAAATTTCTTTATAAAAATACCAAGCCCACTGAATAAAGCTTATACATTTCTGCCTGGTAAATATTTCTGGCTTCTCTGCGATGTGGGGCCTTAATGAATGAACAAATGTGACTCTTGATGGGAAAGTGTAGTTATGCCTGTGATGCATTTTCATCTTTGAAGGCTGTTAACCAGGTGTGCTTGTTACTTGTACCCTTCTCAGCCTGCCTCTGTGACTGAGCTGCTGCTTGGGCAAGAGGCACATTAAAAACCACACACACGATGAGTGTATGGGTGGACGTCCTGTTTTTAGTGCATACAAGAAGGCATTCACTGAAGGGCAAAGAAGCTGATTTTTATTTTTAGGTTTTGCAATTCCATATGTCTTTGGAATTTATATTTTGAAAAACTAGCTCTAAAACCCTGCAAAATGTAGGTGAACCTCCAAAAATGGTTTTATTCTACCTATTGCCAAGGCAGCCTTTTCCCAAATGTAGGCTGGTGTGGGATGTGCTGAGCAGAGTTCAGCACCAGTTCTGCCAGTGCAGTTCTGGTGAGGCTCAGTGAAGTTCTGGCTCACCATAGCCTGTTTCTGTAAAGTCATGTATCAGGAACCTCCTCGCAGCATTTTTGGACATGTGCCTTGCTCCAAGGTGACCGTAGATTTCTCCAGGTAGATGCTTGCATGAAGCTGGCCTTCTATATGTGTTGAAACAAAGATTTTATTTGGAAATCTGGTATCAATTTTGGAATTAATCTTGGGTTATTTTTCCATGTACCTATTACACGACCTTGTTTGTTTTAAAATCTGAGAAAAGAAAATAGACAACTTTTTTTTTTTCCTGTTTTCAGAAACTCTGGAGAATGGACCAAATAAGTGTGAAAGGTGAGTAAGGGACTTCACAGTTTTCCAAAATCATTATTATTATTGTTTTTTCTGATATCACAAAGGTATGTAAGCTGTATGTGTAAATATTTGTTACTGCTTGAATCTAGTGCAGCTAACAGAAAAGGAACCAGCAAAGATGAAACATACTGGAAGGAGATCAACGCAGCTATGGCCCTAACGAACCTCGCCCAGGGGAAGGATAAACTACAGGGAACTACTAGCTGCATCATTCAGAAATCATCACATATATCAGAAGTAAAGACTGTTAAAGTACCATTAGTTCAGCAGTTTTAAGAGACAGGTTCTTGTGTTCTTTTTCTTTTCCCTGTCAGACGGACATTTTCCTCGCAGGATTGGTTTTCAGCAAAATTGGATTCACAGATA
The DNA here is from genome assembly GCA_033459285.1 of Clamator glandarius. Taxonomy (NCBI): domain Eukaryota; kingdom Metazoa; phylum Chordata; class Aves; order Cuculiformes; family Cuculidae; genus Clamator; species Clamator glandarius. The sequence goes on from JAUNZM010001201.1 coordinate 104,264, forward strand.
TGAGACAAATGTGGAAAATAGGCACCCTTTTACAATATGGTCAGTTTTAAAAAATAATGTTCCTTCTGACTCAGTCGTTTTCATTATATCAAATGAAACATTCAATTGCTTCTATAAAAGGCATGTAAATTATAAGCCCCCCTGTTTTTATCAAAACATTAACTTATTTTATGTTAATCAAAGTGCGCATAAGATGTTTGCATTGCTATTACAGTAAGTGCCTTGCTTTCAAAAAATAAGCTATAACGTGGGCATAGTACAATAGTATTATGCCTCAAAATGTCAATGCCATAATGCTTAAACTTTGTATATTATTCCAAGTGGGCTTAAGCAGCCTAGGGCTAAACACATTACTGCTGGAGGCCCTGGAGAGTTGTGCTTATTTGACTTGTACAAATTGACGAGTCTTAATGAAATTGTTACATCATTTTCTCTCTTTTTTTAATCAACAGTGTTATAAAAAATGTACAGTATGTTTTTGTCAAAATGACAATGAGGTTGTTATGCATGTTTCTTACCTGTATATGCAGTATATTAAAATACCAAAATCATTCCTTTGAAAAGTGCAATACTCTAGAATACACAAATTTAGGAAATAAGTTAATTGTTCAGATTATTTTGAACTTACACTTATGCTCCCAGCTGTGTTGCTCATTAAAAATTTGTAGTTGAGAAAGTTCTAGGCAGACTAGCTGTAAATTCAAGTTGAATTTCTATAATTTTAAAGCTTTGCTAGGGCCTTACTGAAGTTTTGATAGAAGAAAAACTCATTTCTTCTTGTACAAAATAAAAACTATAGTTCCATGTATTATTTGCAGTGGGGCTCAAGAAAATTTCCGTGGTGGAACTTACTGCTTTAATGTGGCTTAAACATTTCTATTTTGTAGGCGCTGCATATAGGAGGGCAGTTTGACAGTTCGCATTTCAGTGAGAAAAAGCTATAATATATACTGTCAAATCCCAAACTAAAAACACAAATGGGAAATGAAACATTGACATTTCAATGAATGCAGCATTTAAGGTGGGAGGGTTTTAAGTAGATACTAAACCATCTATTAAATGTTATGTCTCTAAACTTGACTGCTATTGAGTGTAATAACTAACCAGGTTTACTTTTAAGTTTTATTGGGAGATGTACAAGTTATTCTTAGGTCATATAACAATAGTCTGATGAGGTTTACAGTGCTTGAATAAACAGTGGCAAAGCCAAAACCAATTTGAACTGAATCAGTAACAGAAAACTGGAAAAGAGCTGATTGTTGCTAGGATTTGGATTTTTTTTTTCCTGTGGGTATCCTGTCAGGTTCTTTCCTACTCATCCCTTTCCTTGTTTCTTTTTTTTGGCGAGCCAACCAAGATGAGATTTTAGTCTTGCTCCCTCTGAAATTAATGGCAGAGCTCTCACTTCAATGGAAGCAGGACTGTGCTGATGGTGATACTAATGTGCAAGTAGAGGCTGTTCCAGTTGCACTAAAATAGTCAAGATACATTGCAAATATCAGCCTTGGTGTGACTTCTTAGGAAACTTCCTGATGTAACGTAACATGTTGTTGGGTTTGTTTAGTGTACAATGAAAATTATTTGATATGAAAATATTTTGTACATATATATTTTTACTTTGTTTTCTAAATTGCTGATTTGCATTGACTTAAAGTGCCAAGCAAGAAATGTATGTCATGACTGTATGAACAGTTGAAGTATATGTTTTACTGACTTACATAATTTTATGTCTAAGATTCCATTACATTGATTTTTGATACCTTACTGGATTTTGACATAATAATGTGAGTTTGTAACTAATAGGAGAGAGTTAATACTTCACTTTTGTTCATACTACTATAAGTTATTCTGGTATTAAATATTTTGTGACAACAAATTGATGGTTTTGACAAGCTTTTCTTTTAGAAATATTCACGGTAGTTTTGTCTGTATAAACTACAACAATATTAGTCACATAAAAAGGTACTTTTCAGGACTTCTCTGGAGTAAACCTGGAGAAGACAAGCCATTGTATAAACAACGTGTTCATGGTTCTTTTTTCAGATTATCAAAGCACAAAGAATAATCTGTAGAACACATCAAGTGGGTTTTAATTTTAAGAAATACTTGGCATAATTTCTTGTTATAATTTCCTTTAATTTATTTTTTTCTACTGCTGCTTTAGAGTTTTCTGAAAACACAAATTCTAATTACGTGTCTGTCTTTTTTTGAATAATAAAAAACACGATCAATGCTGAGCCAACAGCTAATGAAGACTCAATAATTATTTATGATATTGGAAAAACAAACATTATTACTATTGCTCTTCTTTGTTTCAACATATGTAACCATTTTAGTAAAATAAATAACTGCAAACAACATCTTGCTGGCTTGAATTAAATATTCATTTATCTGTCCTTTGTTATTTGCATTTCTCGTTTCCTGTTATACTCAGGGGTTCTCTATAATAGGGTACAAACATGTGATAGCACAAAACAGGAATGCTAGTCTTTCTATTAATACACCTGGTGGTGTACAGTTATGTGAAGTAGTTGAGCACAGTCATGATGAAAATGTCTGTTCAGCAAGTTTAGGCTTATGACTGCTAAAGACAAGATGGCATGATGCAATTAAATCCTCTACACTGGAGGAGTGCAGAGGAAAGCCATAGCTAATAACTGTCCTGAATCGCTGGGGAAGGTCCATGAGCTGGAAAAAGACTTGCTTGTTCAGAATCTTTTTACGAGTGCAGGCTACATTTGTCTATAGGATCATATAGATACACTGACTGTAGAGCCTTGGTGGAGAAGGAGACGCAATCGGCACATCTAGAGGTTCAGTACTTATAGTCATGAAAGCCCAGTGCGACTGACTGGTCTCCTAGCTTTTACGCCTCAGCAAGGTTCCTCCACTTGCAGGCGGTGATCGATAACTATGGTTTTGGTGGGCAATTGGTACTTCCAGGTTTTATGTCCTGCTTATCTGTGATACATAGATACTGCTGTAACATCTGTGGCCATTCAACATGTCAGTGGAGTTTTGGATAATCATTTTGCATGTGAATTCCTGAGTGCACGTGTACAGCCTGACTTTTGCTCCTGGGGATACGTAGGAACACCCACATCCTGATGATGCTGAGCTTCTTGGCATCTACTTTATACCTGAGTCTGACAGCAAGAGCTGTTTTCTTCTAACCTCTCAAAACCCACTAAGAGTAAGGGGAGCTCCAATTCTGCCAGGTTGCTCAGTATTTAGAATATACACTGGGACTATGGTCTCCTCTTCCAGCATCATACGACAGCTAAAACCACTGAGCTATAGTTCTCACTTTGTGGCCTCACATTCTAAGTTGGCAGCCTAATGATAAATGTGTACTCCAGGTGAATCACTGCCACCAGGGGGACTAAGAGCAAGATCTGGAACTACGCATGGGCCATTTTGACGACATTTAATAACTTGGTGGCTTAAGTTTTAACTTGGAGTTTAGCAAAGGATGGCAGATAAACTTCAATGCCCACATGCATGAAGAAACCACTGTAGTATAGGTTAGAAGGAGAAGATGGGGAAAGGAGATTGATAGCACTACTGTACTATGCAAAGAAGAATATATTTAGCTTAGGCTAGGAGAAAGTCTATGGGAGCTTAAACATGTTTCTTCATTATTACTTTACTCTTATAACTTCTTATGATGTTCTCTGGCCTTGATGAATGATGTTTTTATCTATCCACATAAACTATCCATAAGTGGAGATCCGCAATGCCAAATGTAAGATGCTATTGCACGAAGCAGCCTTGATTATAAAAACCACTGGGATCGCTGATAATCAGGAGCTTCTGGAACTCAGTGTACTCTTAATGCCTAGAAGGTCCTCTGTGTACCCTCTCAGATGTCCCCAGCAGTGAGAGAGTGGGGGTATTGTTTTCTGTTAGTCAAAAGGGGACCCACACTGGGGAAAGGAGTTTGTGGCTGCCCTGGGGATGCTCTGGAGTACTAGGGAACTACAGCAGGTGAATACTAACATGAGGAATTGGTCAGGGCACACCACACCCTGCCTACCAAGGCACTGCCAAGCCTTTGCACTGCCAAGTGGAGTTGCAGGAATCTTTCCGGATGTTTTCAGGCTCAGTGATGCTTGTTTCTTTTCGTCTTGAGGAAGCTCTGAGCCATATTCCACTGCATGGTTTCCAAGGGCTGGAGGAGACGTGTATCTGCTAGTGAGTCCCCTGTATGGGGTAGAAGATGAGAGTGAGTGTGACTACTCATTCAACCTCCCAAAGCTGCAATGAAGCTCCTATAAGTAGAGTTCCACCAGGGCTATGCAAATCTTATTCAGAATTTCCACATTCAAAAGAGCACTGAGAACCTTGGAGCAGCTGTGCAAAGCCAGTATCACAGTTCTGCCAGGAGAATAAAGCAATTGTAGCAGCAAAGCTTGTCTTCATTCCTTGGGCTCAATAGTGCCTCAGATGGCCACTGGCATGTGGCAAAGGAAAGGGTGCAGTTGTCTTTTATCATGGCTGACCTTCTCATAGATATAAAAGCTTTATCTGTGAAATCTCATGTTCTTCCATCAAGCCTTGAACTCAAGTTCTGCTTCCAGTCAGTCCTTACTGTGACTACATTTTCTTAAATTTGCAGAAAGATTGAGCCTGGAGTCAGCACAAACTGAGGATACCAAACCCTATAGTACTCCACAAGCAGCTCTGAAGTCCAACGAACACCAGTTCGGTGGTCATAGTGAAATCTTCAAGCATGACAGACCCCTGGTTTATTCCTGTGTTACTATGAACAATCTGTGAGACTTGGAGAATCAGGAAGAACCTCAAAGGGATCCAGGCTGTCTGAAGGTCTGACAACCAAAGGCAAGTTTCCATGGCCGAGTGCAGACAGTTGCATGCCTGCCCTCAACCAGCTGGTCTAATTCAGAAGCTGGGTAACCAAGTTTGTCATCAAGCCTGAGCTGCTACATCAAGGTCCTCAGCAGAGCCTGGACTGGATTCAGCACAGTGCAAATATGTCAGTTTTATAGAATCATAGAATAACCAGTTTGGAAGAGACCCACCGGATCATCAAGTCCAACATTCTATGCTGTTCTATGTCTTCACTAGTCCACAGCAATACCCTTGGATTTCTCTGTGCTTGCATTTCAAAGAGAACACTTAGAGTTGGGAGGTGTTCAGATGAAATACCTACCCAGCCTAGTTAGTTAGGGCAGGAAAGTGAGATGAAACGTAACACAAAGGGCTGAATTGCCCGAGAGCGCTGCTTTGACACATTGCATGGGAGGCTACAGGAATCCAGCCTGCATGTGAGTTCATGCTAAATGAGGTGGCTTGCCAATGTCTGAGTGTGCTCAATCTCCATTAGCAGCAGAATTGAGACTCAAACCTACAGCTTTCCTAGTGCTGGCTTGCTGAGCCAGTGTTTAGTTTTGGGCCCCATCTTGAAACTCATCTTGTTTAACAAGAAGGGAGGAGGTTGGCTAAAAATACAACTACCTTGTGAAAAAAAAAAAAAAAAGGAGAAGGAAAAAAAAGTGGAAAAGAGACATGAATGCCTAATGCAACAGAAAAAATAAATCCCAGCCTCCTTCATGTTGCTGTTATGTCAGCTTGGGTTATTGGCAGTGGAAGTGGTTATTGGCAGCGGAAGTTAGACCTGGCTCGAGGCTAATATAACTCACACACCTGACTTTTTAAAAGGAGGCGAGATCTGGTTTCTTTATGGATGGACTTTTTTCATTTGTGGTGCTGGTTCATTCTTCAGATTTTCTTAACTTTCCTTTCAGCCTGTTTTGGACTTGACTCTCCTGTCCTTCTTCCTGTCCAAAAAGTCTCTTGTTACGTGCAGACAGCAATGGGATCCTACACGCCAAAGCTTTTTCTTCTGGCTTTCCTGTTTCTACCTTCATATAGGTAAAGGATGCATGATTAAACAAGCTGATATTCAGTGACAAAATCTGGTATCTCCCCTCTCCCAGTCCAGGGCCAGTGAACATACGGAGTTTCAGGGGTGAGCACTAGAGGGTCTTCAACCAAAAAGCTCTACCATCTATCACTTCACTCCTGACTACTACTGCTTTTGGCTATCTTAACTCCCAAAAGGACTGTCAATTTAACCATAACTACCTAAGAACTGCCAAGTCACATTTTATGAGCTGCTGTTGAGAGTTTTAGCTATTTAAGGCTGATTTTAAACAATTTTTATTGGTACTTCGTGGCATGTGCCTGATTTACAGTGCTGTAAATAACCACAAATTGGGGACATTTCTTTCTTTACGGTAAAGGCACTTTATTTCGAGCATAAGAAAGATAGTTTGTTGGTAAAGAATTGGAGTGCAGGCCCTTTTCTGCCACAGGCTTCCCGTGTGAGTCCAGGCAAGCCTAGTCCTGGGTTTGGTCTATGCAGAGAAGCTCTCTCTCCCCTGAGGATGCTGTAAGCACCAGAGAATGTGGGATGTGTGTCTATGTGACATCCCTCACTGCTCACCATGCTGCTATGAGGCTCTGAAGGTAGGAGAGAGCAGTGCTGTTTTATAAGGGGCACGTGCAGTCTGATGCACTTGAGGAACTGTAAGTATCTGGTGGTAAGCATAACTTAAAATCACATCCTGGGCACGTGTTTCAGAGCACGCATCACCTTCTGCAGCACTCCCATCTCTTCACTGATTGCAGTAGGAGAATAAGCTCCTAACTGAGATCACATACCCTAAATTGACACAACTAAAAACAGGGAAGACAAACCACACTCTCGAGAAATAAGACATTATGTCCCACACCATGGTGGTGTGGCCACCATACCTGGTGGGCTCAGGCCACTGCTACCTACCTTCCTTGGCAATATCAACTGAGGAGTACAGTGGAGCACCTGGAAAACCTCATTGTAGGAAGGGGGAAATGTGTCTTTCGAGCTTCAAAAGGACTTCTTGCAGTTCAAGAATTTGTGGATTTAGATGCTCAGGTGATAGTTCTCTCAGGATCATCCCTATGACTTGAGGATGTTTAGAAAAGCTGTCCAATCTTCCTTGTATTGACTGGCATGAGGATGAGAATTTTCATTGCATGGATTTTTAATCTCCTTTTTTTGCACCTTTTAAGAAATTGCCAACGGGATCTGAAAAGTGGAATGTGCTCACCACGTTCAGAAGAAATCCAGAAATCATGCAGTGAAAGACAACCCTCACCTTCCCCAAGCAAGAAAAGGCATATCATAGTTGTAGGAGACTCCCCACTGAGGGAAACAGAGGATCCAATATGTCAAGCAGACCCTACTCATAGGGAAGTCTGCTGCCTCCCAGAAGCCTGTGTTAGGGATATCACTAGGAAATTCCCTGATTTGTTACAGCCCTTGGATTACTACCTGTTACTGCTCTTCCACATGAGAGGCAATGAAGCTGCAGTACATAGCCCAGGGATGATCAAAAGTGACTTCAGGGCCTTGGAGCAGCTAGTGAGGGAATCTGGGGCCCAGGTGATTTTTTTCCCCCTCCTTCCAGTTGCAGGCAGTGACATTGGAAGGAACAGATGGACCCAGTGTATTGCTCCATGTCACCATAATGACTTTGATTTTTTTGACGGGGATGGCCTATACAGCACAAGGCTTATAGACATAAAATTGGAGCCACCTTACTCAAAAGGGAAGGAGGTTCTTTGCTCAAGAGCTTGCAGGGATCATTGACAGGTCTTTAAACTATCAGGCTTGCCTATGACAAGCTGTGGGAAGACACACTATGGTTAGAAGGACAGGGTGCTATTATAGTCCCTCCACCTGTTACACTGGGACACGCTGGGGATGCTGCGGCACAGCTGAAGACTTGTGGAGATGGAGGGATGCTCCTGAGGTAGAAGGAGCCAATAAGGAAACTTCTGTGGAACACCTTAAGGGAAATAAGGGCTGTTCCACTAAAAACGTGATACAGCCAACAGCCCAGCTGAAGCGCCTCCGCACAAACACATGCAGATTAGGCAACAAATGGAAGAAGCTGGAAGCTGCCATGCCGCTAGAAAGCTATGAGCTGATTGCTGTTACTGAAACTTATTGGAACAAATCCCATCACTGGACTGTGGCTATCAATGGCTACAGGGCTATTCAGAAGAGACAGACCAGGAAGCAGGGACAGAAGCGTTGTCCTCTATGTCGGGAAATGGATAGAGTGGAGAGAGCTGTGCCTCAAGAACAGCCATGAACAGGTCAAAAGCTTGTGGGTGAAAATGAAAGATTGAGGCAATGAAAGGAACCTTGTGGTTGGTGTCTACTGCAGGCCACCTGATCAAGGAGAGCCTACTGATGAAGTCTTCTTCCTCCATCTGCAAGAGGCTTTATTCTCGCAAGCTCTTATACTGCTGGGGGACTTCAACCACTCTGACATCTGCTGGAAAACTGGCAAGGCAAGCTGCAGGCAACCCAAGAGACTCCTAGAGTGCATAAAAATAACTTCTTAACCCGGGTAATAGACTACCCGAGGGGATGCAACACTGGGCCTGATGGTCACTAATGCATGTCAGCTTATCAGTGATGTCAAGACCAGAGGCAGCCTGGGCTGCAGTGATCATGCAAGAGCAGCCAGCACAGTCACATAAAGCGGTCAACAGTGCTTCAGCTAGATCTTTGCAAATCAAATGCCAGGTCAGTAAAATGAAAACATTTTGTGGAACAGGACAACTGCATTTAATTTCTCTGGATTTCTTTTAAGAAAGCTTGGAAATTATCAATCTCCATTTTTTTTTTAATGGAATAGTGTAGCTTTAAATGTTATTTTTTTCTTGAAGTATAAGACAACTATAGCATAAAAAAGATCAAAATCAAAGCCAAAATACAAATCATAGAAACTTATCAAAATATTGTGGTTACCGAATTACATTTACTGACTTTTAAAAAATGTTCTTTTTGATATTTGTGTTCATTTGTTTATATATTTACACTCTCCAGCCCATTTAGAACAAAGTTTAATCATCTCAAAAATTTCCACAGAATGGAAAAATACAACCCCAGAGTTACATGGAAGAATTTTTAATGCCTAGTGCTTTCAAAACGAGGGTAGTTTTGCATGGTGATCTGTGGACAGTAGAAGTCTATATCCCAGGACTTCATTTTGAAAGTACAGTTTTTATGCTGAATTGTTTTCAGCAAGCACAATGCTGCTTTTGCTGTAGGTCACTTTTGTATCAGTGTCCAGTTGCCTTCAAAAAAGTTGGTTTTAAGGGAAACTATTAGACTTTTGCTGCTCTCTGGGACGACAAAATGAATTTGCATTTGGCCAGAAAATGAAGGCAGTGGGCATAGCTTTTGCTGGTTCTCCTCAGGCTTGGAAAGCAGACACCCAGTGTGGTGGTGGAAGAACCTATGTGATGTTAGGTCATGCCTGTTGATTAAAAATAATAAAGATAGCCAGGTGAAAGCAGAGGTATCAGACTAAAAATGGCATCCCCATCACTTAAATAGAGACTGCAACAGCAATAATAAATGCTTTTTTCAGATGGTATTGAGCAGCATAATGGCAACCAGAAAATTCAAAGTGGTCCAGAATTTGCTAGAACACTTAACTGGCAGAGAAACCACATACAAAAAAAATGTGTCAAAAAAAAAAAACCAGCCAGCAGTGACTCTCCACATTTCAAGATGTAGAGTGAAGAAAATCTTATTAACTTCCAGTCCTTTAAACTCCTGACTACACTCCTAAATCTGTTGTTTGCTGAGCAGGGTGCCTGTAGTTGGGCAGCAGAAAGGTCATCTTGAGAGCAGCCTGCCCAGGCTGGCATAACCCCATCAGGCCACTTCTACAGCCAAAGGGAAGGAGAGTCTGTCTGGTGCTTTTATCACTTTGAAGTGTGTAAATTGTTATACAATTACAAGTTATGTTTACCCACTCTCACTCATCTTTTAAATAAAAACTTTCCCTTATAGACTTAGTTCCTAGAAAACCACATTTCTATTACTGGTATTACAAGCAAGTCTACTTGCAAATATCAATTTAAGAAGCCTCAATCAGATTCCCTTTCAGGAAAAAATATACAAGAAGTCTGCAATCCCTTTGCAATTTCCTAATGGGCAACTGAGGTGGGAACTCTATACCCAGTTTACAATACTAAATATTCCCTGAGTCTGTTTCACAAGGACATGTACCAGCTTCAGAGGGGGATTTGGTGGAACCTGGATTTACAACTGGAAGTTAAACACACACATGTGGAAATAGTATTATGTAAACTAATACTTAGCTACTTCTTGCTGCAACAAAGTGGTATCACAGAAACCAAATGCCAAGTGTAATTTTTTAAACCTATTCTATGAGAATGAAAAGAAAAACAATCCCATGTAGAACCAGGTGGACTCGTTACTTCTTCATCTGTGAAGTCTTAAATGTCACAGCCCCTGGGCTGAGTATTCCTTTCATCAAACCCTATGGAGCTTCTGTATTGGTTTCCACTTGAGCATGAAAGATCACAGAGAATCTGTTTTTCACCTTTTACTGAGAATCCTGGCAATATACTTCAATGTCTTGCTTTCAGTAGTTTGTTTTGGTGGCTTCCATTGCTTGTAGGAAGTACACTTCAGAGAGGCTGTAGCTCAGACGCATGCAGATTAGCAAGCCCGCAGGTGCTGGTGGTTCAGCATTGCTCGAGCCTGAGGTCCTGCTGCAACAACCCAGGGAGGAGGGCAGAACATAGGCAAATAGCTCTAAGATTCAGCCAAATCCCCTTCATATGTGTTTCACCCACTTCTCCAGTTCCTGCAGATCAACCAAGAAATCATCAGAACAAACACTTGAGGCTCACCTGCACCCCAATCCTGCTCACACCTTCTTTGCAATGCATGTAGCAGGGCAATCAGAGACGTAGCTGCTCTTAATGCAGTGGGATAGGACAAGTAGCCTCATATCTGGCTGTTTGCACTGTACAAGGTTACCCACTGCTTCTTCAAAACATGTACCACTCATCTGTGTAAGGGCTAACTGGGGAAATCCAGACAGTTAGCTGACAACTCAGGCAACTGCAAGAGCAGCCTGTCAAACTGCGCATGAGCTCCCAGAGGACCGCAGAGTGCTAGAGGTAGCAGTCAGCATGGGCTTCTCATAAACAAATCACATCAAGCCAACTCGATTGCCTTCTGTGACAGTAGAGCAAACCGTGTGTATGGAAGATTTGCAGTGGATCAGGTGGCTACTGGGGTTCTAGTTAGGCTTTTGGCAATGCCTTATGTGACGTTCTCATAAATAAGCAAAAGAAATATCATGGAGCTGACATTACCATTACAAGTGTATAAAAGATGTCAAAAACTCATACTCAGAAAAGTTATCAGGGACTCATTGTCAAAATTGAAGTATGTATCAAGGACTTTTACAGAGGTCAGTCCTTGGCTGTTTGTGTTCAGTATTTTCACAAATAGCTTGGCTAAAGGAATAAAGCAGAAGTTCACCAGCTGTGGGATGTGTGCTACTACTTTTATACAACCAGTTCCTAGGGAGCATGTAGACTAGAAAAGGCCTCTGGCTACAGCTGCCAGGGCATGTTCCCTCTGCCTCTGCTATTCTTCATGGTGGCCTTCAGCAGAAAAAAGTGGAGCAGTTGCAATGCAGAATCTTGTTACGTTTCTCATGGCCAACTTGGTGTTCCTTATAAGTACATCAGAGACCAGGCTTAGAATTCAAAACTACCTTGACACAGCAGAGAAATAGCCTGAAAAATAACATAAATAATCAACTGTGTTGTAAGGACCTGTGAATAAAAATGGTGAATGGCACAGAGCATGGGAAGGTGGCTAGGAGTTCTACAAGAGAAGATGAGGGCTGATCATAAGGTGAAGATGATCCAAAAGCATCCTGCTGTTATGAAAAAATAAATGACACACTGGGTTATACGTTAAGGTGTTGGACTACCTGGCATGTAAGTGAATGTCTTCTGCTCTGCTGAGCTCTGTTGAGGCTGCACTTAAAGGAGATAAGGACAAACATGATTGGGAAGGAAAGACTGATTGATCTAGAGTTATTAACTGCGGAGAAGGTAACAACTTCAGATATATGTGGCCAAAAAAGAGATAAGGAAATAAGCAGTTCATTGCACTAGAGTACAGTCAAGTAATAATGGGTTTTAATTGCAACAAAATAAAAGGCAGGTGAGTTACTGGGCAGGACACGCCAAAGGAAGAAGGAGGATCTGATGGGAAAGCACTGGAGTATGTTGCCTGTGTGGGTGGTATACTTTCCGTCACTGAAGATTTTTTAAGAACAAGTTAGAGACATATAAATCAGGAATTAAACAGGTGTAATTGATCCTGCTTTGAGGCAGGATGACCTCTTGAGGTCAGTTCCCCGCCCTTTTTTCCATTTCAGCAGTCTGCCTTATAAACATGGCATGGAGGTCTATTGCTCAATAGATGGTGAAAAGAGTGAATAGCAGCTGGTTTATTCCTCTGGTTTTGGGAGGTGTGTTTACATTCCAGGCATAAGAGTGGAGGGGAAGGACAGCGAGTTCTGATCCCACCAGCCAGCCAGCAGAGGAGACCAGGCAGACATCCATTGGAGGCTGTTTAACTTTCCTAGCCTTTCAGAGCCTAATATAAAGGAGTAAAGGTGGCTCCCAGATGGAAGACAACAGACTTGAAAAACATGGAAGCTGACAGAGAGGGATGTACATTTAACATGAAAGTTAAAATTGCCAGAATAAAGCAAGGAAATTTCCAGTTAGGTGCAATGAGAATGACTCCTGGAGGATCTGTAAGTACTTTTGGCCTCCACAGAAAATATTTGGGCAGAAAACCTCCAGAAGGTATGTTTGTTTTGAGCAGAATCTGGAGTTCCTGCACCAAGCTTTCTGAAGGCTGCATTGCAGGATTAACCTATGTTCCCTCTACTCAATGTTATGGAAGACTGAACATTTTCAGTGTGTTCTGGAGGCTAACACAGGCAGACAGACCACAAAGAAAAACATGGGAACAGATCCTACAAGCTGCTTCAAATAACATTTGCTCCAGAGCCTCTGGTGATTGCTGAGAAGTTCTAGTTTCACAAAAGATGCCAACAGGGGAAGAAATTATTTCACAGTCTGCCTCAAGCTTCAAAAGGGGTTCCTGAACATGTTAACTGACACCCTTTCTGACAGACTGGTTTGCGGTCAATGCCACTAACTAACAGGAAAACAAATGCCTGCAGTCCAAGTGGGGAATCTCACTCTGCACCACAAAGCCAAGAAAACTGCTGCTAGAGAATCCCCAGAGCTGCTCTGCAAGAGCGTGCAGGCTGGCGGTATGTGTAAATAGCGTCAGGAATGTTCCTTCTATGACAAAATGGATCATTCAGAAGGAAGGCTCTGCTGGGTATGAAAAGACTTGGTATATTGACCCAGAGCGACACTTTGAAAATGTTTCTAGGTATGAGCAGCTCACTTCAGAAAGAAACTGGTGGATAGGGAAATGGGGAGGCAGGAATAGGAGGCAAAGAGAAGTCAAGCTATGTACAAAGATGGGAACTGAGCCAGAAATACAAAGGGGGAAGTAAATCAGGATTTAAGAGTCTTGCACATATTCATTACAATAACATTTTTTTTGCAAGCAGCAGCAATTCCATCAGCCAAAGAGATACACAATCACTTGATAGAAGAGAGAAAAGAATTTTATTACCATTGTATCAGATCCAGTGCATAAAGCAAATTCAATGCTCTTCCTTTGCCAGCTACATGATTCACAAGGTGTTCACTGCACAGACTGACAATCTGTTTGCGTGTGCCGAATGAAAAATTCTTGAGTCAAAGGACTCGCATAAGAGGTCAGAAGTGTTCAGAAGGATGATGAAAGCTGAAAATGTTCCAACTGCAGCATGGTAGAAATAAGCTCTGGCTCTCAAGGCAGGAAAGAGGAATTTCACAAATACTGCTAATGGGAGCTGGTTATTAAACTAGACTGCTGATCATTGGAAGATGGAAACCAGTCAGATGTCCTAGATCTGAAAGATTTGACGGACATGGGCCGTAATCTGTTAGCGACAGAACATGGATTCCTCCCTCTGCCCGCACCTGGTGCCAGGGATGAAAGACCCTGATTGTGACTGGCAAATATTTCAGAGAGACTACAAGTCTGTTTCTTTATTTAGGCCAGCACCTATCTTTTTATATTAATATTCCACTCCTTAAACAACAGTTACAGAAAAAAAATAACCAAAACATACTTACAGAAACAGCAGAAATGTCTCACGAAGAGACTTGCAGGAGAAGTGCATAATACTGATACTCTTGGCTCTTAGCACCAGCTTTCTATCAAATGTCTTTTGAGAGGTCTACCTGGAGAATTAACTCCATAGTCAGAATAGAAGATAGTGAAATGTCAAGAATCTGTAACCAGCCTTCAAAGGAATTACAGTCTGGCTGTCTGTAATGACAAATTTTATCTCTATTTCTTAGAATTACTGGACTACCTACTTTTCAAATTACCAGCAGAAGCAACACAGCAGTGAATGTTCTGGTTTCTGTCAGTCATTATTGTTACTAATTATTTAATTACTTTCTCAGGACTACTGAATTAAAGTGCAGCTTATTCCTCAGTTACTTACAGGCCTAAATTAACTTTGTCCTCTAGACCAAAGGAAAATGTAAAGCTTTAAATCATCACAATATATTTGCCTACAACTTTTTCCACTCCCTTTTGCACTTCTTAATGTATGGTTGCCACTCTGTAGAGGAAGCTTTTTGGGGTAGACTGACTTTCACAGAGCCTGGCTTAATAGGGTACGGTACTAAATGATGACTTCTTTGTGGCAAGGTTTACTACTGAAGGAGAATAAGCCACTAAATTAGACTAATCTCATAGTATTTAAGCACACTTTGATATTGATTTAACAGGGTGCTGACTGCACAATTAATTTCCATTGAGTTCAAACTGTATTTTATAATGATGGAGGGGGATGACTTCAAAGGGAAAAAGCTATGAACACATCAGTAAAGCAACTTGCATTTTGAGTGCTTCTGAGTGTTTGTGTAGACAAAAAGCTGGTGCTTATAAGATGACACTGAAGCTGCACAGAAGGTCTGAAAACGTAAAACCCAGCAGTGAATGGAGCCTTGAAACACAAATTCAAACCTACAATCAGCATCCATAATCTAGCACAGAGACTTTTTTTTTACTTTTCCATGCCATTGAGTGCAACAATTTATTTGCACCCCATATGTAAATACATACACACACAACACTAAGTAATATCCTGCTGATCCAAAATGATCCCAAGGCCTCACACCCTCTCTACCAGCAATCCCCCTCCCAGCCAGCCCTGCAACAGCACAGCCCTGGGGTACATAGGTAACTGAGAATTCTCTGCTTCAGAGAAGGGAGAAAGCTTCATGAATCACCAAACAACACTTCTCAGGTGGGAAAAGCACATTCTTTGTTCCTCTACAAGGAATTAGAAAAATATGCATAGAAGTAAAGCCCTGAAAGCCCCAGGAGAGCAATTGCTCTCTTTCTTTTTTGGATTGTTGAGCTTGTGAGTTTTGGGGTGGTTTAATTAAAGGTCTGAAAAAATCTTTAACGCTAACATTCAAATGGTCCCTATTTTTCCCCCAGACTCACAGTATTCCCATCCTCCTCCTCTTTCTCTTCTGTCACTTTTACTCTGCAATAAAACAATTGAATCACACACTGGTACATAAATACTGGCAGATTTTTAGGTTTGCTGGTTTTTTCACTCAGCCTGTTGGGCAAAGAGCCTAGAAAGGCTAAGTTTTTTGCCAGACTTTGAATTTCTGGCAAATAGTGCAGATCCAGTACAAATCTCAAATCATATTTCAGGAATGCAGTGCTTCTACTGCACCTTTCCAACCTTCTCTCTGTGCACTAATGACTATTATGGGGAAATGCCTTCCAGAAATGTGAAAATCAATGTAGTGGGAAATGTACCAAAACCACCTTTCCACTTATACAATCTCAGTTGTCCAAAAAACACAATTAATTAGTGTTATTGAGCTGTTGAGCTCCCCAATAAAAGCGTTTTTGAGTGATTATATGAAGAACCATTGGTACTGGAGACTTCATACTGAAGTAATTAATGGAAGTTGATTATATTCTGACAAGTTAAACACGGGTTTGTTTGATATTACACACACATGGAAAACACATGCGCTATTGAGCTCACTACCTATGAGTTTAGATTAATGGTGTTGATGAATTATGTGGAGATTATATACTTTGCAGACACATAACAGACCTGATTTTGAAAAGCAGGCTCACATTTTGCTCCTGCAATTTTGAGGGTGTGAATAATTGCAGGTGATTTTCTAGTAGCTAGACATCTCACTGCCTGGTTGAATTCCTATGGGAAGAAGTCATGCCTGCTTTTGTGCAAGGCACCAGAAGACACTGTGAGAGCCCATGCTGACTGTGAAGAACAAGCCTATGCACTAGGACCACAGTGACGAGCAAAGGTAACTGGCCTCATACACAGCTGTGGTGGCTAAGTTGGGACTTTCAAGAAATACCTTCTCTTTCTGAGTTCATGGGTATATTGCAGCTCATCCCCAAGAGGAAAGAGGGAAGCTGTCACTAGACTTTCTTCTGCCACCGGGCAGAGGCCTGCGAAGACCTGACACCTTTCATTGAGACCAGCTGTTGAAACTGTCTCGCTGTGACATTCCTCAGATTCAGCCTAATATCTAAGCCGACCACTAAGCATCTTTTTCTTGAGGCTCTGTCTAAAGGTAACTGAATGTCATTGCAGTGAGGACAGAGGTAGCAACTGATTTCAGGGTTTAAGAGTTGCAGGAGATAGCCGGGAGGTAGAAAGCCAGGTACAAATGAATGGTTTGATTCAGTAATAGAAAAGACTCAGATTTTGGTCTTAATTGCACCAGTCTGCCAAGTAGGGCAGTCTGCACAGAACAGTGAAGCCCAGATCTGATGCCTTCCCATGTTGTTTACCCACAGCAGCATATAGGGATGCCTCTGGGATGCCACATTTACTGAGTGCTTAGAGCACTATCTGGGCACACTCTTTCTAGCTTTTTCAAGGAATGTGCCCAGAAAGAGCTGGGACCGCATTCCAAAAGCAAGCTACAAAGGTGAGATGACTGTAAGCTGTGGAGAGCAGCCTGGATTTCACAGCGCTCCTGGGGCTGGCTTCTTGGTCCATGAGCAAGCCTAGATCTGGATGAGTGTCTCTTCCTGAAAACAGATCCTGATGAGCTCCCCAGCAAGGCATAATTCAGTTTGAGATACCAAATCTGAGTAGCAAAATGCAGGTTTCTGTGTGAGCCAAACATTTAAACTCCTACTGACATGCTGGAGATCTCACTGAACATTTTAGCAAATCATGCTGAGGGATTCTGTCCCCCTAAGGCATGATTTCTGGCTGAGCTGCCCACACCTACCCTCTATTGCAGACTATGTTGGACGCCTACCTCCAGAAAATCCTGTTTAGGTATCAGTCACCCAGTGAAATCTTGACCTTAGACATGTGTAACAGCTACAATGCAGCAGCAGGAGGCTGTTGCCAGCACCAGTGTAATCACAGCCCCACAACAGCTGCTCTGCCTGTTTCTCTTCTGTTCCCAGGAAAGAACATGCCTAGTGCCCTGCAACAGTGAATCACCAGCACTGCCCAGCTCACACCAACATGGAGAATACCCACAGAAGCAAGCTCCAAATCTAACTGTGCCACTGGATAGGAAGCCAGCCTTTCTGAGGAAAAGGAAAGATCTGGCTTCAGCCACTGTTTCTTAATTATCGGCTGCAGGTGGAGAGCTGTGCAAGTCCCTCACGTTGCTTTTATAACTGTCACTTCTTTATGTGGCTGAACTGGTTTGTTTCCACTGTAACTTGGCCTGGTTTTGGCATAGAAATATTTTGGGTCACATTATCAATTTCCCACCACCACCACCATGGAAAGCAAACTGATGTGAGGAAAAAGGTTAGCAGAAATGTTTTCAAATGGAAAACCTTCAAAGGATTTGAGCTCATGCCATTTGAATTACAAAGGAAGAGCTTCAGTCCAGTCACCCTTTGTTTCTCTACCACTCTTCCCCACCCATGCTGCTTTGTATCACACTTGAACAGGTCCCCAGTGAGTGTTTTTTTCCTAATGATTGAATTTAGCATTGGCAGAAGTTCCCTGATAGACTGTTCTTGAGGTTGAAGAATCCATTTGCTGTCCACAGCAGGCACAAAAAGCCACTGAGCTGTTTTTCTGATGCTGATGTGCTAATCTGTTTCAGATGGACAAGGAACTGTAATCCTTCCCCCAGACCTACTCATTGTTATGACTTTCTGTTAACAGTCCCAAGATAATTCTCAGCTAGGACAGCAGTTTTTCTGCAGACATCAATCTAACTGGGCTAGACTAAGGCCACCGTGAAGATACCTGGCTTTATAGTAATCTTGTACCCTTATGATTAATGGTAAAGTAATTCAGTTACACTGAAGCTATGTGCCTGATACCTGCAAAAACATGACCCTGCCTTTTCTTTAAAGTGAGATGCCAATTGCACACCCAGGTGAGCACTAAGATTGTTCTCAGAGGAGTCAAGGGAGTCTATTGCGTCCATGATCCCTTTGGGATAAATACAAGAAATAGAAGTCTTCAAGATGCTTTGTGGAACCAGAAAAAAATAAAGCCACTTCCACAGAGACATGCATTCTTGCATAAATAATACAAATAAATTACCTCTACATATAGGTGCCTCATATCTCAATGGTTATTGGTTTTGTGTGTTTACAAAAAGAAGGCAGATTAGATCAGAGAAGCTAGGGACACAGCTCAAACAAACATTAGGATTGTTGTTCCATGAACAGAATGAGAGAGAGAGAAAGAAAGAATAAGAAAGATTTTGGCTGAACTGATTCAGAGACATCTGTAGCATGAAAAAACAGCTCCTAAGACTTCCTGTGTTTGGAGATGCCACACATTGTATATTCTTTGCAAACAGAGGACCATAGAAAAGAATCATAGAATCATAGGATCATAGAATCGTAGAATCATAGAATGGTTTGGGTCAGAAGGGACATTGACAACCATCCAGTTCCAACCCCCCTGCCATGGGCAGGGACACCTTCCACTGAATCAGGTTGCTCAAAGCCTCGTCACCTTCATACCCTAATCAACACAGCCCACAGCACTCTGAATTTTGGTGAGTGACCTGGGGTGTGAAGTATTACTGTGTCTGTCAGAAGCAAGAACCAAGTTCCAGGAGCAGAGACTGAGGAGCTGTATGTCTGCAGGCCTAAGAGAGACAGAGTAATGGAGATACCACCAAAATTAACCATGTTAGAAAAGAAATCCGATGGCCAAGTGGGAAACATGAGGCTCACAGGCTACATCTGATCTGCAGCTGCATCCTGCAGAGCTTATGGGCAACCAAAGTCCTTGTTCTACCTACATCCCTCCTGTATCTCACCATGTGGTGCTCCTGCCTCTTCCACTGCCTGATGCTCCTCTTCTCTGCCAGTCTCAACTCCTCTTGACTCTGCAGTTTTGACTAGGGGGAGGACAGGGCTGTCTCACATTAGCCATGTGGCTGTCAATGTTGCCTGTGTTGCTGGTGTGGTGCTGCAAAAGGACTGGGACAACCCTCAGCACATTTGAGCTCTATCAAGCCCTCTCCAGAAAAAAAGTATTCCTTGAACTACAGCCTTGAATAAAGTGTCAAATAAAGAACAAAGTAGAATCTGGAAGTCTCTTGATAATGGTAGAGAGTTGATGTGTAGGTGGAGACAAAAATGCTTTTGGATCAGCAGCTACAGTGTCTAGACAGACTGGAAAGCCCCACACCTGGGAGCAGAGACCTGTCTGCTCTGATCAAGGAGGATTTTCATGGAGCCAGGAAGACCCAAAGGTATATTGACAATCCAAAACCTGCTAGTAGACATGAGCGGCAGCAGGGAATGACAGATCTCAGAAACTGTGTTGAGAAAGCAATGAAAGGGGCAGAGGTCACTCCATTCAGCCACCTGGCTGCTCAAGTGGGTTAGCCAAATGACCTTAGTAAAACTATTTTCTACCCCATTTGTAACCCTTGGAGGCCAATAAAGGACAGGAGAGATTGTCCAGTTCAAATAATGCAAATCTTGATTTCTTTGAGGGAAAACTCCCTGACAGGCTTCTTGGCTCTGCTCAGCATCTCACCAAAGTGAGTGGCTGGGAAGAGGAATAGGAGAGTTTTCCAGCAGCCAGCCCATGCACACCAGCTCTGTTCGCGCTACAGAGAAGCCCACGACTGACCACAGAGTGCTCCAAGTTTTCAGGAGCTGTTATATGGCGTGCAGGCTGCCATCAGGTAGAAAGAGCCAGATTAGAGAATAAGCAACAAGGGGAAAGCTGAATCCTTTGGCCTGGCTAAGGACCAGGCAAGACCTGTTCTTGGCATAATGTGGTGCAAACAGGGGCTCCCAGGATAAATGGGCAGTGGAACAACTTAGACACATTTAGCTGGACCTCAGCTTGCAGGGCCAGATTAGCAGAAGGAAATCAGACACCCAAAGGGCTTGGGGAATTTACCCCACCATTTGAGTTTTTCTCTGCAGCAGCCAACCAGGAAAGGAAGCAGCTGCTAGCGAGAAAGATAGACGTTAATTACCATGAGCTCCATAAGCACAGATGCGTCAAATGGAAAAGGTGAGTCTAGTCTGGTCTGTGGCATTTTTGAACAATTATAGAAAGTGATAGATTTGGTTTGTAAAACAAGAGAAGCTGGCAATAACATAAAAAATAAAGAAAGCAGCTGAGTTAAGTGCTGGTACAGTGAAAAAGTTCTCTATAAAATGTCAACTTGTTATAATAGGAGAGTGGGCCAGAACAAAACATCATAAGAGCCTAGTAAAAAGCCTCTTTCCCAGTCTGAGATTTGCAAGGACACCACATTATGCCAGTGAAACTCACAGGCACACAATTGAGACCCTCACATTTTTGTTTAGAACCTCCCAGTTGAACAACAGAAGGAGGAGAAGACTGGCTACAAATCATCTGCTGTTACCTGTGAAATGCATAGAAAAAGTGGACACTGCCTCAAGGAAAACCATTAATAGAGCAGACATGCTAAAATCAGCAAGGAATAGATTGTCCAAAAGTGAACCAACTAATTGGTCTCAAATGGAGACAGTGATCGGGAAATGTGCATTCGTTCAACAGTTGGGAAAGTTGGGTTTGCAAATTGGACATCTGGAATTTGAGCTAGATTTCTGGATAGCCAAGATAGTGGATGAGCTAATAAACAGTTTGGATTTCATTATGCCTAGTAGCTGAGTAAATGCCAGGAAAGCACGTCTTACAGACCCTGCCTGTAAAATTTCTTTCTAAATATGTGGCACAGGTGAGCAAAATTATTTGTAGACAACTGATTTGCAGAGAATGGGGAATGGCACTGTTATAAGGGACATGCTGGGAGTTTTCCAGCCAAAGAAATGACTTCCAAGAGGCTGAAATCTGTCCTGAGACCTAGGATCTAAAAGGGATTTTAGCTGTTCAAGCATTGATATATTGGAAGTAGGAATCTGTTCCCCCTTGTGTGCTAGATATTTCTGATGAGAAGCAAATAAAAGGGTGGAAGGGGAATGAGAGTCAGAAAACATAATGAAGTAAACAGATGTAGCAAATATACAGAAGAAAACTAGCAGGGAATGAAGAGTGGAGATAATGGCAGGGAGTTTGGTATTTGGTGCTAAAGATGGCTCACAAACCTTTGCTGCTAAGTTGCTGGAGTAGCCCTCCCTCTCATTGCCAAAGAAGCACAGGACCAAAATATAGGAAAATGGCCACAGAGCAGCCACTTCACTGCTTAACTGAAGCAAAGTGCAGGAGATATTCTGGGCAGCTGGGAATTTCAGGAAGGCAAGTCTGAGCTCTCATATCAGCTTGACTTCACTGGTTGTTCAGAGGAGGGAAGGCAGCACCATGTCCTGTTCAAGGTTGCAAGGCCAACTGCAGTCTAGTTTTCCATTCTAGATCTGACAATCAGCTGTACACCTTGGCAAAAAGAAAAGTTTCACAGTGGCAGGATGAAGCCTTCAGTGGCCACTGGATACAGCTGCTTACCCCTGCCATGGGGCAAGGGCTTATATCACAGAATCACAGAATCACAGAAGAACCAGGTTGGAAGAGACCCACCGGATCGTCGAGTCCAACCATTCCCACCAATCCCTAAATCATGCTCCTAAGCACCTCGTCTACCCTAACCTTAAACACCTCCAGGGACGGTGACTCAACCACCTCCCTGGGCAGACCGTTCCAATGCCTAACCACCCTCTCTGTGAAGAACTTTTTCCTAATCTCAAGCCTAAATCTCCCCTGGCCGAGCTTGAGGCTGTTCCCTCTCGCCCTGTCCCCTGTCACTTGGGAGAAGAGGCCAGCTCCCTCCTCTCCACAACCTCCCTTAAGGTACTTGTAGAGAGTAATAAGGTCTCCCCTCAGCCTCCTCTTCTCCAGGTTAAACAACCCCAGCTCTCTCAGCCGCTCCTCATAAGATTTGTTCTCCAGCCCCTTCACCAGCTTTGTTGCTCTTCTTTGGACTCACTCCAGAGCCACAACATCCTTCTTGTGGTGAGGGGCCCAGAAGTGAACACAGTACTCGAGGTGCGGTCTCACCAGTGCCGAGTACAGGGGGAGAATAACCTCCCTGGACCTGCTGGTCACACCGTTTCTGATACAAGCCAAGATGCCATTGGCCTTTTTGGCCACCTGGGCACATTGCTGGCTCATGTTCAGTCGGCTGTCAACCAACACCCCCAGGTCCTTCTCCTCCTGGCAGCTTTCCAGCCAGGCTTCTCCTAGTTTGTACCTCTGCTTAGGGTTGTTGTGCCCCAAGTGCAGGACCCGGCATTTGGCCTTGTTAAACCTCATGCCATTGGTCTCAGCCCAGCAGTCCAGCCTGTTCAGGTCCCTTTGCAGAGCCCCCCTGCCCTCCAGCAGATTGACACTTCCACCCAGCTTGGTGTCATCTGCAAACTTGCTAAGGGAGGACTCAATGCCTTCATCCAGGTCGTTGATAAAGACATTAAACAGGACTGGACCCAGGACTGAGCCCTGGGGAACCCCACTTGTAACTGGCCTCCAGCTGGATTTAACTCCGTTTACAACCACCCTCTGGGCCTGGTTATTCAACCAGTTTTTCACCCAGGAGAGTGTGCACCGGTCCAGGCCAGAGGCCGACAGTTTCTGAAGCAGAATGCTGTGAGAAACTGTATCAAAGGCTTTACTAAAGTCCAGGAAGATCATATCCACAGCCTTTCCCTCGTCCAAGAGTTTAGTTACTCGGTCATAGAAGGTGATCAGATTACTCTGGCAAGACCTGCCTTTCATGAACCCGTGTTGACTGGGCCTGATCACCCGGTGCTCTTGCAAGTGCTTCATGATCACACTCAAGATCACCTGCTCCATGACTTTCCCCGGTACCAAGGTCAGACTGACAGGCCTGTAGTTCCCCGGATCCTCCCTGCGCCCCTTCTTATAGATGGGCATGACATCAGCCAGCCTCCAGTCCAGCGGAACCTCCCCAGTCATCCAGGACTGTTGGAATATGTCAATCACAGCCTGACAGAGACACAGACAAACTGTTTTTAAGCATCTCCACATGACACTGCCGTTGTCCCAACTTAGCCTAGAAGCGGTGACATGACCAGAGGGAACCATGTCCTCTGTGGTTCTTCAGCAGGGCAGTTCTGCTGCACACATCAAAAGCCATGGCCTCTACTTGGTGGGTTTACAGACTGAGACAAGTTTGAGTCTGTCAGGCTGCAATAAAACTGCAAAGAAAGAGTATTTTCTAACAGAAAAAGCAGTTTGCTTTGGGTAGATGGGGAGAGAAGGAAGAATTTCTGCTGACTGAATTGGAAGTGGAGCTGTCCAGAAACAGACACTCCTACAGGTTGTGCAGGGTCAGGAAGGACTTTGTTTCTGAACAAGAGGTTCACTACTAAGCTTACAGGTACTGCACAACACCAGCTGGGTCAGGTGAACCTCGACAGAAAATCATTGCAATGGCCACCAGAAAACAATTTAGCATTCATGGAGTTACAAATGCTCTTGGATTTTAAAATGCCTTTCATATAGGAAACAGATGCTAATAGATACTGGACATACAGTTTTGAGACAGTATTGCTACAGCAACATAAAAGATTCAAAAGTGCTCTGATTGCAGCGTAATTTTCAGGTCTCTGAGATGATTTATTGTATTACTGAAGCACACCTTGGGGTAAAAGTTCAATTTATATGTCTTCACTACTGCTTGCATGAGAATAAAATCATTGTGGAACAGCAAAATGAAAATGCTCTGACAAGAGGGGTATGCACAATTATATAATAATTTATTATTTAACAATAGTCACCTAATATAGTATTACAATAGAGACTATTTTTCTTTTTGTCTGGAATATACTCTTTAGATGACCATACTTCTAGACTCATGACATTGATGAGAATGAAACAAAGGTGCTTTTATGGATTGAACATAGCTTCTCCCTTTAAATGGGAATGAGATGAGTTTGTGGCACTCAACATCAATAGCCTTCATATAAAATATGGACATCACTACACACACATATATGGAAAGACAAGTTTCTCTAGGTCTTATTTTGTGAGACCTGGATGTCTGAAGTAGGAACAGAATGTAAAAGAGCAAGAAATTTAGTATCTTGACCCAACAGACTTGGTGAATTGTTAAGAAAATGAAAAAAAGTTTCTTGGCCAAGTATCCTACAAAAGAGACAAGAAACTATGAGGAGAATGCCGAGCGCTTGCTGTTGAATTCCTCCTGTGTTGAGGAGAAAATACTTTGGATGATCACTGTGAATGAAGAGACTAGCCTTTATCACATTGTTTTGTGAGCAATTCCTCTCCCTAGCAGAACCTACCTACAGGACTATGACTTGTGACCACTCAGTCCAAAAAGGTAATTATTTTTCTTAGATCTTTTGAGAGTATCATTAACATACACAAACTTTGTATGTAAGTAGTCAGCAGACTTATTTATAACATTGTTTTAACAGACTCTCTTCACCTTCATAACTCAATGTCACATTCCGTCAAACCCGTTAATCTACGTTATAAAATCAAGTAGTTGCTGATGGAACTCCCAGTCACTTTTTTTTCATCAAAAAGAACTGTCAAAACTTTTTTTCAGAAGCACTAGCAGAGGCAAGGCAGGAATCAGTCCTTTTCCAAAATGAGTTGACATGCACCAGTGTGCTAGCAGTAACTGTGTTAGCTAGAAATTCTTTCAAGCCATTGAAATTCTTGTAATAAACTCTTTAAGCTATATTTTATTTCCAGCTTCACCTTGCAACAAAACACCAGATGCCAGAGTTACCTTAAAAAAATCCAAATGCATAGTTACATATTACCATTGCACCTCTGAGAACTATGGTTGTGTGCTATAAGATGGGGCATGGTTATACTAAAACAAAAGGACTCTCTCTCCATGGCATATTCATTATTGTCCCCTACTGAGTAATTGTATCATCTGCCCTCTATAGATTCTTTATGCTGCAAATGAGATGAAATTTCTGGCCAGAGCGCTTCAATATAGAGTCTTAGCTGTCATGGATGTGGAATCATTTACATCTGTGCAAAGTAGATGTAAACTCACTTTGCACTCACTTTACATAGGTGCAAATGATTACACAAGGTGAGAAGCAGTGGAGAATCAAGGGCAGAAAGACTGCAAAGTGCTTAAGCAGGATTTGATGGAGACCAACAGGGGCACATGGGATATAGTTATCAGGAAGCAAGCAAATGTTAGCAGCAGTTTGGGGGTCTATTTTCCCTCATTGTGCAAGCAGCATCTATTGTTAGCAATGGAAGTCATGCGTGCGTGTGTGGAGGATAATAGATCAGCTGCTGTGTGAATGCCGCAGGCCTGGCTGCTCCAGCTCCTCTGGCACTACTGTAAGTGTCAGGCTGCAGCAGGAAACCTGTGTTGCCACCCAGGCTGGAAGATACTAGGTGTCTGTGTTTTTGTGTGATCAGCTTACGTGGAGAACCAGGATAAATCTAGGGGCTCTGGTTTGGTTTAGAGCATGTTTCTTGTGAGTCAAACAGATTATCCCAAAACCTGGCTCAGTCACTGCTGAAACAGTACAGGTGCCCCTAGACATTTTTGTTATATTGCCTCCTAAAACTGCCCAAAAGCTGGGCAGCTTTCAAAGGAAAATTTACTTTTTATGAGCTGTTGGATAAGACACAGTAGATAGATCTCCAATTAATCTGCTGCCTTTTGTTAGAGCTCTATGACTCTAAGGTTAGAGAGTCTGGTTAATTCTAAGGTTAAGGCAGTAATTACCACAATGGGCTTTTTGGGAGAGGTTAGAGGAGAAGAGAGATCTTTTCATGCTGACTTTTTTAACCTGAAGATTAGGGCTTATATTAAAACTTCGTCTGGTAGTCTCAAAAAGAACTTCTGACGTGTGTTCCTATTACTCTTATGCCTGCCAACTTTCTTCACTCTTCTTTCCCTAGCCTACTAATAGCAAAGTTAAATGCATCCAGAGAAATACAGTGTTATAAAGTACCGAAGTTTCTGTGTAGCGTGACATGAAATTACTGAATCTGAAATAAAGTATGTGTGACGTTTTTCCAAGGGACTTTTAAAATGTGCCTCTGGATAGCTGTGAAATTATAAAATACTGCTCACAAAAAATTAAGGCAGAAAGCCGACTTTCATGCAGGAAAACTGCTTCATTTGTTAAGCTATCTTTTTAAGGCAAAGCAGTCACTCCTTGTGCATGGCAGGCTGGCAATCTACATGTCCCCACTGATTTTGCTGTGTTTGCAGTACCTGGTTTGGGAGAGGGCTGGCCATGAGTGCAGAAGTGTTTTCCCATGGCTACAGAGTTCTGCAGAGCCAGTGCTGAAGCCAAGCCCAACATTCATTAACATCCCATGATGGTCAGGCTAAATCTGACTGACAAGCAAGATAGATGACAGCTAGGACAAGGGATCATTTTTAGTTTTAAAATAAGCAATTTCGTACACATGATTGTGGCAAATAATCCAAACAGTTTCTTATTTAATGAAAGCACTTACCAATGACAGCATCAAATACACGATGTCAAGGGAGGGTAGGTGAAGCCCAGTACAGACCTGTTGTGGGCCCCTGTGGGCTGGGAAAATCAGACTGTAGAGAAGGAGGACTGTCTTAATACTTCTGTGAACAACAGAGTGAAAGAAGCCTTTATTTTCAACAACAAGCTTTAAGCAAAGGACTTTTACCCTCTATTGCTGTTTTTCCAGTGAGTTATGAAAGGTTTATTTTACCCCATATAATGTACACCCAGTGGCTTCCTCTATAATGTCACCTTTTAGGTGTCTTTCCTGCATGAGCTACAATTAACAGAGAGAACATGTTTTCTGTAGGTAGAGCAGAAGTGTAAGGGATGTCCCAGGGTCTCCTTCCCTTGAGTGATATCAGTGTCAGGCGGTCCATGCCTGAGCTGGATTTCCAGCCGTGTAGCTCATGAAGCCTAGAGCAACCCCCTGCTCTGCCCTGGTACCTGTGCCAGCAGGATCCCACGATGACGTCTCTCCCATGGATGTTGCATATGCTGCAGCCAAAGTCATAAATACATTGCAATAACGGGAGAACAGAGGGAGCAGATTCAGCTTCACTGTGACTATCACACTGTGCTCCTACCTATCCCACTGGTTAGAACCTTTTGCTGGGTACTAGAGGACCTGACTTCATTGTCAACACTGACTGAAGGGGATTAGACACAGTATCCTGTGAGCGTGCAGGGCTACCTAGCAGCACTGTTTTGTCACCCCACTGGGAGTGCTGCTCTGCTCCTTTTGCTGAAATGGAGCAACTCTTTTGAGAGAAAGGTATGGATGGGTGTTTGGGAAGGAGAGATGGAGAAAGGGAGGAAGAAATAGGAGCCGGAGACAAGGAGAAGCTCTCAGTGAAGGAGGGTCATGTCCTGTCCCTACCAGCTCCTTGCAAGGGAAGGGTGAGGAGCCCATATGCCCTTCTCCCAGCAATGTCCCAATCAGTGCCAGCAGCCTGCAACTTCCCAATATATGCTGCAGAAAGGATGCGGTGCCTGGAGTGTCCCATGCAGTTTCTTGTGCCTAAGCTATCTGACAGCTTCTTCTGAACTCCCTATGCTACTGGGAAGCTGCTCACTGCAACTGCCTTCTGCAGAGCAACGTCATTATTTACTTTATCACCTATGTGCTCATGTACATTCCTCACATTTTAACTATGGAAGCAGAACAAGTTAAACATGTTAACCTTCTTTTTCTCCCTTCTCTCATCCAACTTGCTTGCACAATTTTTCCCAGATGTGAAGGCTGCTATATCATGTTAAAGGATTAGTCTTCGAGTGTTTCCATTTACATCTTTTTTCCCTCAGTTACAGACATAGCAATCTATAGGGGACACAACGAGCATGCCTTAATAAAAAGAGTATAGTGGACAGCATAGGTTCTATGACGAACTCTCCTATAAGAACCCATCTGCTTAGTCTGTTGTCATCAACACTGATTGCAAGCCCAGCATACAACCAGCCAGATACCTTTGCTTGTCTGTGCCTGCAAAAATCCTGCCTAGCTAAGATTTTTTATTCCTCTGTCATGCCTCCTGTTTTCCCCTTGCTCTGGTCTGGAGAGTCGCTGAGTGTGAACAGTCTTTTCTTTCTCGATGGGTTTCAATGCCACTTTACCAGTTTACAACCCTGAAGTGCCTTAATAAGCCTGAAGCTGAGCAGATCAAATGGAGACCACTAAACTCTAATGTGCTCATTGGCCAAAAGGACACCTCTTTTTCAACGGTCTCTTCTCTACCTTAAAATATGTTTTTACAAAGAAGTGCACATGTGGGTACAAAGGCAAATATGCAGCCTGAGATAAATCAGCACACCTGGTACTCAGCTTGGCTGCCCATCCACCTGATTGCACTTGCGCTGCCTGGTTCTGATCCTGCCTGTGGCCCAAGCAGGTCTGAAAATGCTACCCTTTATTTTTTTAAATAAAACTACTGCTAAAGTTCAGCAATCACTGACATCCAGTGGTGGTTGAGGATAATTACAAATGTTTATTTTTTGACAGTCTTGTTTGTTACCTGGGGAAACCCAAGTTAAGATGAAGGCTTACTTTTGAGGACAAGAGGACAACAAGACAATTGAAACACAACTTTGCTTTTGTTAGACAGAAGATGGCAGATACCTGACAGCTGGTAATGAAAAACATTGTGTTCCCTGCACGGAGTGGCTCTAAGTATGACTGTGCCTCCCTATAGTTTGGGTGTAGTCCCAGGTGGCAAGCCAAGTTCTGCCTTTTGGAAATTGCCAAGAGATCAGGCCTGAAGTTTCAGTTTTGAGTGGGATAAAATTAAGACTTGAGCAAGAGTGACCTTACTATGTTGGCCTAATAAAAACACCTTGCTGCAGGGTAAGCCCTTCAGGTTGCCCCAGTAAGGCTCAAACATCAATTAAATCCTCCAGTGGGTGATCCTGCCTGAAGAAAACAACATCAAAGTTCCAGTTTTGACTTAATTCCATAATTCCATTCAACACAAATAATTAACAAGTTTTTTTTTTTGGGGGGGTGGTTAGGGGAGTGTAGGAGGGCATTATGTACATTTTTTATCCCAGTGCAAACATCATTTTTTTTTTAAGTCCATGCATAGTCTTATCTTCCATCTGTATGAAATTGTATGGGCTATGGTGCAACTGCTGGGAGAGTTATCTAGCTGCTTTTTTTTTCCATTTTTTTCTTCGCTATGCGGGTACTCTCTACAGTGCCTGACTGCATTTAGGAAATGCTTAGGAATAATTGCGAGCAAAATAAGCTCACATTGCCATGGCAAAGGTCAGAAAGCATGGAAATAAAGTCTATGGATGGCATAGCCTGACCTAATTACTACAGGGACTTTATCAGTGAAAGCATAGCTATGAAACTGAAGCTCTTTTCAGGACATCTTTGAGATAAAAGCAAAATAAGAAAGTAATCTAACTTCTATTTTTATTTCTGAAATTCCTTCACAAGCATTGGAGCAGGAGGCAAATTTTGACAAGCATAAAATACTTCCAGAGCAGCAAACTTTAATGGTTGCTGACACCACCATAATTTAAACCTTGAGCCTTTGTAAATAGTTTGCACAGAATGCCCTGTAAGCAATCTGAGCTCACTGCAAGGGCTCCAGCTCTTTCTGAATGCAGGAATTAATTTGTCTTTTCCCCTTCAGACTCCAGTCCTTTCTGTTCTGTTTGTATTCCTTCTGATACCCCTTGCAGGGAGATTATTCCTTCCTCCAACTTGTTTGCCAGTTACCACAGGCCCCTTTGCACTGACATGTATTACAGGAGCACCTCTTAAAGCTTTGGCCATACACAACACCCCATTACAGGGCACTAGCCATGTAA
Source organism: Clamator glandarius (assembly GCA_033459285.1). Taxonomy (NCBI): domain Eukaryota; kingdom Metazoa; phylum Chordata; class Aves; order Cuculiformes; family Cuculidae; genus Clamator; species Clamator glandarius. The sequence goes on from JAUNZM010001201.1 coordinate 134,559, forward strand.
GAGATGCTCCCTGCTGCAACGGGTTCAGACATGAAGGATGTTCCCAGCAAAAAAAAAAAGGATGGATATTTCATGCTGGGGTTTGAAGCCCCTTTCATCCAGATATCCTGCTCCATGTGAGATGCTGCCCTTAGCAGCAGAGAAGCTTAAAAGCGGGGAAGAAGTATGCACCTTAAAATGGCAGATCTAAACGTAATGAAAAGGAGGAATACTACTTCCCTTCCTGCTTTGACTTCCATAGATTTCGTTTTGTGCCTTTTGTCTACGTGCTTGTTTTGCACTGTATGGAGGGCCAAATAAAAGATGCATGGCTGACAAAGTAGAAGAAAGGAGTGACAACTCCTCCCTTTCAAATCACAAGATCACCCTCCCTAGATCATCTTGGCTGATCATGCTGAGATGCAAGCAAGGGATCTTGTCTTCTCCTGCTCTGTCTTGCCAACAGCAAGAGCAATTTCATGCTCACAGAGAACATTAGGAGAAAATGACAACGAACCAGGACATGCTTAAGAATCTGAAGGAGCTGTGTTTGCTGCGAGGCTGATATAAGTCTCCACACAGCATCACTAATGAAGGATTGCTCTCCCTGCAACTGGACAGAAAACTAGAATTGCTTTTCTGAAACTGAAATAAAGCAGCCCCCTTTTAGACCAGTCAGGAAAGTAATTGTTCATTCCTCAGGTTGAGCAGCACAAATGCAATCTCTTTGTTGAGTAGCTTTCTAAATTTTTGTTCCTGGGCTCTTGCAGTTGCAGCCTGCGTGATTGCCAGCCCTGAACACTGGCCAGGAAACCCCACTCCCAGTACAGAAGGGGCTAATGCAGCACACGATTAAGCACACTTACAACTCAGACAGAGCTATGAACAGGCTGCTAGTTACAGCCAGTGGAGAAGGAGGGAAGAGGAGAAAGTCTACATTTCCAAATGGAGCTTCTAAAATTCAGTACAGGTCCTCTGCTTACAAAGCATGCGGAAACCTAAACTGTAAGAGAGGACCATTGTGTGGAAGAGGAAGGCGAGCTTTGGTGGCTGCCACTGGCAAAGGTAAAGATGAGACAGATGAGCTGGAAACAATTTTTATTACAAAATAACTATCAGCCACAATGTCTGCATGCGTTAGGTGAACATGCCCAGGCAGAAAACCCTACAGTGAGACAGAACAGGGTAACTAGTTCAGATAGGAGGGAATTAAATGTGTGGCAAGCAGAAACCAAAGCCAGATCTCTTTGCGGTATTGGAATAACTTTGCTATTGCCTTGAGCACTAGCCTTCAGCATGGAAGGACTGGAGCACACCATGAAGGAGACTGGATAACAAATGTCACACAGATACCTGTCGTTGTTCTACATGGTCAGGTCTACAAGGTGTTAGTCTGTTTCTAGGATCTGTTTCTAGGATCTTAGTTCTGGAATCCTCAACATAAGAATGATATGGGACTGTTGGAACAGGTCCAGAGGAGGGCTACAAAGAAGATCAGAGGTCTGGAGCACCTCCCATATGAGAACTGAGAGAGCTGGGGTTGTTCAGCCTGGAGAAGAGAAGGCTCTGTGATGATCTTGTAGCTACCTTCCAGTACCTGAAAGGGGCCTACAGGAAAACTGAAGAGGGACTATTATAAAGGCTTGTGGTGACAGGATGAGGGGGAATGAGTATAAACTGGATAGGGGCAGATTTAGGCTTGATGTAAGGAGGAATTTCTTCACCGTGAGAGTGGTGAGACAGTGGAACAGGTTGCCAAGGGAAGTTGTGGCTGCCATCCCTGGAGGTGTTCAAGGTCAGCTTGGATGGGGCCTTGGGCAGCCTGATCTAGTGGGAGGTGTCCCTGACCATGGCAGGTGGATTGGAACTGGATGATCTTTAAGGTCAACCCAAATTATTCTATGATTCTATGGTCTTTAAGTGTTGTTTAAGTAACCATAATATGGTTCTTACTTAACCTACAGCTTGCAAAAGCACCATCTATCCATGCAGTTTTGCTATGGAACACCATCATGCCAGCAAAATAACATTTTATACTGGTTTGTACAGGCATAAGGGCTTCATGGACTTAGGCTGAGAAGTAGTGAGGGATAAGGAGTCATTCACCTGTATCATAAGAGTGAAAGCTGGCAAACATTATTGCTCAACTCATTTCCATTAGAAAATTAATGTGCTTCCACATTCCTGGACAGCAAATGACAAGAGGTATTGGCTCATAAGGAGCTAGTCTGTGATTTTACCACGACTGAGTGGAGGACTTGGAAATAAGAAGTGGTTTTCCACATGGGCCCTACTGAAAAGTGATCCTGGAAGCTTCTCCAGCCAACAACTGGTGTTCATACCTTTCTTTCTCTATCTGTATTTTTTGGTTCTTCCAAAGGCGAGTATTACATGCCTGCTTCATAGTTTTATGGGGGAGCTAAGGGGGATCTGCCTGAAAGCATATCATAATAATGGAGTTAAGAAGCAGGCAACTTTGATGTGTGTTGCAGCAAACTGATTGCAGGAGTGATATCACCCTCTGTTGAGTATCCTAGGCTAAGGTACCAGGCTGCTAGGCACCAAATTCAGAACTGGTAGGAGGGGCCGGAGATAACTGTTCTGTATGGTTCTTCCTAACATGATCCTAACGTAATTAACCTGATTGCCTTCTATGACAAAGTGACTCTCCTACTGGACGAGGGAAAGGCTGTGGATGTGGTCTTCTTGGACCTCAGTAAAGCCTTTGACACAGTTTCTCACAGCTTTCTGCTACGGAAATTGTCAGCCTCTGGTTTGGACAGGCGCACACTCTCTGAGGTGGAAAACTGGTTGGATGGCCAGGCCCAAAGAGTCGAGGTAAATGGCATCAAATCCAGCTGGAGGCCAGTTACAAGTGGGGTTCCCCAGGGCTCAGTCCTGGGTCCAGCCCTGTTCAGTGTCTTTATCAATGACCTGGATGAAGGCATCGAGTGCTCCCTTAGCAAGTTTGCAGATGACACTAAGCTGGGTGGAAGTGTCGATCCGCTGGAGGGTAGGGAGGCTCTGCAAAGGGATCTGAACAGGCTGGACTGCTGGGCAGAGTCCAATGGCATGAGGTTTAACAAGGCCAAATGCCGGGTCCTGCACTTGAGGCACAACAACCCTGTGCAGTGCTACAGACTAGGAGAAGTCTGGCTGGAAAGCTGCCAGGAGGAGAAGGACCCGGGGGTGTTGGGCAACAGCCGACTGAACATGAGCCAGCAGTGTGCCCAGGTGGCCAAGAAGGCCAATGGCATCCTGGCTTGTATCAGAAACGATGTGACCAGCAGATTCAGGGAGGTTATTCTCCCCCTGTACTCGGCACTGGTGAGACCGCTCCTTGAATCCTGTGTTCAGTTCTGGCCCTCCTGCTACAAGGTGGATGTTGAGGCTCTGGAGTGAGTCCAGAGAAGAGCAATGAAGCTGGTGAAGGGGCTGGATAACAAGTCTTATGAGGAGTGGCTGAGAGAGCTGGGGTTGTTTAGCCTGGAGAAGAGGAGGCTGAGGGGAGACCTCATTGCTCTCTACAGCTACCTGAAAGGAGATTGTAGAGAGGAGGGAGCTGGCCTCTTCTCTCAGGTGACAGGGGACAGGACAAGAGGGAATGGCCTCAATCTGTGCCAAGGGAGGTTCAGGCTTGACATTAGAAAAAAAATTAATGAAAAGGGTCACTGGGCACTGGCACAGGAGGTGGTTGATTCACCTTCCCTGGAGGTGTTTAAGGCACGGGTAGGCGAGGTGCTGAGGGGCATGGTTTAGTTGTTAATAGGAATGGTTGGACTCAATGATCCTGTAGGTCTCTTCCATCCTAGTGATTCTGTGATTCTCTAATGTATGATTAGTTCGTATCTTCTGTGAACACAAAAATTCCTGCTTAGATTCCCAGCCTGTATTACTTCTGGGAGATCTATAAATATCTTCCTCAAAATGAAACAACGGTTATTTCACCTTTTTAGGTAGATTCAGAAAAAGTGAGTTTGCAAGATCCCTGATGCAGATTACCACTTTTGAGGCTGTTTGCCTACTTAGAGGGAAGGTTCAAGGCACTCTGTCAAATGAAGGGTTTAGAAATCTCCTACTGAGCAAGAGAATTGCTGCTTGCTGGCTAGTGACTGTTGTGAACACATCCACAGATACTTAGATTGTAGGTGAGTGGTTTGATTTTAATCTTTACTCTGATTAATCCTTAGACAAAGCAGAACAGCTCTAGTGACAAATGATGAACATGACTGAGTGAACCCCAGGACTCCTGGCAGCCAGGCCTTTGTTTAGGATTTGCCACTCAGATAAGCAACTTGAACTTTCTTCCTCCATATATTAAATGAGTACTATGGCCTGCTGGGCTCTTCTGAAATACAGCCACCTCTCTCTGACCAGAAATTTTGTCATGACTCTGAGACAGTAACCCATGCAGTCAGTACTTTCCTCTTGCTTTGACCCAGCACTGCTGGTCTGGATGAGCAGTGTTAGTATGTCAAGGCTTGGTAGCAGAAAACATTCCATTCCTGCTGTGCTTGTCAGGACCACAAAACCAGAATGATAATTAGAAAAATTACTTTGGCTCAGCTCTGAAGTTTCAATAGTTCTTGAATTTTCAGCAAACCAGGAACCCTGCCCCTGCATGAATGGGTCATCCTGTTTTCCTATGACTTTTTTTTAAAAAAGCACTATTGATTTGTCATAGATTCGTGTACCTTTCACTGCATAGGGAAGGGTGTCTCTCCTCCACCAGCCTCTAAGGCAGAAGCCAGGGGTTTGTATGGGAAGAGGAGGTGGGATTATACATCCTTATGTTGAACTCAGAAATGGGTTTCTGACCAAAGCAGGTCTGTGCACAATGTACTTTAGCCAAGTGCCATAAGATGAGTGGGGACAGAGCACTTCCAGCGTCTCCCCCTTGTATTTGACAATATATCATTACATATCTGTGGGAAGAGGAAGAAACTGCATTTGCCATTCCCAGGCTTTTGGATTGCTGTTTGATGGAACAAACCAGCACAACAGCTAGCACACCTCCAATGTCCCCAGTTGCCTCTGAATAACATTCACCTTGGAAAGGTAAAAACTATTTCATCACTTACAACATTTTCACTTCATATTACTAATCCTTTTGGGTTGACAAATACTGCTGTGTTGCTGCTTCTCTCTTTTTTATTTCTTCTTTTTAGCAAATAAATGATGGGGGAAAGGGAGCAGGAAATCCCTCAGCCTTCTATTTATGACTTTACACATGAGGCTAGGGTAAGATTTAGAGGACCAGCAGTGAGGAAAAAAGCATCTCCACTGACACACATTAGTGCATACATGTGACTGAAGGCAGGATTTCTGTTTTGTTATTTCCTTTCTGATTCTTTCCAGTCCCTTATATTAAGCTATGTTCAGGAGAATAGAAAGAAAGAAAAAGGTTTGGGATTGGGAGGCAGCTCAGGGGTTCAATGGGCTTGAGCTCTGAGTGGTGACCAAAGCCACCTTGAAGAGATCTTCGTGGCTTTGCGTGCTCAGCTTCTTCAGCAAACTAATCTGTGCCCGCTGGCTAGTCTTTATGAGGCATTTAATTCTGTAGTTTTAGAGCTGTTGAAAAAGCTAAGGGAAGATTTATAACAACATTTGTTAACTCTAGGCCAACTGGTTTGGCACAGGAAAGAACTATGTTTTTCAGAACAGCTTTTCAACATTCCACTGTTAGCTAAAATGTATGAAAATTACAGTTTTGAAATGACCAGATGTTTTCACTGAGAAAGAAATAGATGACCTGAAAGGAGAAGATGAGGCCTGAACTCAGGCTTCTAGGCTACAACTGTCAACTTTTCAGCTAATGGATGACCTACTATCATCTAAAACTACTAAATTTGTGTGATTAATGCTGCTAAATTGCAGCCACAGTATATTTATCATTTTCTCCATCAGCTTGATACCATTTGTTCAGCATCACTATAAAAGGTGAAGGAGAGAAAAGGCAATTAATCTGATGTTCTTGTACAGAACAATATGGCATAGCTCTCCTCAAAGCAGAAGCTTTCAAGTGATATAAACTAGCGGCTTCATCTGTTTCATTTCCAGCTCTATTTTTTTAAAATCAAGAGCAGCAGCAGATCCTTTCTGTGTCGTCTGCTTTTCTAGACAGAAACTGGGACTAGAAACTTTCTTGCTTTCAGCTTCAGATTGCTCACTACAATATGACCATCCAGAACTCTATTCCTGTGTCTTATCAAGAGCACTGGGATCTTATTTTGACCATCCATAATAGTCTAATTGGACTGGTCTGTGTTAAAAATCTGTACTGGACAAAGAGATGCTTCAAATGCTTTTCCTGTTGATTTGTTGAGCAGTTACCAGTCAAATGATATGAAGAACAAGGGGAAAGACATGGGAGAGAGATGTGATGGCGTAGGGTTGCAGTCTGCCTCCTCTACTTTATTGTAATTGTTTAAGATGCCCCAAAACATCCTGTAATAAAAAAAAACCCAACCCTTTCCTCCTCTTGTCTTTCAAAGCAGACATCTGTAAGGGGAAAATTAAATGAAGCTGAAGATGTGGAAGAATTGCTGAAACTATAATTACTGCTGTGCAGTGTTGTCCTTCAGTAAAAAGGAGCCAGTCCTTTTGCAAGGCCTGGCTGGATGCCTCTATGCCCAACTACCAGGGGTTCTTGTGTTGCCACTATTGTACTTTTAGTGAGAGTAGGATCACCTTGGAGTTCTCTTACCACCTCTTGAGAGACCCTGAACCACAAGGTGCAGTTTACCCCAATACAGGCAACAACAGGAGAAGCCAGGGGCAGTCAGCACCTTGGGGATCAAGCCCAGAAAGCTGCTGCTTCTGCTCCTGAAAAAAGTATCATCTGCTGGTTCTGTTCCTCTTTCAAGACAGCTGAAAATAAGCTATTTAAAAATCTGTTTAAAATTACATATGCTCTGCTTTAGGGTTTGCTAAGCTCATTACAGAAGTGGAACGAAATACCACAGCACGTTTAACATTTTTATTGTTCTTATTTTCTGAGCTTTTCCAACCTAATAGAGAATGACTGATCCCACTGGTGATCCAGCAGGGACGAGGTGTAGGAAATGCAGCAGCCTGAGCACCACAGCAATACTGTGACTACCAGTCTGGCTACTTCATTGTGCAGGCTGATCCAAGGAGGGATTAAGAGGATTTTGTTTTCCGTTTTTTAAGTTGAATGGGCTGGGACGAAAGCCTTTTACTGCATTTCTGAACAAGTCAGGGTATTTGGAAAAGCAGTAAAAATGGACTGCACCAGAGCTGGACTTTGAGCTATATAAAATAATTTACCACAGGAGATTCATTGTATGAAACCACCTAACTTCCCCTTTTTTGATTCTTCAGTGGTCACTGATGACCTCCCATCTTTCTCCATTCCTCACAGCCTTCTGCAGGAAGCCACACGGCCACTGTCTGTCGAGTAATGGGAAAACACAGCCCTGGAACATCTGATTGCCAGGATGTTTTACAGTCTGAGGAGTGTGTGGTGGTTCAGATCAAATAAGAATCAAATATAAACCACAGCTTAAATTCAAGTTGACCTTCACCTTCTGATAGGTTTGAAAATGATTGGTTATTTTTCATTTGCTTCCCCTCTGCCTCTTCCAACAGATTCCTAATTAAGGGCAGAAGCAAAGGGAACAACTGACTGTTATCACCAGTTTGGATTTCCAGACTAAGAAATTTCAGTTCAGGGAAATGTTGTCCAAATGTTATGCTAAAGTGGCCCACAGCCAGGAATTTTCAACACCACACTCATTGTTAATCTATATGCATCAAATCATGCACATTTTTCCCTTTTAGCACCTACTACTTGTGCCTGAAGACTGTTCAGCTCTTGACAAAGGCTTCTGCCGAAAAGCAGCTCTCACATTTTCCACTAGCAAAGGCAGCGCAGGTGAGAAGGGAGTAAGCCTCATGTTTAATAAGTGATATCTCATTTTGAATTACTGATTTGTAGTACCTGCCACTGCAACCAGCTGGAGGCTTTGTTGATGTTTTTGTAGAAATAAGGCCTCAATACATCAAAGGAGTTAGCTTTTGTGATCCCTTGAAGGCTACTGCTACCTTATTTAGATAACTTCACCTGCTGTTTAATAGGTACTTTCTCTATGCAGTTAAAACAATGTAACTACAAAGCTCTTAATCAGCCCAGTTTTATAGAAACTGGGGAGCAAGGCTGTACAAGTAGCTGGCAATACCGAATGCACTTCTGGCTAAACAGGGGCTCAGCTGAGCAGATCACAAAGGGAAAACAAACCCCTTGATTTGGATCAAGCAAAACTGTGTTCAACTTGTGATTAAACAGCTATTGAAATTTCTGGAAATTTACATGGTAGTATGGGCACATGAGGAAGAGAAGGTTCATCAACTGGCTCCAGGAAGGGATGAGAAAGTCAGTTTATCTTCTTTACATCCCTTCCCCTAATGTGTAGCCCAGTGATCATCTCAGCTAGCTTATGTTATGAAAGACATAACCTCAAATCTTGCCTGTATTATTCGGAGGGCCCCGGAGGGTTACCCCAACTTCTAGTTTCTCTCACAAGTGATACAAGTTATGTATATCAAGTAACTATTTTATATATCTTTGTTTTAGGTAATCCTGTAGCAGGCTGTTTCTCCTGCCTGTGGCTCCCCTTGGGAATCACTCGATTCCTTGCACGTGAGGACTCTCAATTGGCCAACACACAGAAGTGCTGTCTCTGCTTGAGCCACTAGCAAGAAGAACTTGGGCCAATGAATCTTCTATCCTTTATGGATGCAAAATGGTCCAGTAAAATCTGTACAAAATATTAGCTCAAAGGAGGTCACCACTACGTTGATGATCAGATGTGCTAGAGACCATTTTTGTGCTTAGTTGTACTAATCAGAAATGTACCAGATTAAACAAATATAAAGCTCTTTTTAATATGTAGATGGGAAAGGTGTCAGAAAGGCAGTAGATATTTCCAGTAATCACATGTTATAGTTTTGAACCACGTTACACCTCTAAATGAAGAATGTCTATTAGTATTCACACACATAACAGTGTCTGAGTTTGTATATTAAAGATAATAAATCATTATATAACCAAAGTAATAAAGTACATGCAGGCTACTAACCTAGAGACAGCATGACGATACCAGTCATAATTGTCAGGTATAATTTACAACTTTGCAAAATTTTGGAAACAAAGTCTGTGAAAACTGGCTATACCCAAGCAGCAGGAATTTCTTCTGCTGGCTGAGATAAAGCATATAGTTAAATCACATATGTGTATTTGTGCGTGGATACACACACAAAGATTTATAGAGATATACATGTATGTGTACATATGTATAAATCCAATCTGCTTAAGACATTTTAAAAATTTTGACACTTTGCAAAGTTAATTTAGATTTTTCCTAACTGATGTAATGAATGAGAAATAAAGAAGTTTAAATCATTATCAGGATAATCCATTAACATTTAATATTTTGAATACTATCCATGGTTTTCAAAACATTTAGCATATTATGACTGAAACATTTAAGTTCAGCCTATTGTTCAGTACATATGGAAGTTAATATTTAATAATATTGGTATGATTTAAATGAATTACAAAGGAAGATTTAGTGTCGTTAAGATACTATGGGAATGAGATTATAAAAACATGTGGATAGAGTACATACAGTTAAAAGACCATACACAAATTAATCTCAATAAGTTGTGTCAAAATCTTTATCTTTTTTATATAATCTTTGGAAAATCACACATGCATTTCAGCTATGAGTTTGATTACATCCAATAGAAGAGATTTGCTAATACCCAAGGGTAGCCAGTTTTCACAGTTTTCATTTCCAGACTTCTGCGAAGTAACATATCACAGATGACAACTACTACTCATTTGCTGTATTTAAAAATTTCTTTGTTAAAAAATCCAATTAAACTTGTGAAGTGATAACAGCAGTACCTTGTCACTAGTTCAGATTACAGTTTTCATGGGGGGCATATCTAGGTGGGTGTTCTGGGGGATCATTTTTTTGTAATTGTATCCATGATAAAGAAAATCAATCAACTAACTGTGATTCTCCTGAAGACAGAAGAGCTTCCTCCACCAGTCAGTGGAAGGACCAAGATATTTGTGGGCAGATGGTGTAAAGTTAATGATAAACTTACAGGGAATTCCAGTGTAAAGTTAATGATAAACTTAGGGGAATTCCCATAAGTGATTTGGTTCTGTGAAACGTACGATAATTATGCCTATTCTTAATATTAATTTTAATCTTTTAGAATATTTTTAAATATATGTGCTTTAGAATATTTTTAAATATATGTGCTTGCTGGTTTCAGTTTCCCTTGTTTTGCATTTGAAGTTCTCAGTTGAGACTTTGGGGAGGAAAATTCATTTCCATGACGCATGAGGTTCTTTTTTTCCAGACAAAGGACAAAATCTCTGTTGCGCTCAGATCACTGAAGGTTTGACTTCTACGCCAGAATCTTTGGAGCAGTGTGGTTGCTGCTAATCACTTCCTATCGGATCTTTGTGTTGTTTTGTTTTCAGTTGTAGGCAAGGGGACAATAATAAATCAGAGGCTCGCGTGGTGCTGTCCAAGGTAACTGCGTCCTCCCACCGCTCAGCCACACCGAAGGCAACTCGGGGACACAACACGGGTGTGTGCTACACGGCTAACACAGCTAGAGAGAGCATTACTTACTCAGCAAAACTCAGTGTTTGTGGGACTTAAGTATCGAAGTCATGACTGGAACATATTCTTCAGTTCTAAAGGCAAGACAACGTGTGTGGATCAAAGAACCTCCTTCTGAATACCTGAATGTCAACGGGGCTCCTCAAAAAACCTAAACCAAACAAAGGTTAATAGCTGTATTTGAAAAAACTATGCAATTTAGGCCATTGGCAAATCGCAGTAAGTTAAAATGCAGTATTTTAAACTTTCCAGAAATGTACAGCTTTGCTGCCTCAGCAAATCTGGCATGTTTGAAAGCAGAGACAAAATTACAGGGACACAAAGTTGCATTTTTAACTGCATGCAGCCATAGAGATCTGTTTGGCAGGGAAGAATAAAGAGAGATCTGTGTGTATGCTTGCATACACCTACACTGTTTCAGGCAACGTATAATAATTTCCCTTGTGAATAGCTATAAAGTTATTGTAGCATTAAAACTGGATAGGCCTACAGTAATGGTATTTCCTGACATTTCCAGTGTTAAAAGGTCAACAAAAACAGTATGTATGGAAACAATCTCTTGTCATTACATTCTATAGCATGAATTAAGTAAATATTTCTTCTTTTTTCCACCCTTCTCATGTTACTCAATATAAAAATATGAACTATGACACCAAATCAGCATGAAACCAGTAGGAGTTTTAATTAAAGAATTCAATAAAAGGAATCTACTGTTTCAGTCAGATCCACTTTTTCTTCATTCACTGAGGAGTTAATGAAATTCCAGCAGTAACCACTGACACAAACATCTATCTGTTCACAGAAAGTCTTCCTCGAAAGGAACCTTCTCATAGCAAGCACCACCCAACCCTAACCAGCGTACAGGCTGGTGCCTCTCAAGACAGTAATATGTATTGCCTTTGCTTTATACCTTGTACAAGAGCACAGCTTCCAATGAGTTCAGCCATTGCCTGGCACAAGCCAACGAGCCCATCAACAATAACATTTCAGCTGCTTTTAAAATCAGACTAGGATCCTGCTGCTCCTAACATCAGCTTTAAACTGTACGGGTCACACATTATAAGAGAGTTCAGCACTGGGGTGCTCACTGTAGCCGGGCACTGCCTGTGAGCAGTGTCACAGTCTGCCCAGGGCAGAAATGCAGCTATTTTTGCAGCATGGATCTGAGACTCCAGTTCTGCAGAGTGGTTGCCCTTTCTTAATTGCTGCTTGTATTGCCAGACACCATGGATTACGTTTCCAGTGTTTTAAGCTGCAAATGATATTTCATGCAATATCTTGCTAGGCACAGTGATGATCTGCCAGAGGATGACTGGGCTAAAACTGCAAAGGTGTGATTTATATGACCCAATATTGTGGTCCTCAGTCATCTGGGAGGCTGGAACAAGGAGAACAACTACTGTGAGAGAATGAATGAGGAGCTGGGAGTAAAATTTGAACCATACTGTTGGCAGTAATGCGCACCGCAAAAGCCATGGCACAGGAAACTTCCCTTATGCTGGGTGAAAAACAGTACTCTCCTGCATGACAAAATCGAAGGACTTTGGACAGAAGACAACCACTGCAGCTGCAGGAGAAATGGAGACACGAAGCTGGTGAAGGGGCTGGAGAACAAGTCTTATGAGGAGTGCCTGAGGGAACTGGGGTTGTTTAGCCTTGAGAAGAGGAGGCTGAGGGGAGACCTTATTGCTCTCTACAACTACCTGAAAGGAGGTTGTAGAGAGGAGGGAGCTGGCCTCTTCTCCCAAGTGCCTGGAGACAGGACAAGGGGTAATGGCCTCAAGCTCCACCAGGGAAAGTTCAGGCTGGACATGAGAAAAAAATTTTTCACAGAAAGGGTCATTGGGTGCTGGAATAGGCTGCCAAGGGAGGTGGTTGAGTCACCTTCCCTGGAGGTATTTAAAAGACAGGTGGATGAGGTGCTGAGGGACATGGTTTAGTGGTTGATGGGAATGGTTGAACTCAATGATCATAGAGGTCTTTTCCAACCTAGTGATTCTGTCATTCTGTGATTGGCTGGAGAGAATGTGGGAGTGATCTGTTGTACCACCCTTGAGACCCTGCTGTGTTCACAAGCACGTAGACATAAAATGTAAAAAACTACAATAACAAGAAAAGGTGAAGGAGAGCATATCTTTATGAAAGCTCCTCAGCTTGGGCCATTAATATCACTATTGTTTGGGTTTACTGAAGCTCAGGGTGGAAAGGCCAGACTTTATCAGTTTCAGAAGCCACTTAACTCCTTTATGGACACATGTAGATAAAACCATCCTCATCACTCTGTTGGTTTAGACTTCTATACAGACACTTTGACATCCTGTTCTGGCTGTCCCTACTCCAGTTTTCCATCTTTCACTCTTGATTGACCTTGATTCATCTGAAGATGATTACAGTATTCAGAAAAACACATCAGGAACACTTGCATTAAGGGCAGGTATTCAGTCTTATGGATGAGGCCACCAACAGAACTGAAAGTAGTGATTTGTGCTGAGAACAGTGGGACAAGGGCCCCAGGATCATCAATCCCACGTTGCAATGACATATGACAATCACAGTGATGTAGAAGTATGTGATTTCCTGACAGAAACAAAGAGAGGCCACGGCAAACCAAACCTCCAGAGAGAATCATTGCCACAAGACGCCTAAAAAGAAAGTCTGAGGGGGCAGACAGTTCTGCCAAAGTCAGTGAGTAAGAGAGAATCGGAGATGTCTTCCGTTACCAATTCCTGGAAGAATTTCTTATGTTTTCTCTGCATTTAAATTAACAAATACGTAAATAAATTGGGCTGCATCAAAGATGGTCCTTATTTTACCACCAATTTCTTTCTTCTGTAGTCAATAACCTGGTAGAGACCAAGTCAAAAGGGAGATTTCTAAAATGACACCACCATATCTATGCTGTCCAAAGAGTGCCTGCCTTAGGCGGTACAACCACACCAATAAGTTATATTCCAAAAATAGCACGTAGTTGTGTCTGCTGAGGAATACCACACGTGTTGTTGCTCAGCTTTGATTCTGTTGGGATGCCAGTTTATTATAGGCATCTCAGAGCTCTGAGTGCAGATCACCAACCACATCTGGAGAACAGCCTATTCAATACTGAAATTTTACTTTGATCTCATCTTTTGTGTGGGTGTGCCAGTAATTCACCTTTAGTGCTGCTTCTTTTGTCCCACATCTGAAATAGTACCTGCAAACTTGTACTCTTCCTAAAATGAAGTTATTTGCTATTTCTTGGCCTTCTAGATATCTGATAAATTATGTTCAAATTGTTTTCCATACACAGAAAATACATAAACCCATGCACTGGTTGCATTGTGCAGTGTTACCTTCATCGCCTTCTAATTTCCTAGGGTAAATTTTTCCTAGGGTAAATTTTTTAAATTTTTTCCTAGGGTAAATTTTTCCTCTAGATGACAAATCACTCTCACAAAATTCTGAAATACGGTACTCCTACTATTTAGACCCACTATTTTCAGCTGCACAGTAGCCCACACCTAATGAGTGCGGTGGATGACACTTCCCCACATTTCACCAGACATATAGCCTCAAACACATTACAGAAAAAGGCAAGTCTGGTAATGTAACAGCGCAGAGCATAAACTGCTAGTTAGATATTCAAACACACCTCAGTTTAGAGGAAGCATGTGAGGCTCTGAGGACAGATTAAGGTCAACTAAAGGAAGTTTCATCCCAAACATTCTTTCCAGAACCTGTACCCAGAATGAGTATGGTAGGAAAAGCCTCCCTAAGAAGTCAAACTTTTCTTTCACTAAATAAACCAAACATTTTCCTAACCTGTATTGTTTCTGGCTCTGCTCACCACCCAGCCCCTTGCTATAGCTTATTCAAATTCCTTACTGGGTGTTTGGCAGAGGGAGTATGATCTATAGCATGACCTTGCAATTCAGTGCACTGCTGTCATTCTGTATAATGCACTGTAAAGCATAGCTTTTATTGGAAATGAAACAGCATAAATAAACACTCTTACTTTAATGTGAAGTAGAACATTTTGCATTACAAATGTGCAGATTCAGGTTAGGAGAAATTAGTTACTAGAGAGCCAAAAATCAAGCAGCAATGTGCCTATATTATTTTGATCCCTTTAAAATGTAGCCAGTGTCATAAATTCTGTTTCAGTTCTGTTAGTCTTTCATTAGGGGAAAGATTTGTCTGCATACTATAGGGAACTGAATGGGATCACACTCTTGTCTGGGGCTCTCTTTGTCCATGTGAGTTCCAGGCCCTCTGCTCCATCACAGGGACTATGAGCAGTCACTGGTTGCATAAAGTAAGGAAAAAGTGCAGTAAGTCCAGGTTTTGATCACAAGTCCAGATTTCATCACGAATCTGATCAAAGATGAGTTGAGTTGTTGTTATCTAAGTGGAATCTCATTGTTTCTACCATGGTAGCTCTACTTTTCTTACATTTACGATCTGACAGCTTGTTGAAAAAACATCTAGCTAATGCATGCACTCCAATGCATGTTTTATTTTCTGTCCATGACTAGTTGAGCCATCACTGCTTGTTCAGAATTCAAGGCCGACTGCCTCCAGAGCTCTTTAAAAGCAGACAGGCAAAATTTGTAGCCATTAGCCTCACATTTCAGCACGAAAGGTGACAGTAACAATTACATGTCTGGAAGGAGATGCCCCAAGCATGCTACAGGTAGTAGCTAATATTATTCCAGTGTGTCACTTTGAGAAAGGATAAACCTGTCCAGGTCATCAGCTATGTCAAACACTTGAATCATCAGGCTAACTCTGGCAGTATTTTGCTGGTTGGGTTGTTTTTTTCAGTAATACACTCAGAGTAGTTTATCAAACATTTGTGCCAGAACTTTAACCCACAGAAAAAGCTACTCCACCCTGCTGAGCACCTCAGTACTTTGCTTAACAGAATCACAGAATCACAGATGATGTCCCTCAGAGAGCCAGTACTATGCAATTACATGAAACCAAAGCAGTAACAAGACATCACAAGTCTGAAACAAGCTATAGGACACCAAAGTAATAAGTTCCTGAGGCTGCAGTCCTGCCAGCCTCACCACTGACCTTGCACCCATCACAACTGAGTCTGGCTGTGGAGGCAGAGGTGGGTGTTCGGCATGGCACCAGTGCCAGGCTCAGTCTATCCCTTTGATCACATAGCCTTAAATGTCACTGTGCCCCACCGCACACCCTGTGCTCCAGGACAGCCAGAGCATCACAATTAAAACAGGTGAATTTTTCATGGCTAGCAAAAGAAAATAATTTTACAAAGCCTGAATTTGCTAGTTACAAAGAAAACTCTCCGGTGTGTGGCAGGATACAGTGTCCTCAGCTGCTCACAGTCTCCCTCAGCCCAACTACCCTCAATCTCACTGGGACTATCCAGATTCTCTCGTCAAGCAAGCAGGGAAGTACAATGTGGCTGGCTGGTACCTAATAGGTCCTAAAGATGTGTTTATAAAGCAATGCTACTGGACACATCAACCGACATGGAGAACAACGAGAAACTTTTCAAATTGCATTTGGACAAATTCAGTTTGACTGCACTGCTGCAGTCCAGGACAAAACGACACCCTGCGCTGAGACAGGAGAGACCTACCTGCTAAATGCAGGCTGTCCAATCTCTTGTGTTACACCTAGAAAACTACAAAAGACAATTAAGAGGCCTCTGCTCTAGAGTATATTTACATATAAATACTCTAGACTTTGTAGAGTCTATATATACATGCCATAACGTTTCCTGGGTTATATGTGATGAGCTGTCCTCAGCTGTCCTGGCAGTGCCTGTTAAAGAAAACATTGACCATTTAAAGTCTATCTAGATCTTCTCACATAGCACTGGTGTAATAATATTAAACTCATACCCTCAGTCTTGTATTATATATTGTTTGCCAGATCATTTTTTAATTGGTTTTGTGTGTGTGCACAAGTCCCAAGGCATATGTGCAAATTAGGATTCCTGTCCCATGCCAATCTGGGCACATGCCTTGTTTACATGCTCATTTAAAAATGTGAGTCTTGTCATTTCAATCTGCTACAGTAATTTAGCTCTAATGTTAAACTGGTGCCAAGGTTTTGAGCGGTTGTTTTTCCTATCCGTGGACAAACTGCTAAACTGCAGTGGTTACATTCCTACTTAATGGCATGAAGCCACTTAAAAGAGTTAACGTCAACAACTTTCTGGTAAAACCATTCTATTTAGAATAAAATAGAAAATCCACTGGTACTATTACAGAAAAACACAGGTACTCTGAACCACGGCATGATGGGAGAGAGCACTCCTCAGCTCGCATCTATGTTACAGAGAAAAAGCTGGGCATACGTTCTCAAATAACCAGATTGCTGTGGATATGTTTGCAAGTAAAATGAGCTTTACTGTTTAGTCCATGTAATTGTCTCTCACAGCATTACACATTCTTTTCCCTTTGCATAGCATTACAGAGAGCAACACAGAAATCCAGTTTACCTACCACAGCTAAAAGAGCATCAGCAGCAGTCTCAAAGACAGGTAGACAGCTCTGAGGCTGAAGCAGAGGCCCAAAACATACCAGAGGGTAAGAAATGTGCTGGCAACTGGGTGACATGTCTGGAAACCTTAATTCTGAGCTGTATAACTTCATCTTGCAGATGGTGAACTGAGTGGCCAGAGCAGTTGTCTTCAATTATGTTGAGAGCCAAAGGGTGGAGAGAAACAAAGAAGGCAACGAGAACTAGATGCTGTTCTGCCAGCTCACGAAAGTTTATATGTTTATTCATTTGGTTAGTTACCAAAACACCAAGATTTTTCAAGAGAAATCTAGACTTTGTATATTTCTGTGTGCAACACAAGTGCACAAACTAATCTGCATCCAAGGTGGTAGTTAGCTCCAGTGGATGGCAACGATACTGATGTTTATTATTTATAAATACCCTCTTGGTCAAAATCCAGGAATCTGGCATATGTACTGACGCATTCTGATTTTCCTAAAAACTATCATCACATGTAACTCAGAGATTATTATCTGCAGAGCACCCAAGTATGTGCTTTGTAGCACATATTGTCCTTGTCCTAAATGCCAATATTCCAGTTCCGAATGTCACTCATCAGGAGAGGGGACATCTGAGCAGGGTCAGAAATGACATGATTTATGGCAGAAAGACCATACTTCTGCTCAGTAGATATTGGCACTTCTTCAGGAAATATTGATTAGATGGTGAAAAGCTTAGCTTTCTTCTTTGTGGAACAATTCACCCTAGCTGGGCTCTTCATGTTGAAATATATTGTATATGAAGCAAATGACAGGTGGAGAATTGTGACTCAGACTCAGAGGAGACTGTTACCTCACCCGCATCCTCACCATCTCCTGCTTTCAGCATTGTCTTAAGCCACACAAAACATCCCTGAATTCAAGGCATCGGCAGTGCCACTGCAAATAAAAAGTTAGACTGGTTTTATCTCTCTCCCCGTGAGTCTCCACATATGATGTTATTCACAACTCCCCTTCCTACAATGCCTCAGGTTTAAGCATGACTTGTACCCAAGACTGTCTCTCCCCCCACTGGTAGATCTTCCATCACAGTGTATCATCCATCCCTCCCTCCTGTCCATCACCTGGTTTGGGTCTGAGCCGCTTCCAGAGATACTCTGCCATCATCTTCCTTGGTGCAGCATTACCAGAAGGCCACCTGCTGCTCAAGGCATACCGAGAAGTCAGACCAAATCAAAGCTGCATCAGCCCATGATTTTTCTTGCCTTGTAAGGGCAAGTCCAGCTGCTGGCACTCAAGTATCAAGGTTTGCCCTTTACTGTATCAGGTCTGGTTTAAGTTGTAGATGTTAATAGTCGACACTGCCTTTTTACTTATACTCTAAGCCGCCTTGAAAACTCTGGGTGGCATTAAGTAACAAAGTATGTGCAATAAAATAAAGGCATTGTATATAACAGTGGGACAACGTTCTTTAAATGGCTGGAATCCCAAATAACACATCAATAAGGAGCAGCATAACACATTCAGGGAGAACAAATCTGAACCAGCCAGACTATGGGTTCTTGGCTTTTCAGCATGTAACGAATCAGTAATTTTATTTGCCATAACTTACAACAGATTTTGAATGTTTTTCTCCTTCCATGACTAAAAGAATAAATGAGAGAAATTCATGGTCTCATATGCAAATGGAGATGCAACCGGTTCAAAACAGAGAAAATACAGCTTAAGGCCTAGCTCTGAAATTTTAAACTTTTAAATAAGAAAAAAAAAATCTACCAGTTCCAGGGAAGAAAAAAAAAAAAAAAAAAGAAGCAGAGATGATAGATTACAGCAAAGAGAAATCTATTGAGTTTATATCTGGATATTCAACAATAAGCAGCAGCACTGCAAATTGTCCCCACAGGATCACACTCTTCTAGTGGATTGAGGGTCTTTTGTCAAGCCTTCGAAGTTTCAAAACATGCTGTTCTGGAGCTTTGAATCAATGGTTTGTGAAAATAATTCACTGACATACACAATGGTTCAAACACAGAGTATATAACACAGAGTACAGGCTTGCAGTCATATTCTTGGTGTTCAGGACACTGTGGGTTTAGCATAAATTGTTTACCTAGGAGAACATTACCTGGAAAGAAAAGAGGTTGCACAGTTTAAAATTCTTCCAAATGCCTCACATTTGAAGGTTACTATTACCACCAAATTGTTCACATTTGCAGAGCTTCATTATAAAAAAGGCAGCATTGGAGTTCAAAAGCAACAGATAAGTTTCTAGCCAAAAAGATATTTTATCTTTTTAAAGGCAGAATTCAGTAAAACAATTTTCACATTTCCCTCAACTAATTTCTACTCCTGATTCTACTCGAAGATTCTTACTTTTCTGCAAACATAAATATAGCCTTTGATTTCGCAAAAAATCACAATGGTTTTATGTTTTTATGGTTAATTTTTCTAACTCCAACCATGATGAAAACTTTAAGCAACCAATACTGCTTAATGTAAGGGTGATTTGCTGGAATTAGATCTGTTAACTAAAAACAGTATTTATTCCTCCCTCTAGCTCTGTCCTATCCTATTTACAATCTGATAATCTGGTTTAGAATAGTTAGTTTATAGATTTATGAGAGTCATATATGTTTAAACAAAGAACACACTCTTTAAAATATATATTTGAAGTATTGTCCCAAAATAATAAGTTATATTTACTTACCTAAAATCTGTCTCACACATGCAAAGTATCAAGAGTCATTTAAAACTTAAATATCCATGATAAAGTTCTGAACAAGAAAAATAAAGGCTATGAACGTAGGCTTACAACCTTTCCATAATTATCAACAAGGCTTTCTTTATGAAACTCTTGTTTCTCTTAGTTGCTTCTTTAGTTAAACCCACAGAGGACTACAAAAAGGGAAACATCTCAGTTTCTGTATAAAATACAATCCTTTCCCTCAATGGCAAGAGGAAAATCATGATGTATAAGAATTCTTCAATATGTTTACCTTTAGAGTTTATTGACTTTACTTCTACTAGTATTTTACCATGTAGGAATAACATTTAGTTACCAAAGCTGAATCCTTGTTGACTTAAAAACCCATCCATTCAACTACATTTTTGAAAAGGTTTTATTAATTTAAGCAGTGTGCAGCTAGCTGGGCAGAGAGCGCTAGGTCAACTAGCTATAATTTAAAGAGTTTCTTTATAAAAAATCAAGCCTAAAAATTTGTACCATAAATCAGGTTTCAGTGACATAAAGGTGGAGCAAACATCCCTCTGGGATAATAAATCAAGTTAGTACTTGAATTTGTATCATATTAGACCATCTTTCAAATTTATTTATTAGGTAGCTGAATGATTTTATCTTATCCATGTGTAGCCATCTAGCTCTGCCTGTATCAAGCTGTTCCAGACAGCATCTCTCTGAGCAGTAGCCTGTGCTCTGCTGGGAAGAGGCTACCATTGATGAATATGGTTTTGATTTTGGAAAAGTGAGTTGTCTGTCTTTATCATGGATTAAGGTATCATTCAAAGGTACGGAGCTCCAAGCGGGCCAAGGTAGTCTCCATCCCCGCCAGCCCTCCAGCCAGGCTCTCCATCTGGTTCTCATAACGCTCCCCCGCTACATTTCATCTCATAAGCTAAAAAGAAGATGCTAGATTAAAAGCAGGCCCAGCAGCAATAGGTTTCAGAAGTCAGGGCAGGTATTCTAATTATGTAACACATGTAGCCATTTCTGCTACATGAATTGGCTTCTTACCGGTACATATTTTATTGATACCAATATCTGCAAGAATGGGCACTTTAAGGTAAAAGGCCTCAGCCTGTAGCAATGCTCTGGGTTAAAGAAAACATCTGTTTGCATTCTGTCTCTTTAGCCTGCTTTAAACTATTTTAAGACACTAGAAGATTAGTAAATAGCAAGCTGCTTAAACCCCTGCAGTCACAAAGACATCATTCCCTGGGCAGGAGATGCTGCAAGAGGACTCACGTTTTCTGAACTCTATTGTGTCACTGCATTTTCAACACCACAGCCTCTACCTTACAATGAAGTTCAGCCCAGCACAGATCCTCAAGCTCACACAAAGCCCCCCTGAGTTCAGTGGGATTCAGAGGCTGTAAGCTTCTTAACTGGCACATCCTATTGCAGCACTCAGGACAATTGTACCAAAAAAAATCTGATTTACAGTTGCTAGAGGTACTATTTCAAGAACAGCATAGGAAGCCATATAGCAAGCATTACACTTTCTCGGTGATATCCTTCGAGTAGTGGCTGAGGTTACCTCCATTGTTCTCGAAAGAAAAATTATTTATTTAGGCCTGTGCTCAGGAAAGCAGCCAAGTATAAGTTTAAATAAATTAAGCTAGAAGTAGAATAAAATTAATTGTCTAAAGTACACAGAAATATCTGGCATAGAAACTTTCTGAATCCTTTTTATTAGGTTTCTGACATAGTTAAAACAGAGTAGAATTAATTAAAATCTTAATGCAAAGAATCATATGGTTTCTCCAGTAAATAAAAGGCAAATAACCTCTCCAAAATGAAATATGACAATTTTAATATACCCAAGAATCAAAAAAAAACCCCAAAACCCAAAGAGTCAGTTTGCTAAAAGTGATGTGAGCCAAGGGTGACTGTCTAAGCCATTTCTCTACCCTAATGAAACAAGCATCAACCCTTTATGTGGTCCAGCAGATAATGGGGCTTATCAAGACAAACACTGAGTTTCTGTTGATTTTGCTGTAACACAAGCTGGCACCTAGTGCTAGTGTCACCTCAGGATTTTGCCACAGGAACAGATGTATTTGTAGCACTGCCAGCTTAGGGTGGGCATAAACTACTGCAGGCCAGCCTATGTAAAAGCTATTGATGAGCTCCATGACTTCTTTTTTGCCCCAGCCTGCAAACAGGCAGTGAACTAGCAAACTGTTTGTTTTGATACATGGCAGACTTGAAACTTTCCCAAGTTTCCTACACCTCCTAGGGAGATTTTAGCAGATTTCTTGGATTTCTCACTCTTACTTAAACCAGTATGTCAATAAACAGAATACCTTCATGCTTGGTATGAATCTCATATTTCTCCTGAACTGTCCTGGAATCCTGAACTTCCACCTGTCCAACATGAAAGAAGCATTTCACAGAATTCACTGGTTAGTGGAATTTACCCTCCAGGATGCCTTTTTTTCTTATCCCAAAGGAGGGTAAAGTTCCAAGATGTTGAAAAAGTTCAGCAGGGGACAGCATTATACAACCTCTGTGTGTGTTGTAGCCCTATATTTAAGAACACGCTTTGTTACAGTTTATTTCCATGGCCTGTTTTCTTTTTCAGCAGCCTGTGTAAATTCTTTCAGGATGACATTAAATCATTCAGCTGCACCCATTGTGTTGGATTCAATACAGAGTGGACCAAAGAATGTATACGTCGAATGCCACTCTGTCTCTCAGGAATTACACGCCTGCTAGAAGTAAATTATGGTGTATTATAATAGAAAAATATTTTCGTGAGTTATTTGTGGCTAAACACCAAAACAAAGTTATATATGGCAACATCTGATACTCTATTGACTTAGAGCCACTTCCTCCAAGGAATTAGAAACTAACCAAAATTATTGCCATTAACTTGTTCTGTAACAAAAATTTGCACAAAAGAAAAGCAAAAGCCATGGAAATCCCTGTGCATAGGCTAACATTTAGCTAGATGTTAGGCCATCCCTCTAAGCCTCCCACTCCACCTAAACTGAATAAACCAGACACATTACTTTGAACTTGGTCCTTCCTATCCAGGCTCCAGCTCTGCTTTGATCTGTTCCTGCGCTCTGTGCCACAAGCCAATTTTGCACACCCAGTGTTCCCCACATGCTCTGAACTGTTTTCATTTACTTTTCCTTTTCATTTCATCCAGTTTGTTTCCCCAAGCCCTCTGGAGTCATCCTGACCAGAGTCTCTGGATGCTATCACAATACAAATAATTTGAGGTGAAAAAGGCTCCATTCTGAAAATGGAAGAAAGCAGACCCTTGGAAAGAATTTGAATCTTTCTAGAATAAATAAAACATCTTAAATGTTATTCAAATAACTTGCTTTCATCTTTTTATTTCTTTAAAGTTAATTGAAATGAAAGACAGAAGTCACTAAGACATACATTCCAGGAGTCTCCTTGGTATAAATCAAGCAGCGCACACACTGCACACCAGAAACAATTAAATGATCCCTCAAAATACTGCATTTCTTGCCAAGTATAACTTCTTAGAAGACGTTAAACTTCATCACTAGTCAAAATTTGGGAGCTCAAAGTCCTTTTCTTCCTAGTTGAAGCTGGGGCACTATTCAAAGAGAGGAAAAGGGGCTAAAGCAACCCATCTCAGTCACAGTTTTCAGTAGAGAAGCAGGTCTAAGAGTTCATAGAGATGCTCTCAACCTCTAAATCCCCAAATTCTCCTCTAGGATTAGATTCCTAGACTCCCATCATGAGTAATTTGGGTGCATCTCTTTACAAGCATGCCTGTGGAAACCACTCACACTTGCTGTGTTTGGCTTATTCGCTTCCAGACAAGATCCAGCCCTGGGGTCTTCAACAAAATGGAATTTGAATTGGAGGACAAGGAATAATGTCAGAACTGATTCGTGACAGATCTCACTTGAGCTCTACTGTAACAGTCCATCAACACAGAAATCAGAATCACGGAAGTTGAAGAGTTTAATTTTAAAATTAATGTAAGGCAAATACCACAGTCTTATTCCTCCCACTCTAAGTTTAAAGCTTTGTTACTCCTGTGCACTTGATGGATTGGATACTAATGGGCCACAGGAAACAAAAACAGACGAGTAACATTATCTAGGAAATGTAAGCACCAGGGAAAGCAAAAATAAGCTGCTTTTGGCTCCTCCCATGTTATCCAGCTATTCGGAATAAGCACAAACACTGAGAAAATTATTCATAATTTCCTTTTAAATAGAATCTCCTGCTAGAAGCTATCACAGCAGTTTATGACTATTAAATATTTGGTACTAAAGGAAGAAGCGTCTGAAAGTCATCTGCAGAGAAAAATGCATCAAAGAATTGGGGACAGTCCAATTGCATAAATATATTGCACATGCTACTCTGGGTGTCACTGGAAATATGGAAAACATTTAGAAGGGAAAGAGAAAATAGCTGAAATAGAAAATCTTTTATCACAGAAGACCTTAGAAAATAGTTCCACTCAAATGAACCTCCTACTGTTTTGTTAGGCAAAACAAACAAAAAAACCTTCTACAATCTCCCTCTTCAAAGAAAGTGAGTGATTCCACTAAAACAGCTGAGTGTCATGAAACAGATCTCCATTTTTTTTTGAGAAGAAAATCCCAACTTATTTTCTACCTCTTCTGTTTACAGAATTCAAGTTGCCTTGGGTGGTTATAAACAAAATAGCCACAAAAAGTAAAACACTTTAAAAAAGTCCAAAAGAAGCCAAATAACCCCATTAATGTCCCTGCATCCTGCACACTCAACCCCTGTGAATGCAAAAATGTCATTTGATACTAACAGCTCCCTTGAGGAGTTTGACTCTTAGCATCTGTGCCTATATTAAGAAAAAAACCAAAATACCCCTGTAACAAACCACAGAAAATGGTTTAGCAAATAAAGTAAGGTCCCAATTGATGTGTATTGGGACAACTATAAGGGATACACACCAAGCAAACAGAGATAAAACCTACAAAGACTGAACGTCTGTTTTGTAGGACTTCAGGCAAATGGGCTTTCACATCAGTCTCCCAGTCCAGTTCACAAAATAAGCTGCTGCCATCTCATGGAATAGACCTTGAAAAACATTTGATCCAAACCTGATTCTCTTCCTACCTTTCTGTATTTCTTCACCTCCCTTGGTTTACTCTGTGATTAATAACTTTTTAAAAAATAATTTCCTTGCTTTGCAAAGATCTGCCTATTGTGGTGGTTATTCTTAGTGGAAGTTACTTTCTCACCTATGATTTTACAATAATTTTCAGAGCATCTAGGAAGTGTGATGGAGCAGCGTACTGGGAAATGGAACAGACCAGTCAGACTGTTAATCCTGACACTGCCTCAGACAGAGGTTTCTTGTACAATACAACAAAAGCCAGCTGGAGTCATTCAGCCACTGCAGCATAAAGTCATCATTTTTGCCCAGTCTTAAGGCAAAAAACATTCTTTGTGCTCCTCTGGCCTTCTCTGCGTGGCCAGCTTGAATTAGTTTAACTAAAGATGTGATTTTTAACATGCTTACTAACATAGATTGAAATACGCCAACTCAAACCTGAAGCTAGCATGGATACAAGGTTCAAGTTCTCCATCTGTGAGGCAGAAAGAGCTGCATTTGCAGAATGTCCAGGAGATCCACTGAGAGATTTTGCTTTTGATTCAAAAGGGAATTCCCTCCACGAGCTTCCATGTTACTGCATGATAGAAACACGAGATTTCAGACAAGGACTGTCTGTGAAGGAAGAGTGCAAGACTAAACACTGTACTTGTGTGAATGTAGGACTCCTGCAAGTTCGCAACTCTTGTTGTGACCTATGACATAATATTCAAGTTGAACTTTTATAACAAAAACATTTTTGGAAGGAGTATAATCAGCACAAGAATCATTATAAATGCATGAGAGAAGCCAAGTGTCCTCAATACCCACAAAGCTAACACTGATACACTACCAGCAAGCCCAAGCACTATAGCCCTCCTGAGGATATCTCCTCAGTTAGCTCCTGTAGGTTTCTTGGATTCAAGTTACCTAAATCTAGATATTATCGCTTAAAAAGATGGGTACTGAGAGCCATTTGTTCTTAGGAAGAATTATTTTATGTTTTACCTAATTATCAGTGCAGTGGAAACTCTTTCATGACAAGGAAGAAAATGAACTAACTGAGGATCTATATTGTCATTTGGTAGGTATGTTTAATAAATACTGAGTTCCACTAGAATTCCATGAAGCAGAGTAGTTACAGCCCTGTATCAGTATCCAAAAAGGCAAGCAGAAAGATCTGGAGTTATAGACATTAATCCCAGATAATGAAGTAGCAAGATGATACAGCATGCCATTAATAAAGAACGAACGTGTATTTTAATTACTCTGCTGCTGGAAGGCATGAACCAGAGAACAGAACTACACTAGGGACAGAAAGGATTGCTAAAGGATTTAATAGCCTCCAGGGCCGCAAGTAACTGCATGGAACAGATTGGGTGAGTGTCAAGTGGCAACATAAGTCGAGTCAAAAGTATAAGTCTTTAAATGAGATTGGCTAGAAGGTGGAATAGCTGACAGAATAAACATTTAAAAACACTGTTTATTGGAAATGTGTCTCATCAGGAAAATCTGCTTTCCTTCTTTAGGGCAAACACAAAGCAAGTGGTTAGAAAATGATGCAGTTTTTAGGAGTTTGATATGTCATGATCGGATAATCTCAAGAAAAAGCCCACACTACATCGTATCCATAAGCCCTGTGCTCAACAGATTAAACTTATACTGCTATTAACAGTCAAAAAAAATCCTCCAAACTTCAATAGCTTGATGAGAAGAGGGACAAATAAACCCTACAGACACACCCAGATCATTCGGTAAGATAAGACCATTGAAAGAGCACATACATCCAACTGCCACTCAAACTGCCCCATGACATCCCAGATTAGTGGATTTCATGTTTCTGGATGTGTCTTGATGTGTGGGACAACCAGCTTTAAGGAGGACAGGACAGGATGAGAAAGAATGGTCTTAAGCTCTGCCAGGGGAGGTTTAGGCTGAACATTAGGAAAAATTTTTCACAGAAAGGGTCATTGGGCACTGGAATAGGCTGCCCAGAGAGGTGGTTGAGTCACCTTCCCTAGAGGTGTTTAAGGCAGGGGTGGATGAGGCTCTGAGGGGCATGGTTTAGTGATTGATAGAAATGGTTGGACTTGATGATCCGGTGGGTCTCTTCCAACCTGCTGATTCTGTGATTCTATGATTCTATATTCCCTCAACATCATTCTTCCCAAGAGTAAAACTGTAACTGAAATTTGCTTTAATCTAGAGGAAGCATAACTGCATCCTCTCTCTTACTCAAAGCCAATAGTGATACAGCAACAGTGCACAGTCCCCCCCAGGTACACCAACTAATGACTCCTGGGTCATGCCACAATGTCTAATTCCCCATACTCCCAAAGTGCCTAAATGAAGCTTATATACCATCACTGAGCTATTATGGGGAAGCTACCACTACTGTGCTAGGGAAAGAACTGTTTGGGGTCAAGGACTCTAGGTGGGAACTCAGGCATGTTAGTTTAAGCTGCAGGTTTCTGTCTCCTTGTGGGATTTTACACAAACAATTTGTGCCCAAATAATCGAAAGAATTTTGCCACCTTAATGCTTCTATGGAAATCAAGACCCATCCTGAAGTAACTCAGCAAGCCCATTTCAAAGCACTGCACAGGGCTAATGATGGCAGAGAGCTCGCATGCTATGGTAATGGGTAGCTGCAGGTGCCCAAGACAAATACAATCTCGTTTCTCTATATCAACCTGCAAAGTCTCATTTAGCAGCATTTCTTAGTTATGCCTGAAAACACCCTATTATAATGCTCACACTGGTCTTTAAATAAAAATTCCATCATTTTCACTGCCACTTATTAACTGAGACATATACAATTTCAGTAAGGAATGAGACTGTGGTTTCAAGGGTCCACTTAGTCTCTAATCAGAGCATAAAAGAAAGATATTTTTTAACATTTATCTTAGATAGGAAAAACACATTGTCTTTTGTCTTTTCTTAGCATTTTTGGTTTTTTTACTTTTTTACTTTCCTAACAGGCTCCTCCAAACAGCTTCATTTAATATGGTCTTTCTATGGTGCCTGGTGTTTTCTTTGGCATATTTGGAGAGCTGGGTTTTGGGATAAAAAATAATTTTACCTAAAGACCAAAACAGGATTAGGAGATTTTACAGGACTTCATAAAAATTAGTTGTGCATGGGCAAAGGGGAAACATTTCTATAGGTCATTTTAAAGATAAAAGCTCTGTGGGAAAGTGTTCTGCTTGGTGGCAAACTTCTCTAACCCTCGCAAAGCTTACAGCAGAGTTTGCAAGGGAGGTAGAGGTTACTGAGCACGAGAACACACAAACTTCACATCTTAAAGTTATTTTACAAATTATTAGGTATCATTTTTCATACAATGCACACATACACTTTAGCAATGGCATAGTCCTAAAGAGAGACCTTTACATCCATCTGTTTTGTGAAGCAATTTGGGGCTGGAGGAGGCAGAAAGGAGTAGATTCTCTCTAACATTCACGGGCCAACTTTTTCATCCCCCACACCCTGCTCCTAATTTGCTCCCTCATTTTCCCACATCAGTTATGCTGTAAAAACAGCTAGGGAGCAAAGACTTTGCTTGCAAGGACAAATGCAAATTATATATATACTATAGGTGTAAGTCAAGCTGCAGAGCACTCCTTTTTGATCTCCTCTGCTATCACTGATGGCTCCAATAGCGCAGGATGAATTTCTGTCTCTTCTGTGGGAGAGTGGAAGAAGGCAACACTCTCCTTCAACTTGGTGCACATTTCCAGAGCACGATTTGAGCAGCGAAATGTTCAGAAGGTACATAACCCCTTGCTAACAGAGAGCTAAGGCTTTATTTAATAGTTCCTCTAGTAGAGATATCGAAGTAATCCTTCATGCAATGCAGACAGTGAGCGTTTGCAAGTAATTGCAAATTTTAACAGTATTTTTTAGGATAAGCTGCTATTCAATTATGTTGCTGTCTCAGTGCCACGTAATTTCTTTCCTTCCCATTTTCAGTCATGCCTGTAAGATTGACCATCTCTAAAATATTTCGAATCTAATCTCCTTTTATTACTAAATTAACATTAGACCTAGAACTTTCCACTAAGTATAGGGAAACCACACTGATGTTAATCACTTACATGTGAACTGTAACATATTAGTAGCAGTCACTCTAAAAGATTTCAACCACACGTCACTGCCAGGGCTAAACGTGGCAGAAAAGCAGATAGAGCCATCAAGCACAGGCCTGGGCCAAGACAGAAGCGTAAATGCAGAGCAAACAAGGAAACATGAATTTTAAATAAATGTGCTGAAACTATTCTCAACTATATGATTTACTTATAGACAGAAAAAACACTCAAGCACCATCTGCTAGAAAAATTAGAGGCTTTTCAGCATTTGTTTTCATGTGTTTCCAAGTCTACTGACTTGTTTCCCGCTGCACTGCAGCAGGGCCCAACTGGGGCTGATAGTCTCCAAGGATTTGTCTCAGCAGAGGAGTGGCTACAAATAATAACCACAGTCTTTTAGGACTCAGCTAGGAGGCAAAACTCCAAGCACATGTTCTGAAATACATGGGCTACCACAGGGTCATTAAACTAAAAACTCAGAATTTAGTGAAAAAAAAAGCATTTGAAGTGTTTTCCTGTGTACAAAATAGAGACACAGAGCAGTTAAGCTGCTTTCCTGAGAGCCACATCAAGAGTTAAGTCTATGACTAGGTTTAAGCTTTATCACATGGTTCATTTCCACAGACATTGATGCATTAAAAAAGATGTACAGGCTCAGAGACATTACATTACTAGTTCTGTACTATAATACCCAAAAAGAAAAAAAAAATGAAAAGGCATCACTTTACAACAAGCAGCTTTCCAGTCCAGCAAGCAATGCAACTGCTTCTTTATTTTACATGTAATAAATGTAACAATTTTCAGCTTGGTTCCATTAGTCATATAGGCATCATCCGGCAAACACAGGTTTCAGTAGAAGCCCTAGCTAAGGGAACATGCTCTCATTACAAAAAGGGAAATAAAGGTTAAACAGAAGGACAAGCTTACCATTATTAATGTTCCAAAAACAGTAGAAGAGGTTGTCTGCGGAGGCAATAAAATCTTCACTGTTGGGTTTCTTGTAAGAATATTTTAAATACATGAATGGTTTAAAATGTACTTGATCAAGGCAGAGAGAAAGACTAACATGGTGTCTTAAAGTGCCTTCCGGCTCTTGTTTTCCCAGGCTAAGTCTGCAAACAAAGGATGTATTCAGAGTTCAAAGCTAGTACATTCCAATCTGTATACTGTCAAATAATTTTGACTTCTTTGGAGGGCATGGCAAAAACATTTCAATGCTTTTCTTGCTTCTGACTACTACTATGAAATACAAATCAAATAATTTCCACTAAGCTCAGAAGTATTTTGAGGAGCACAAGAGGATGGAAAGATATAATTGCAGACTTTCAGGTATCACTGCTGTCTATCTCCAACTTACAGGGGAAACTTCACTGCACTTCTTTTCAATTGCTCCAGCCTCACACAGTTTACCTCTCCACTCTAGGCAATAGGAAATTACAAGACCAAACAATGGCTTTATCTTGTTGTTTAAAGGGAGAAGAGAAGCAGGCAGGATGTTCCCAGGGTTAAACTCACTTGCTGGTTCAGTCTATAGAAATCTATAAGCCCACTCATGATATTTCAGCACATTTGCCTGTGAAACAACAGAGGTTTCCTTCATTCCATTTGCCAGCTAGGAGAAAAAAGTGCAGAAAGAAGGTGCATCTGCCCTTTGAGCAAGATCAGATGTCAAACTTCATAGCCAGAGCAGGTCCATTCACAAATATGCTCCACATGGCACCAAACTGGAGAAGATCCAGGAAGCAGCCTGCTTTCTGGAGAGGGACATTGAACTATTACCATTTCAGACCTGGAAAATGACATCTTTGCCTTAATACTTGCCTCTTCCAACTAGATCTGCTAATTCAGTAAGTCTTCCCTCTCCTACAAGCTTTGACTCAAACACCACAAGTTACAGAAAAGTCTGTATGAGTAATGCCTGAAGTGTTGAAAACCAGCAATTTGTTAATTCAAACACAATTTCCAAAGCTTGAATGCTGTCAGTGTTCCAGCAGTCTGTGTTGGTAACACCATTATTAACACTTGACTAAAAAACATAATCTGTACAGAGTTTGGCTCTGCAGCTTTCTGAACTCCTGCCTGTGCTCCCTATGGCTACATTTAAACTCTTCCATCATGACGATGTTTTACCTCCCAGGTCTATACAGAACAGCCACCCTCCAAGATGAAACCTTTTCCTTGTGCCAGAGATCCCAGTAGGACATCGGGCCATGCAGACCAGACAGGAGCCAAGCAGCATTTCCATTAGCTCCTCAGAATAGCAGCTGGTAGAATGAGATCCCAGCACATGCCGTGGGACAGACCTGTTCCACAGCTTTGAGGCACATGGCATAGACTCCCTTACAGTACAGTTTAAACCAGCAGAGGAAGGGAAAAGAAGATGCTGTCAAATTCTATACTAGGAGACTATCTGCTGCTGCTGCTACTGAAAAAGCATTTTCCTCTACCTATCTGTTCCTATCCTTCCCAAAGAGAATTGCTCAAATCCATTCTAAAACCATTACTTACACATCTTCCTATGCTTACACAACTCAGCTACAGAAGAACTTTGCCAACAACATTGGCAGCAGCACTCCAAAGTGCAACTTTGCAGTGATTAAGTCTCCTAACTTTTAAAAGTGATTCAATCATTTTCAAGCCAACATTTTTTGTATTCATTCTACCAAACAAACAACAACAACAAAAGATATTTAAGGATAGTTTCCTTCTGCTGGGAAACCAGACATAATCGTATACAGATTCACTAACTGAACAAAGCTCAGTTCCTGTCATGGTTCTCAGTATGCTGTACTCTTTGGTTTCCATCAATACACAGGGCATACAGACTGAAAAACTCCATGTTTTCCTGTCTGGAAATGGACAGTGAAAAATACACATGACCACTACCAACTGATGTTATCAGTGGTTTCTCTGAGGTAGTACACCTATGAAACTTCAAACCCACAAATATCACCATAAAACCTTTACTGTTCATTAAGACCAGCCCAGGAGGCAATCTTTAACATCTCCTCAGTACTGGTGAGGCCACACCTGCAGTACTGTGTCCAGGTCTGGGCTTTGCAGTACAAGAGAGAAATGGACATACTGAGGACATACCAATGGAGAGTCCAAGGAAGGGCCACAAAGGTGATTAAGGGACAGAATCATTTCTCCTATGAAGGAAAGGCTGGAACTATTCAGCCTGGGGAAAAGAAGGCTGAGTGGGAGTCTTATTAATGTATATGAATATCTGAAGGGAAGATGCAAAGAGGACAGAGTTAGGCTCTTTTCAGAGGTGCCCAGTGACAGAACCAGACGGAGTGAGCACGCATGGAAACACAGAAGGTTCTGTCTGAACATCAGGAAACACTAAGCACTAGAAGAGGTTTCCCAAGGAGGTTGTGGAGTCTCCATCCTTGAAGACATTCAAAAGCTGTCTGGACATGGTCCCAGGCAACCAGTGTCCTGGCTTTAGCAGGGAGGCTGGACCAGATGACCTCCAGAGGCCCCTTCCAACCTCAACTATTCTGTGATTCGGGATACTTTTTAGGAGAAAAATGTAAATCAAATCATATTAGGGCAGATGTGATCTCTGACCTCTGGCACTCTGAGTACCAAATTAATCTAGAACTTCAGCTTTGATTTCATACTAAGCTGAGGCATTATCAGTATATAAAGCCCAATGCTTGCTTCCATGAGCATTCTTTCTTCTGTTTGTCTGGATGAGACCTGTCTACAGACATTATTGCAATATATACATTCTATTTCTATATTGCATTATATCTTTTTTTAAAAAGTATTGATTATAACAAAATATTT
The DNA here is from genome assembly GCA_033459285.1 of Clamator glandarius. Taxonomy (NCBI): domain Eukaryota; kingdom Metazoa; phylum Chordata; class Aves; order Cuculiformes; family Cuculidae; genus Clamator; species Clamator glandarius. The sequence goes on from JAUNZM010001201.1 coordinate 167,357, forward strand.
TATTAATTATGTTAAGTAGCATATATAGTTATATTAAATAGTATCAAATTATATGATAATTAAATATTTTGTGTATATAATGTATTATACATTAAATGTATGATATTACTAAAACTGCCTTCACAGTCTGGGCTTTTTCCTCAACTCCAGTTTTCAGTTTTGCTCCTAATCCTAAGTAGCTGCTCTAGATCTAGCTGTGTGGAAGAACAAGATTCATGTTGTCATGAACATCTTGACAGATAGCCACATCCTTCAAATCAGAAACTCCCACCTGACAAGCATTAAAACTGGGAACCAAGCACTTCTGTCAAAAGGATCCAACCAGACTTGTTCCCGCAATGGACTGTACACAGAAAAACACTAGAAAAGTTTCCTTCCAATCACAATTTGACACTTTTTATTTTAAGCCCTTTTCCTGGTTTTGTTTATTTTGGGGTTTTGGTTTTTTTTGTTTTTGTTTTGGGGTTTTTTTTGAGCTTCTAAAATAAAGTACTAGAGTCTAAGGGTTCGAGAACTTCACTAGAAATTTCATTATCATCGCATGATAAAAGTGCATAGACACTACAGAAACTAGCAGCATGAGGAAAAAAATTGTTCAGTGGTTAATCACTATGAGGATTTAAGCTCCAACAGAAAGGACTAGATATCACTCAGGCACAAGGACAAAACTTCTCACTCTTGCATTTAAATCAGCCACAGAATATAAGCATGCAGCAATTTGGGAACATGCCTTCGCAGTTCTTTGCCTGTATAACCCTTAATCAATTTTTAATTAATTAACAAGTACTCAAAAGTATGTGGAAATCTTACAAAACATGAAACCATTTTAATGGAGAGCTTCTCTCTCTCTTTTCCCAAAAGTTAATGCTGTTGGAAAGTGGCCAGGAAAAACACCATATATTTTGCCCTTGAAGGCTCAACTAGCTCTGAAAACCATGCAATTATATGTCTGGCAATGTGAAAATGCCCTACTCACGCTAATGTTGCTTCTTGACACCTTCATGAAGGAGAGCAAGACACTGAAAACTATTACAGGAGCTTTGAATACGATAGCACATATGGGTACTGGATGCAGCATCTTGAACATCTACAGCAAACCTCCAGTAGCTAAACAGCAGTAAACTGCTGATCACAACATAGGCTGCCCAAATTTTCCAAGTGTTTGAAAAAAAGCAGCCAGTTCAGCCTCAAAACATAGAATTATTACACTAAACTAAGGAGTAGGATTAGAAGGATTAGATTATTGTGGTTCACTGTTTATCCTTCAGATTACTAGAAAGCAAAGGAACTAACAAAAAAAAAGCGCATGGAGTAGCTCTGACAGTGCTATGTGATGGCAACAAGAACACTGTTTTCCTGAAGTTCTGCCAAAGCTGACGAGACAGTCATTGGTACTGTTTAGGGACTCATTGAATTCACGTTTTCATTTTGTTAAGACTTACTATTAGCCAGCTGTTGATCTCATCATTGTAGTAGGAGAACAGGAAAAGTGATGCTGTAGTCTGGATAAAAGCCCCACTGGCAATAAAAAAAAAAAAACAAAAAAAAACCAACCAAAAAACCCACCTTGAAATCTCCAGCAGTGGAGAAGCTGAAGACAAAACCATAACGCTTAGCAGCGTTCTCAAGTCTAAGTTCAAGAAAACATCACTGCTGTGCCATATTCTGCCAGGCTACATCAGCAGCTGCAGCTGGTGAGAGGACTCAGAATACATGAAACAGCTCTGCAGACACCAACATTAGTTACAGAGGGAGAGGAGGTGCTCCACACATCGCAGCAGAGATTCCCCTGCATCTTCATCACGACCATGGTGAGGCCGCTGTCCCCCTCAGCCCATGGAGGTTAATGGTGGAGCAGACATCTATCTGCAGCCCTTGGAGGACCCCAAGTCAGAGCAGGTGGATGTGCCCAAATAATGCTGTGACCACATGGGGAAGCCTGTGCTGGAGTAGGTTCCTAGCAGAATCTCCAGACCTGTGAAGAGACTAGCCTATGCTGGGGCAGGCTGGACAGCAGGACTTTGTGGGGCACTTTGTGACCTTGTGCAGCACTGGAGCAGTTTCTTGAAGGACTGCTCCCTGTGGGAGGGGTCCACACTGGGGCAGTTCCTGAAGAACTGCAGCCTGTGGGAATAACTCCTATTGAGAAGTCCATGTAGGACTGTCTCCCATGCAAAGGACCCCCATGCTGGAGCATGGGAAGAGTGTGAGAAGCAGCAGAGACAAGATGTGATGAACTGACCACAACTCCCATTCCCCTATACCATCTGAGGGGAAGGAGGGAGAGAATTCAGGAGCGATGTTGAGTCCAGGAAAAAAAGGAGGAGTGGGCAGAAACTTTTAAAATGTGGTTTTGTTTTCTCACCATCCTACTCAACTTGACTGGCAATAAATTAAATTCATTTTGCCCAAGTAGAGCCTGTTTTACTCTCAGTGGTAGTTGGTAAGGGACCCCCCTTCCTGTCCTTACCTCAACCCACAACTTTTTTGTAATATTTTTCTCCCCTGTCCAGCTGAACAAGGAGAGCAACAGAGCTGCTTTGGTGGGCATCTGGCTAGCAGCCAGGGTCAACCCACCAATTTTTAATATTGACTACAGAGTAAATGAACTAGAAACAGCTTCAGTTTCAGCTGTCTTTCATGTTCATGTCAGATTTCTCAGTTCTCATTTGGGTTTACTACATTCTTATAGAATCATCTGCCATGGCAATGGACATTCTCCCCACCTGATGAAGAACAAACAATAGCTATCCCCCTATTGAGGAAGACTGAAGGATCTCTTGTGCATACTTCTGACTGCAGTACTCGATAATCCACGAAGATATAGGCTTAAATCAGTATTAAGCAAAGGTTATGATACAGTTTGCCAGTTTCAGATATGCCTGCATTACAGATACAGCAGTGAAAGTGCACTTGCTGATAAGGGTGATACTATTTGGACCTGCAAACAGCAAAACCAACTTTGACACCAGTCTTATTTGAAACATTGTAACTCAACAATGCACACCCCCCCTCCCCCCACCCCCAAAGAAAAGGAGAGATAAAAGGAAGGATTAAAACAAAAATTGTAGCTGAGAGTAATTGATGCTATATTTGCTCCAACACCTACTGGAAGCACAATACCCTCTCACCACACAACTTCTTGGACAGAGCAATGATAAAATAAGCTGAGAATCTACGAAAAGCCATTCCTCAGGGGCATAATCAAACATGCTTGAAATCTGAAGATGACAGCAAAACTGGTTGCAAGTCAATTAGAAAACATATACTTTAAAAAAAAAAAAAGGCAAAAAAAAAAGAAGCTAACTTCTCTCAGCCTCACTACAAGTGCTGTTTCAGAATAACCCTCTGTCACCACAAAAATTCTGCAGGGGAAGACAGAGCATATGACTTAATTATTTTTCAGAACAATACCCACTATTCAGAGTGCCCTACAGTTCCTTCCTTTGACAAAAGCTGCTAGACCTGGCAAAGGCAGAAAGAAAGATGAATCCAGGTCCTGTGACAAAAGGATCTTTTGTAAGAAACTGAAAATTGAGCTTTTTCTCAACAAAGGGATGCAGCCAGACTAGGGGGAAAAATGGGTATGGAAATAAATTAAAGGCATCTGCCACCATTATGATACCTGCCAAATATTACTGAAATAGTACTGCAATAATTAAGTATTCAGAATTTTAATATTCCTAAAAGTTTCTTCTACAGGCAAACCTATAAAACCCAGAAATCCTTTGACCTCAACCCTAACAAACAAGATTTGGTCAGTCCACATTCTGCATGAAATAATAATACAACTCTAACAACTTCATACAATATGTACGTATATTTAATTACATTTACATATTTAAATTATCCTACTACATTAACAATACTATAGATACAATATTTGGTAAAAACAACTAGCATGGTTAAGTCTTCAAATTTTGATATTGTTTTCTAGCAAGTTTAAAATAGAATAGAAAACAAAGTTTCCTTGTGAGAAGTAAAGTGTATTTTAACAGAAGCAGCCAAGACCTGCCACAAAATACAGATCATGAATGCTGACATTTTCACAAAACCTTGCAGTAATAAAAGTATTGTAATTCACTATATTTACAAGAAACTGCCCAATAGTTCAGTTACTGATTGCACTATAGTGATTTAAAAAGAGTACCCAAACTACAACACAGCATCCTTGTCTTGTCCTTCAGAAATCAGAAATATTATATCTGTAAGAAGTGAGCTTGTTTAAATCATGTGTGTTAGAAAATATAAATCTCCACAGTAGGAAGCGGCTAGAAAAGTTGAATACCGTGGAAAAAAAATTTATTAGTCTATACAAGTCTTCGGAACAAACCATTGGCTTTGATACAGTAAATTCAAGTGAATACTCATTGCAAGAGCATTTTTCCATACAGAGATCAAGAAGCCTTATAGGTTTCCATTTAGTGTCTGTGACAGGAAGTTTTATTTCTGAACAAATAGTCGCATAAAGCAGACATGTCATAAAGGTCTTCACAGCTACAGTTTGAGATAAAGTTATATTACAAACATTTCAGAAAATTAGGCATTCATACTGAAGTGTGGCAAATTGATTCACAATGAAAGAACAAAGATGTCATTCAGATACCTTGCCAAAAATGAAGACTTTCTACAGCAAGTCTAGAGTAAACCTAATCTTAAAAACTTAAAGAGTGCAAGAATACCACAAATTCAGCATATAAATATCACAGGATTAAAACTCCAGTTAAGCCATCAACTGAAGTGATGATTAAAAAGAAAAAAGGGCATTCCCCCAGCTTTGCAAAGGAAGCTTTCAGAGTATCTCTTCAAGAAGGTGCTGATACCAACTATGGCCTGTGCCAATTTGTATTTTAGACAGCTCTGCTGAAAGACAAAAATTTAGCAGATTTGTTTAAGAACTGTATAATCTTGCTTGGTTTAATACCATAAAAAGCATTTACTAGAAGAGATGAAACAGAACATTTGTAGCTCACATTGTTTTCAAGATCTGTGCACACTATATAGTTCTATAATTTCAAGTGTATTTAAAATAAGACAGAGAGCAGACACTGCAGTGACATGTTTCTTTTAGATGGATTTGCTTAGAATAGTTACATAATGAATGTATGCAGTCATAAAATTTGTATTGCATTTGTTCTTGCACGTTGTTTATGCTACTTATAAAAACCTGAAGACTGCAAATTGGGCATGCGTACCATAACATTTTCAAACTGGGAAAGCTGCAGAACATTTTTCCTACAAGTGTTCACTGCCATGATACAAAACAAGTATGTGCAAACTGCAAGGTCCCTAAAAATAGCATTTAATTAATTTATGTACAGAAAGATGTCGCTATCTGTTTAAATATGCAAAGAATAAGCTTCCCAAAGTTTATAACATAGAACAATATCCACCACATGCTCCTCCTCCTCCATATCCTTCGTCCTTGTTTGACAACTTTACACCTCTGTTTTGGCTCTCACTCTCCCACAGTCCAGGAGTCTGAATGATTTTCTCAACAAGTTCCTCAAAGGCACACTGTACACCATCACATGTTTTCGCACTTGCTTCTGGAGAAGGGATGCAAGAAGTCAAGTGTTAGCATAGCTTCCCGTGATTTATTCAGTATTTCAGTTAACTTTTACAACATACTCTGTAATAATAATGTAGCAGATACGCAAATTTCTGTTGCAAAGGCAGCACCCCAAAAGACTATTCACAGAAGAGCTTCCAAGTTGAATGTCACTAGAATACATGGAGACAGATAAAGTTTAGCTTTATTTTTTGCAGAAAACACTTCATTGAGAAGAAAGGAGGGTTGTACTAACTTAAGATGTCTGATAAGTCTGGCTGCTGTTCTGTACATTAGTCAGAACTGCAGTGGGATCATACCATAAGAAGCAAGGATTCTGTAGGATCCTGGGTCAGCTTCCATGATATAATCCATCTGATAAAAAGCATCAAGAGATCTTATTTCTTGTGTAGTTAGCAGAATTCTAGGTAATTTCTTGCAGGAATCCTGCTTCTGCTAGGTCCAAGAAATTTGCTTACAGAGGGTATTATGAGACCAACAGATACCACCTGAAACTGTTCGGTCCCATTAGGGCTTGCTCTGTCCTTCTACACAGCCATGCAGATACTTAGCATATGTAACATGCAGATATATGTATTTAGTTAAATTTTCATGTTTCTTTTCATCTTCCATGCACTAACAGCTTGTGCCTCAACTTTGAATTTCTATTTCCACATCTGACACGGCAGCTGAAGAGAAGTACAGCAAGGTACTAGACAAAAATAAGTCATTAGTCAGAGATGAAGAACATAAGCCTAAGTACAAGACATGTCAATGTCCTTGCTACTGGAGTCACCTTTAAAGTAATCCCTGTTGATCCTTAAATGAAGAATAAACTTATGAATAAAGAATCACTTCACCACTCACTTTATCATTACAAGGCTTTGCCTACAAGACCCGCTGCATTTTGCAGCAAGGTGAGACCAACATGTTTGCTCCAGAAATGACTATGTCATTATTCAATCCCACCCCTCATAAGTTAATTACATTCCTACCTATTTTAACATCCCAATTTTAATGCAGACTTCTGTCAAGCGTCAGCTCTTTCCCATTTTCCCCTCTTTCATTGTGTTTGTTATTAATTTAGCAAGTCAGCTGGGACAAGAGATCAAACAAAACCCCAAACCTGAAACAGGTTTTGTCAAACTACAGTAAAGCCTGTATTCCGCCCTTAATAGTTACAAATTTCAGTATACTCATGCACGGTTCAAGTAGGTATCTGGACATAGTTAGGGGCAATTTAAAAAAAAATGGGAGTACCTACTATGTTTGTACCCGCTGCAGCAGAGAAATATTATTAATTGGACTGTACATACAAACACTATCAGTCCTATATAAGTAGTACTTTGCACTACGTAACAAAAATAAAGATCCCTGCAGAAACCTGTAACATACCTATGAACAACATGGAATGTTTTCTTGCAAATTTGAGACCTTCATTCCTGTCAACTTCACGGTTTTCCTATAATAAGACACAGCATTAATACATATTAATAACAAAATACACCAGACTACTTACTGCAGCTGAATTCAGTTTACCTTATCAATCTTGTTTCCAACAAGCATTTTCACTATGTCATTCCTTGTGCAGTACGTTTCCAGCTCATTTAACCAGTTATCCAGCTTGACAAAAGTATCTCTTCTCGTGACATCATAAACTGAAAGATATTAGCAAAATTATTTCCACATTTTTCCAAGAAATGCAACTTATGTTAGAAAACAAGCAAAAAATATAGTTTTTTAAAACAGAAAACTGGAGAAGTCCCAACTGTCTCAATTCACTAACTACAGCAAGACAGTAACTGGAAAAAGAGCTAAATATCCATCAGCCCAGATGGTCAGCTATATGGTTTAGTAGTGGACAGGTACAGTTGGACTCAATCTTAAAGGTCTCAAATGATTCTATGATTATGTTTATGTAGAGCAATTACAAGATTCACTCATCTACTGTTCTCAGACTAATTTATCTTAAGACATCCTATCTTACAGGCTAGACATTATCATTCCTCCAAAGAGTTCTACACTTCCAGACCCCTGATGAAGGATACTTATTAACATCAATACACGCAAAACAAGCAAAGAATGGCATTACCTTGTGCACCAAGATAATTAGTTTTAATCAAGACTTAACACCACTGTTATGTTATCGATTATAAAAACCACCAAATCTTCACAAATACCAGCTAACTACTATATTTTCAGCATTTTCATGTTTCAAAGTAGCATTTACGCGGGATATAAGTAGTAGGTCATGCTAGAAGCAGAAAGGGTAGATAAAAAGCAGACCTATTAAACCTCGAATCCACTACCCAGCAACTACCGTAACAGCTACCACTTCCAGCTACGGAAGAATTTTTTTCCTTCATTCTCACATCTCATGTGCAGACAGGCATAAACAGTTGTTTTCAACCAAATCTACAGTTTGGTTTGCTTAAGCAATCTTACTTTTAGGAAGTTATTTAACAAAGAAATAGTCAAAAGATAATTATTAAAAAAATTAGAGAGCAAAAAAACTGCAGAATTTTTTAGCTCCTGAAAGCTTTCAACAGTAAGTGGCAGGTTCAGTCCCAGCAACTAAGTGACATGACAAGGCACGCCTTGACAGCATCTTCCTATACCAGGAAGATAATGCAATGCAGACTCGTGAAACAGTATATACAAAACAAGACCTACCAGGAAGTTTCATAACAGAGATTATTCTAAGTCAAACTATTTAACTGAGCAAACTAACTTATCAAGAACGTCTCAAGTCAAAGGCTTAAAAAAAAAAAAAAAAATTCAACTTACTTCCCTGTGCTTACTTTAGTTACTTCCTCACTTCTAGTAGTGGAGAACAGAACTTCAGAGCTCAGTGTCTAGTTAACAGGTTACCGTATACGAAAAAATAGTAAAAAAGACTTCACTGAAGTTGTGATTATGGATTTTGGCCTGGGTATCTCCCATAAGGCCTGATGCTGTTTTTGCTCCCAGATAGTATTTTCTAAGTCACTCTGCCTGTGTAACATCCTATCCATATGGGGATGCAAATTCCAAAAAAATCCCAGCCTCACTCCACAGTGTTTAAGTTAATTTCACTACGAAAAAGGAATAGGAAGAAGCAAAATGGAAAGCTGTATACAAACTGATACAGAAAGAATATACTGAGGAGAAGAGAAAAATTTTTTTTTGATTCTGGGCTTAGCGAGCACAGGCGAAAACCAAACCTGATAAATAAAAGACAAATTCCTAGCAGCACAGGGACAGCTCAAGGCTACCCCCTCAGACAGCAGCAGCTTTTAATCCCATGCAAAAACCAGTGGTTCTCAGGTCAGTGAGGTTGACTACATGAGAAAGAGGTCAGAAATCAAATTCAAGACCCTTTAATATACAAGTTGTTCAACACAGAACAATTTTTAATATCAATCAGATATTACAGAAAGGTCATATGTGTTTGTTTACCTTTAATGCATGAAAAAAGCAGCAATTCACCCAATATAGCATGCAAATATATACTTACCTAGGATGACACCTTGTGCACCTCTATAGTAACTGGGTGTTAGTGTTCTGAACCGCTCCTGACCTGCAGTATCCTAAAAAGCCATTCAAAAAGTTCCATTATACAGGATTTGAGCAGAACCCAGTTTAGCTCTCAGGTATTCTGCTTCTAATGAACGTAGAAAATAAGATTGCAAGTATATTCAACTAGCAGATTAACTCAGTTTATATTCTCCCTTTCTGTTTTACTGCACATTAACTTTGTGATTTTATATAGCTTGTCCTGGGAAACAACTTTAATCTGTTTGGTATAATAGACTATGGCAATAAGATAGCCATTTCTACAGAAGCATTTGTTCTGCAGCTAGTACAGCAGCAACCAGCAACAAAGAACAGCTGCAGTACTAAGGTTTTGCAACAAGCATCAAAACTCAAGGCAATAAAACTAGTTCCCTCACTTTAATCATCTTGATCCAATTAAATCTGATCAGCACTTGGGTGCATTTAATATGCTATGACAAAGCAGAAGCAGAAATAAGTCAGAGTTTTTCCTGGTTTTAAATGAAGTTGAATTTACATCTTAAAATTTAAAGAGTCAACAGTTCATTTAAAAATAACAATCAACAAACATATATCATAACACTGTTTTCTTATCAGAGATTAAAGTTACAGCACACAGTTACTGCAGACTTCATGCACAGACAATTTAAGTAACTTCAAGTTACCAAAGACTAGAAGCGGCACATGAAACACTGGATTCAGAACAACTCCCTGTCAAAGAAACTGAATAACTGAACTGGACTTCCAACATTCTAGAAGTCACTCAGTCAATCCCACTCATCACAAACTGGTGTTGTGCCATGATACACCTTCACAAAATTTTCTTTTACAGTTTACCTCAGAATTATTTCTTCATATTCACCAATATGAAACAAGACAAACCTGAAGTTAGTCCTAGCAATACTTTCCATCCCATGAGCACATCATTCTACTATCAGTCTGCTCTTCCTCCTGTCTATCTGTCTGTCAAGTTGATTCATTCTTGCTTCCGACAAGAAGTCATAATTCGGTCTGAATATTTGAAAGTTGCTTCAAGCCACACAGGTGTGGAGGCTGGTTGGCAGAACAGAATGTTTAGAAAAAAATAAAGCTTGAAGTACTTTTTCTTTCTTCACTTGCCATGAATTTGGAAGTTCTATCTTTAACTTGAGTAGATGGTGAACACTAAAGCTAAGATTACAAAAACTGCCCCTCCCTCTTTCAGCTGCACCTGCTACAAATAACACTAATCTTTAGCCTATAAAAAGTATAAGGACTAAGAAGTCTTCAGGCTAAAAAAAATGTTTTGAGAGGCAAGATTTGAGCATAAATTGAGCACGCAAAAATAATTCTTAACCTGTTAATATAATACTGAATTTTGCCTGAAACATCTAGATTAAGAAGTATACCCTTTTAAAAGCTGTCAAGAACACACAAGATGATGTATACAAGGAAATTTCAGATCAGTGAGGGCTAACTCTTTAGAAAGAGCTAATTACTCAATAAAAAAAAAATCTAGGAATGGTCAGAGTCACAGTTTTGAAGACAGACTGATTCAGCACCATTTTATTCCTCCTTTTTTCTACTCCTATCCCAGCCAGACCCAGAATCAGCACAGCAGAAGCTGGTCACCAGCAACAGAGTTGCCTCATTATCCAGCTGTACCACAGTTAATTCCATGTTGAGTGCTTCAGTGTTAACCTCCCACTTTTCCAAGTCACTTTCACAGCAAATAGAAAAGGATTTTACATAAACGTACATTATACATGCCATGACTACTCCTAAAGCAAAGCAATACATTAAGAATGTTGGAAAACTTACCCATATTGCCAGTTTAGCTTTGTTTCCATCAACTGAAATAGTTTTCACCTTGAAGTCCACACCTACAGCAGGAAAAATATTTTAGTTCTTCAAACATACTACAGCTATTTTTGAATGAGAAAGTAAAAAGAAAATAAATAAATCAAACTCAAAGTGTTTAGACAGGAGCAGGAAGAGTTTCATTAGCTATTTATGAAATTTGCTCAAAACTCAAGGTTTTGTGGCTGACAGGTTCTCCTAGGGGCCTTGTAAGCTATAGGTTAAAAATACTTTATGGAAGTAAGGCAAATACTATATTTCCTTTATTAAAGCACATATTCCAGGACAAATACTCAGTACTGATATATGCATTTCCGTTGAGTACATCTGTGATCTTGAGGAACAACACATTTTCAAAATAAAGACGGAAGTTACATTCAGGTAGCCATTTGCTCTGTTCCCTATCCCAAACAAGCTGACCCATGCTGAGGTAAACCAATACAGAGACTCATCTACTACATGATCACCATCCCGCAAGAAATAACATTAGATGACAGTAATTCCTCTAACAAACACATCAAATAAGCTATGGATTGTTGGAACACACAGTATCTCTCTAACAGTAATTCCAGAAACATCAAGAACTCACCAACACCACACTCAGTGACCGAGAAAACAACCAGACATCACAGTTAACAGTCCAGCTGTTGAAAACAGTCATCTACCTCAACACGCAGCAATGCCTCCCCCATCTTGTTTTGGTTTTTATTTAAGTACCCAGGAACTCACAGCCTATCACTTGCCCAAGGACAAGCTGCACAAAACTCAGGCTAAGGAGGACAAGACGTTAATGGCTACGCAAATGAAAGGAATATAGCAACACCCATCAGTTTGAGAGAGTGGGTACAGTTATGATCATTTTACTGTAATTTAATCCTTAGGTTACCAATAGCTAGTAACTGGAAGTATGTTTAAATTATTGTGGAGTGACTTTCACTCCCCACCAGACAGCAGCCCTGAAATTAAGCAGTACTGTGGAAAGTTGATATCGTTATATGAAGAACTTTCAAGCATCGTGGCAAACTTTTTGCAGTGACCTAAAATGGTAGTCATCATACTTGCTATAAGAATAAGAATTTCTGTTTTAACTATTCTAACATAAAATGTTTGAGTAGGGCCCCAGGATAAGCACGCTACACTTTTATTTCCAAGGCCACGCATATTACAAACAAGTGCAAACAGCCACCAAAATACATTCAACTTAGAAAGTCACTGAGGGTATAGAGGATGCTTAAGAAACCGCACATTGCAAGCATACTTATAACTTCACTGCAACTGAGGTTTAAGACCTTTATTTTCTAAAAAACATACAAATTTTTTATTCTACCATTTCACAGCTTCAGCTCACTAGTGCTCCCTGAAGTATCACGCAATTTTCAGATGCAGTTCTGGTCTGGAAGAAGCCCATATGCTTTATCTCAAGCTAAAGTTTGCGAAAGGACACTAACTTTTGCAGTAACTGAACAGAACTCCATTTTTTTCAGGGACTAAGAGTCTTGGTCCCTAACTTAGCAATAAATAGAATGTTCACAGAATCACCAGGTTGGAAGAGACCCACTGGATCGTCGAGTCCAACCATTCCCACCAATCCCTAAATCATGCTCCTAAGCACCTCGTCTACCCTAACCTTAAACACCTCCAGGGACGGCGACTCAACCACCTCCCTTGGCAGACCATTCCAATGCCTAACCACCCTCTCCGTGAAGAACTTTTTCCTAATCTCAAGCCTAAATCTCCCCTGGCGGAGCTTGAGGCCATTCCCTCTCGTCCTGTCCCCTGTCACTTGGGAGAAGAGGCCAGCTCCCTCCTCTCCACAACCTCCCTTCAGGTAGTTGTAGAGAGTAATATGGTCTCCCCTCAGCCTCCTCTTCTCCAAGCTGAACAACCCCAGCTCTCTCAGCCGCTCCTCATAAGATTTGTTCTCCAGCCCCTTCACTAGCTTTGTTGCCCTTCTCTGGACTCACTCCAGAGCCACAACATCCTTCTTGTGGTGAGGGGCCCAGAACTGAACACAGTACTCGAGGTGCGGTCTCACCAGTGCCAAGTACAGGGGGAGAAGAACCTCCCTGGACATGCTGTTCCTGATACAAGCCAAGATGCCACTGGCCTTCTTGGCCACCTGGGCACACTGCTGGCTCATGTTCAGTCGGTTGTCAACCAGCACCTCCAGGTCCTTCTCCTCCAGGCAGCTTTCCAGCCAGGTTTCTCCTAGTTTGTACCTCTGCTTAGGGTTGTTGTGCCCCAAGTGCAGGACCCGGCATTTGGCCTTGTTAAACCTCATGCTGTTGGTCTCAGCCCAGCAGTCCAGGCTGTTCAGGTCCCTTTGCAGAGCCTCCCGACCCTCCAGCAGATCGACACTTCCTCCCAGCTTGGTGTCATCTGCAAACTTGCTAAGGGAGGACTCAATGCCTTCATCCAGGTCATTGATAAAGACATTAAACAGGACTGGACGCATGCCATGCACAAGGATGGTACACTATTCCAGTTATATTCACAGAAAAGAACAGTTGCTATTAATTTTTTTAAAACATCAGTTCTCAGGACTTTACCTGGTTCACAGAAGACTGCTATGCTAGCAAGTTGACTAAAACTGATCCTAAAGAACATCCTGTCCTGACAACTTTTCATCACCCAGCAGTAACTTTTAGACTAACAGAATCTCATCTTCCACTGTAATTGCATATTTCCTTCCCTAAATTGTAAAAATCACCATTGATCAGCCAGTACATCCAACAGCTCACAGCGTATTTTTTATCCATTAGTGTGACATCAAGACCTGTAACTGTAAATAATAACAAGTCTATCAAACATTTAACATAAATCAAAAGTATGTCACAGTATTTTTGGGAAGAAAAACTTTTTTATTCCTTAGGACAAATACAGTTGGTGTATTTTGAAGCCACGGTATACCTCCCTCATTCAGAAAACAGATCCAGTATCTTGTGCCTGCACAGGTCTGCAATTTTCAGTGAACGGAAACTGCATATAAGCCTTTATGTTTGCCTTGCTGCTGGCTTCAAATTCAAAGATAATACTTTAAATTCTGCATAAGCATTGCAAGTAAATTAAGAAACTAAAATGAATAAACATCACTTATTATAGTCTGATTATTGAAAAGCAAATGTATGAAAATGAACTACAACAGACCAAAACATACTGTTTAAAGTGATCAATCAAGACATGGTAAATATCATTCTAGTAAAGCAAGGAGCCCAACTTAAGCAAAAGCCAGTTAATGAAATCTTTTCAATAACTAGGGTTTTGATAATCAATCTGCCATAAAAGATGACAAGTGGAAAAATTGCAGGGCTCAAGAAAATCTTGTTAAATTGAAAAAAACAGAGTACTTATGTTCCCTAACTATTTCAGTGAAATACTGACGCATTTATTGGACAGCTATCAGCTCTGAGTTTGCAAGAGTGATATCTCTGCCACTGACAGAAAGCTGATAGTACTTTCCACCACTATTTGAAGGCAGCCAGAAACTAGACAGCATTGCTAGACTGCACTCCTGTACGCTGATACCCACCATCTCAGCACTTACACGCTAACACACCATGATGGACTTCCAGTCTGCAAGGTGCATTAGGGCCAGTAGGCCACCCTGTATTTACAAGAAGTGCAAAACCAGCTACAGTGTATTATTTGTGTTGCAGGTAACTGACAAGTGGACAGCTTGGAGTTCACAGAATCATAGAATTACCAGGTTGGAAGAGACCCACCGGATCATCGAGTCCAACCATTCCTATCAAACACTAAACCATGCCCCTCAGCACCTCGTCCAGCCGTGCAATAAACACCTCCAGGGAAGGTGAATCAATCACCTCCCTGGGCAGTCTGTTCCAGTGCCCAATGACCCTTTCTGTGAAAAAGTTGGAGTTGGAGGACTCCAAGTGAAAGGAGGGCTAGACAGTTGCAGACCAAAACATCAGATGTGTGCAATACATTGCTTCACTTACGAAACAGGGATTGCACTGAACTCTCTTCTAGTATGTCTCATACAAAGAGCAAGCAAGTAAAGACAAGGATGAGCAGTGAGGACAAGAGAAAATACCAGGGTATATATAGTCTGATGAAGCTTGGTGAACAAGTTAGCCTCAAGAGAATGGAAGGAAAGCAACTCATCTTCTATGTTGAGCATTTGCCCAAGGCAGCATATTATCCTGAGAATACCACAAGTTTTTTACAAAATTCTGAAGGAAAAAAAAAAAGAAAAAAAAAAAAAGAAAACTAACAAAACAATAGTTTCAGGTTTCATTTAAATAGTACCCAGTAGGTTTGTGCAAGCGACCAGCTATGCTGCCACCACCGCTTTTCCAAGTGTTGTGCTTTTACATACAATTGTTGCTAGTTTAGTGTGGTCTTTTTAAAAAAATATAGCATGTTGTGTCTTCATTTTCTAATACAAATAAAAAATACAATCACTTAAACCAGTTCATTATGTAGACTGAAAGATTACCTTATTTGTAGTCAATCCATTCATTTTGGGAAAACACCATACTCTACAGTCTAAACAGGAAAGCCTTAGAATTATTCAAAAACCTCTTCTGTCCCCAAACTCAAAATGACAACGGTGTTTAATCAGCACAAAAAGAAATAAAGGTTGAGGTTCACAAAATGTTTTGGCATTGCACCATCTTGTGAGTACACCACAATCTGTCTTCACATGGCAGGAAAGTTATCACTAAGGGCTCACTCCAAGCACTTTTATCTATTTGAACAAAATATCCCGCCCTGAGTTTAGAGTTGACACGTTTCTTATTAGCAATAAATTCACCAGAAAAATGACAATGCTGTAGCCTAGTAGTTTAACAACTCAGATTCTGTTACCCTTCCAGTTAAGCGGGAAAAAAATTGAAAGAAAAGAATCTGCTGTCCCACAAGTGCCCCACACACCATGCTACAGGCCTTTCACAGCTGAGGTCCCAGTAGCTCTACTCCGCAATACTACTACAAGCACCAGTTAGGGCCTAACAGCTAGAGTGATTAGGCCAGCTTTTGCTCAATCTCTAGAAACTTCCTTTTCCGGCCAAATGACCATGTTCATTCCAGATTAGTATATCTGTTTCAGAGTTCAAACTCTATTTGAAGTAATGCTCACATTGAGGACTCCACCTCTTCTTCAGAAGCAGAGCTGCGTAGTACCTGCCAGTAGATCCTACTACTGGCAGAGTGTGATCTGCCAGCAGTAAATCTTTAGTTATTGCTGTTAAACAGCCAACAGTTAGCTACCACACATGCTGTTGGGCATTTTGACAAAACCCAAAGAGGAAGACTTACTCTTTAGTTCTCAAATTGTGCACCGATCTCAGTTTTTGACATTGGTAACAGACACGTGTGAACAGTAGAATGAAAAAAAACCCCACATTAAGAAACAAACAAACAAAACTATAAAGAAGATCACAGACACCAAACTAGTCTGTCAGCATCCAAAAAGTCATCTAAGCTAAAGCAGCTGACTGACTTCCTGACCACCATGGTTGACTTACTAAGAAATTAGCACAACTTGAAGCATATACAGTGCCAGAACTAGTTTGATTAGAATACAAGACTGCTATCTTCACCACCTGGTCTGTTCCGTTCCCATTTCCTTCCACTCTGTCCTCTCACATCAACTGAGGTAGGGCTACTTGCACAAGTTCATTTTTCACAAGTGATGAAATGAACAAGAATAGGCCATGTTCCTCTCCTCAGCTGCTCCGTGCCTTCCATGAAACAGTACTCCCATATCTTATAAACACTAATGAAAACTAGATCAATTTATTGACCTCCTAACCAATTAGAGCTGGATTTCTTTACCAACAGCTGGACTCAAATTAAAAATATGATACATGTCCTTAGCCAGAACTCCTCCAACAGAGGAAGTAAAAAAACACAATTGAAATGCATTGTGTGTAGAAGTCATCTCTATTTTCTATTACTTTAGTTATTAATTTGGTACAGAGCCATATCACATTCTTTGAAGTTTCATTTTGCTTTCTTTGACAGTCACCTACATAGAATACCCTTCATTCTGGGTCACTCTACCCAGCACAACTGACTCCACCTGTTGATAAGTACTGTACCAACACAGCGATGACACATCATTGTTTTTGTCCCAGCGGCTCTAGATTCTTGGCTCTCTTCCATTTTTCTCAAAAGATTAGGCTGCCAAGAAACTGATTACTAAGTAGGAGACAAAAAGCCACATTGTCATTTCCTACCTATAGACAACAAGCAGATGCCACACAGAGCCCAGCACACTCTAGTATTGTCAGGAGTTGCAGGAGCTAACATCCCCCACCAAAGAGGATCTTAAGTTGTCTTACAACAGCTATTAAGTATCATATTACATACAACACAAGTTCTGGACAACAATATTGTTATTCAAACAACTTAACAGCTATATGGCACAGATAGATCTGTAGGAGACATAACAATACCTCTTACACTTCCACTACAGTTGCAAATGCTGGCAAACAGTGAACTGCAGGTTGTTCCATTAGAGTTTTTCACTGCCCATACCTATGACTCTCACCTTCATGGTGAAGGGTGACATTTACGTTTGTTTTCCTAGCCAAGGATCTATTTTTGCATAAAGGGGACAACTACAGGCCAAAACAGTCCATGTTCTACACCAATGAGCACTGTGTGCTAAACTGTGTCCACATCATTCTTTCCTTACAGAGAAGCAGACACGTCTGAACTTCACTACTGGTTAGGCAAGTCTAAACAAACTACAATTTTCTACTGAAGTTGGAATAAATTTTTCTCAGGTAGCATCATCACATACTTACCAATTGTTGCTGCAAGTTCTGGGTCAAATGTATCATCTGTGAACCGCAGCAGAAGGCTGATAGGGAGGGAAGAAAAATAAGTAAGAGTTACTATTATGGCAGTGTATCTGTAGTTTGCTGGAAGCCTACAAATTACAAGCAAGATCACATAGCTAAATAAAAACACATCTCAGTTTCCATAAATTCTGTTCTACAAAAAAACCAAAGAAGGGAACACAAAAATAATACAGTAGATACACTCTGCTAAAAAGAACAGGCATCTTTTACTGACTATGTCTCTTTGAAAACAAGGTACCACGCAAGTTGTGAAATCAGCTGCCTGAACAGCCACATGGTCTGCTTCTCAGTGTTTTGCTTCTATCTTTTTCTATTTTTGTTCTTATGGAATTAACTACAACAGTAAGATTTTCTTTGGCTTCATATTGCCTCACACAGTATTTCAATAAGCTTGAGAAGAAAATTCCAAGTCAGCTTTTCACCCCAGAAAAAACTCCTTGAACTGGGCACACAATGGTACAGTAAGCACTACACCCATCAGAAATAAAGACACAGAAGTTTAAGAGCAGAATTAGTTCACCTTCGCTTTACTATTTTGTATATAAGGACTTTTAACACACATTCCCCCTATCCTGATCAATATGTTTGCTACTAACAGAAGAAGAGCTACAACTATGATTTACCAGCACACAATTACTGAAATCCCCAGTTTTATGTATCTGTAGCAAGTGTATACTACAACATGGCAGACAGCTGTTTGCTACCACCGATAGCTTCTATTCAGTGCCAGACTAGAGAAATATAACAAAGCCTTATTTACTTTTGGTCCCACCCTTTAGTTGTTTTTTTTTTCCTTTCTTCTCTTTTTTACATGTGAATTTAGCAGCCAAGACCTTTTTAGCACTTGGACACAGTCCTGCTTTGATAGAAAAACAGCTACTGAAAACTCCTTTTCTTCAGTAATGCTGAGTGACAAATTTGAGGTTAACCATAGACCAACCTTTTTTTTACCCCTACTCCAGAACCTCAAACCAAATAGCCACTTTATTTACCAAAGAATAATTAAGATAAATATGTATACGGCACATAGGCTTCTACTGGTACCTTTGCGCAGCTGTATCAGCATGCTATTTAAAAGCAGTAATTTTTAGTTACAACCAAAACTCCTTTCACTCAAAACAGAACAAGTAAACCTCATACTGCCACTAGAATAAAAGCATCAGTTTATAAGGCTTGAGCAATAAGCCCAGCCAAGCCTTATTTTCCTGACTTTTCCTTCACAGGCAAATATCATCTTCTACAAAGTACAGCATGCTCTCAACGGCCAAGTTTAAGACAGCAGTTACTTCAGAAGTCAAGACTCCAACCACTTACTACTAATGGTCATACAAGTTTAACATCTGATCTTTCAGGATGGGTAAGTGACACAAATTTGGAAATAGTTCAATATTAAGTTCCTACTCCTAAACAACTGTAGTGTTACTATTGTGTATCAATTTTATTTCCACTATGCACAGGTAAAGTCTCTTTTAACGACTTTTCCGATGTGAAGAAATAAGTAAGTAGGTTTACAAGAACACCGTGCACACTATCTCTCCCTGTAAAAGTTCTTCCACACAGCCACATCTTAGAGATGACCTCAACCGAAAGAAATTTGCCCAGATCATGTCTGTGAGAGGCCTGCTGTACTACATTATCAATTCAGCAGCTAACTCAAAGGAGCGACTAATAGATTTTTAATAAATAAAGTTTGGTTGGTTTGTTTGTTTTGGTTGGAGGGTTTTTTTTGTTTTTTAATTAGCAACTTGTATTTTATTTAGGGTAGAAGTCTCTGTTTACTGCCATAAAAACATCAAACCCAATATGACTCGGTGGCACATTCCCAGACGCCCTTCTGCATTTATATCCCACTTTCTTTATTAGGATCTACGGCGCTAACAAAAAAAGTTAAAGAAAAAACAATACTAGAAGATTAAAAGGTAGCTTAGACGAAAGCCATGAAAAGGGCAGGGAACGGGAGGGACGAATCAACCTCGAAACCCTCGCGAAAGCGCATCCCCAGTAAGCAGAAGCGGTACAACTCCTCCCTCCGCCGCTCCCCTCACACACGGCCCCCGCCGCGGCCCAGGCTGACCCGAGGCTGCGGAGGGCGCGGGGCGGCTCGGCCCCTCAGAGCGACCCCCACCCCACGCCCTCCGCCCCGCCTGGGCCGTGGGGAGGCGGCCGCCCCCTCACCTGGACTTGCCGACGCCGCTCTCGCCGATGATGAGGATCTTCAGGGTAGTCAGCACGTCCTCGTCCATCGCGATCGCGATAGCGCTCGGCCCGGCGCCGGCCCCGCCACAGCGCCTGCGCGCGCCCCCTCGCTGCCGGCCCCGCGCACGCGCACGGCCCGCCCAGGCCTGGCCGAGGGGGAGGGGGGGAGGGAGGAGAGCGGCGCCCCCGCGGGCTGCGCATGCGCAGAGGGGCGGGAGTGGAGCCGGCAGTGGTTGTTTACAGCGGGTTGGGGCGTGGGGCTATATCAGTGTCAGAAAGCAGAGTCAGCGGGGTGGAAATGGCCTCTGAGATCATCGAGTCTAACCTTACCTGTCTGCCACTAAACCGTGGAATCATAAAATGGTTTAGATTGGGAGGTACCTTAAAGATCATCTAGCTCCAGCGCTGCTGCCATGAGCAGGGACACCTCCCACTAGACCAGGCTGCCCAAGGCCCATCAGCCTGGCCTCGAGCACCTCCAGGGATGGAGCAGCCACAGCGTCACTGGGCAACGTATGCCGGTGCATCACCACCCTCGTGGTGAATGAATTCTTCCTTAGGTCTAGTCTAAATCTGCCCCTCTCCGGTTTATACCCATTGCCCCTCGTCCTATCCCTACAATAAGCCTTTGTAATCAGTTTCTCCCCAGCTTCTTGTATCCCCTTCAGGTACTGGAAGGTCACTATAAGATCTCCTCAGAGCCTTCTCCAGGCTGAACAACCCCAACTCTCAGCCTGTCCTTGTATGGGAGGTGCTCCAGCCTTTGGAGCCCTCCTCATTGTAGCCCTCCTCTAGACCCGTTCCAACAGCTCCATCTCCTTCTTATGTTGAGGATTCCAGAACTGGGCACAATACCCCAGATGAGGTGTCACAAGAGAGGAATAGAGGGGCAGAATCATCTCACTCACCCTGCTGGCCACACTTCTCTTGATGCAGCCCAGGATATGGTTATCCTTAAGTACCTCATCTACCCATCTTTTAAATACCTCTAGGGAATGTGACTCAACCACCTCCCTGGACAGCAGGTGCCTGGTGACCCTTTCAGGATGGTGGAGAGGAGAAAACAGATAAAATGCTAAAATTGGAGAAGGGAAGGAGAAAGCTTGCACCACAATGGCAGCGGCCACACTCTTTGTGCCAAGCAGCCGGTCAGGAGCCACCACAAAACACTGGCTCGTTTGACCCCATTTACCCCTGTGTCCACAGTAAAGGCCAGTTGGTACATGACTCAATGCCCTTCCTGCAAGCAAAATTCTCCATCCTCCATTAAAAACCTTACATGTCCTTCTAAGATCAATTCCAGTGAGAATGCCTCTTTATAACTACCTTGGCTGACCTGCTGTTAGGGCTCAAAACCTGCCTCTGACCACATGCAAACAAGTGTAGCTCTTAAATCAAGTAGCACTGGAACCAGTGTCCAGAGAGGTTGGGGAATCTCCTTCTCTGGAGATACTAAAAACTCACCTAGATGCGTTCTTGTGCAGCCTGCTG
This sequence comes from Clamator glandarius, assembly GCA_033459285.1. Lineage (NCBI taxonomy): Eukaryota > Metazoa > Chordata > Aves > Cuculiformes > Cuculidae > Clamator > Clamator glandarius. The sequence continues at coordinate 188,801 of JAUNZM010001201.1, forward strand.
TACATGAGGGAGGATGGGCTGGATGGTCTCCAGAGGTCCTTTCCAACCCCGGCCACTCTGTAAAGTGCATGCCTGATGTGGGTTGGCCTGTGATGTCAGTCTGGGACCAGCCTCTGCTCATCACCAAAGACTGACTCTGTAGAATGTGTGAAAGGCATTAGGCTCTTCTGTAGTCACACCAAATGGGAAATCAAGCTGTATCAGCAGTTTGCACAGGGCAGGTGTACTTTTAAGGCTGTGGTGGGTTTTGTTAGAATGCTGGCTGCAGTGGGCAAGGTTCTGTCAAAGTCCTGGTTTTGCTGAGTAGTTGCCGTCAACTGAGTTAGAGAGTCAGCATAGTAACCGTTCTTTTGTGTTTGTGTGGTGAACATCTCTGGTGCCTTGCTCTTTCCACCTTCAGGATCGGCTCTACTACAGAAAAATTACTCCTAGGATGAGTACAATAACAATAATTATCCTGTTAAATTATGGAAGTGCATTCTATAATTAAACATGTGGAAATGGCTGGCTGTGTTTATACCAGGACTGTGCTTGTTTTGTAGTAATAATCTGAGATTTGTTGAAGGTGTGATTTAGTTTTCATGGGTCAGGTTGTGCTCTGCAGTTATATAAGAAAGTAGTATGTCTGTACTCTGTAGTGTTTGTTGAAATGCATAGGAGCTGTGGGATCTTGGCACGGAACAGGACGAGAATTGGAATTTGGAAGGTGGACCCAATCAGCAAAGTATTCTAAGGATTCCGAATCCCATCAACTCAGAGAATATTTGTATTCTAGGATTTTAATTTTTTCTTATTGTAGCCATCAAACCATTCAATATGGATATTAGTCCTGATTCAGATTATAACTCTACACCTTACTCAAAATGAAGCATTGGCTGGGATGGCATTCAGGTACTTGACTTTAATGATGAGTAGAGGCAAGAAAGGAGGCAAAACCTGCCCTAAATGAACAGTCCTGTAGCTCACGCTTATGGATGCAGTGCTTTAGACCTTCCTGAGCATGCTCTTTGAGGACAGGTGTTTCTCTGCGTTGTCCCTTTCCAAGTGGAACTATGTAGTCCTCTTGCTCTAAGATTGGATCTATCTGTGGCAGTAGACCTGTTTGCCATCTGTTTTAACTCTGGAAAGCCAGGCCATATTGTTCAGTTTTCATCCCTATTACAGGAGACAGTGGTAGTGGATAGTTAAATTTGCTCAGACCTAGCTCCTTCAAAATAAGAGTATTACTAATTCACTGAAAGATGCACCATAATCAGGGCAAAAGATGCATTCATTTTCCTATCAAGCTTTTGTAAGATTTTTTCAATGAAGCCATTTCTGACTTGGGACAGACATCTAGCCTGTTGTAATTCGTGGGTGTCTGCCTGTTTTCTTGTGGGCTTTTCACTGCTCAAGAGGAGTCCTCGATTACTCTTGACAGCTCACCCAATCCATTTCTTTAATAAGGCTGGAAGATTCTTTTATTCTTTTTATCATTTTCTATCCCATTTGATCCCTTAAGGCTGGGATTTATAATGAAAGGGCCATGGCACTTCATGTGCCCTTAAGGGACCTTAGACAAGTTGTATAACACAATGCCCTTAGGCAACCACTGAGAGCAAGTGAAAGCTAGAAGGACATCCATCCAGTTTATTCTTGCTGAACTGGCTGCCATGCACCCTAAGCAACAGAGATGTTTGTCAGTAATGAGTCAGTGATGTGAGAAACAACTTGGAATAAACAACAAAGGGCTCCTGCAGTCTCATTCTGTGTTTGAAAGACATCAGGGATCCTTTGGTAAGTTCACTTGAACCATCTGTGTCAGCTTCCACAGCTTTAATATGCGGATAACGGTATTTGCTGTAGAAGACTGCAGAAACAGCAAGGGCTGATACACAAAGGGAGCTAAGGATTTGTGGTTTTCCCTGTTTTGCCACTGCCTAGTTTAGCTTGAGTTGTGAAATTTGTGATGGGAGAATGGCTACATCACTGCATGGCTATCCTCCTCTCATTCTCTTCACCAGTGCCATCGTGAGTGAAACCAGGCCTTGAAATCTGTAGGTTCTGTTTAGGCTGTTTAAGTACACAAACGTCTCAGGAGAATGCACGTCTCCAGGTGTCAAACTCCTTGATTCATTGGTACTTCAAAAGATTTTCTCAGTTATGCCAGCTATGCACAATGTCCAGCAGAAGCTGAGAGGCTCAACTACTTCTGAGGGGAAAGGGCAGCAAGCTACATGTCTTGTGTTGCAAAGGCTAATCCTGCTCTCACATTTCCAGATTGTAAGGTTGACCCATATATTGTAGTGGCAGTGAGTCAGGTTATGATTCGCAGTGAAACAGGCATGGTCACTAGGCTCATCTGTCCCTCCTAGCAGAAATGACACACATGCACATGCTCATTCTTTTTCTCTTCTTCATGCAGTAATTTGCACAGTTGGTAAGAGCTGACTACTAGGGTGTGTGTCAGATTCAGGAACACACTTTCCTGTGTAACATCCTTAAACGCAGTGAACATATCCATATGATTTCACATTCAGCAAATGATAGCAAGGAGTGAAAGTGCTGCAGCAGTCCTAGAACTGTCTGCTGGATTTCTCTGGAGACCACACTGCAATGTAAACGAATCTGCTGTGGTTGGCCACTCCATGTCTAAAGAATACAGCCTATTTTTATGAAGCAACTACATAATAATGTTTCTCTCCTTCCTCCAACAGCAGCCAGAGCTGGGCATTCTCATGTGTTCTGTCAGTACCTGTTTGGTTTTTGTGGACAGGAAGGGGAATCTAAGACTACAAGCACATTAGCTCTGAGCAGTTAAAATACACTGCTTGTATTCAACAGAGTTTTATAAAGTGGTTTACACACAGTGTTTGGCTTGTAGCAGACAGGAGTCAGCTATTTGGAGGAGAACAAGAAAAATAGTATTACAACCACTTAAAAAGCTATGATTGTATTTTAACAGTGATATACCAGTATTTTTCAGAGAAAACCAACATGCAGTTTGACAATCATTAACTGAATCTTGCATAGTAATTAGGAGTAGACTCTTGATTTTATCCTAGAATAATTTGCTTGCTGAAGATAATATGAAAAACTTAGTTGCGTGCTTTGAAATGTTATTTTTCTAGATACCAGATCTAACACTCAAGAGATGCCACCACTTACTGCTCTGCTGGAAAATGGTGAAAAATGGTTAGCCACCTTATTACATGGAATTTTGTTCAGATTAATTGAATCATTTAATCTCAACTGATGCAAGTCATAATCTTAAAAATGACAGCTTGTCTTTCTGCATCGTGTCACAAACCTTTAAACCAAGGACAGCCTTTAAGACTGGATGACCTAAATATTCTTTTTCTTAAAAGAATATTTCTAAAATGGTCTCTAAAGCAACCATTGAAATAGGAAAACAATAATGAGTAGATTCTTGTTTAGTATTGTCAGGTTTCTTACAAAATATTAATTACATTTTAAATAATAAGAAAACGGTTTTGATATTTGAAGTACATTATCTCCTGCACATCAACAATGGAAAGGATGAGACAACAGGTTTTGAAAGCCACAATAAAAAAAAAGTTTGGACGTTAGAGTTTTCTCACAGTTGCACATCATGTGCATTTCATGAACATACTGAACAGTTGGTGCTATGAATTGTTCGTATCCTATGCAGCACAATATATAATATATTTATCACTGAGATCAGAAGACAGAAAAGAAAATCACAGAATATTTGACAGTCCTTGTTGATATGAAGTCTTTCCTCTGGGTCTTAATGAAATAAAAAGTAGGAATACATTTCCAAAGCTTACTATTCCTACATTTGTTCCTCAGTTTTTCAAAGGCCACTTCAGGATTTGCTTTGGAATTCTTATGTTGGTGGGAGAGGTAAAGGTGCATTTTATGAATACAGCAGGCTTGCTAAAATTGATGCAGTAGACATGCATCTATGTGCAGTGCCTTTCTGCTTTAGGAAAATCTGTGTTTCTCACAAGCAAGGCAGCTCCAATTCCTTCTCAGAAAGCAGCTGTTCTGAAAGAATAAATTTCTATTTTCAAAGAGGGTATACTTTAAATTATTATTGCAAGGGAAGAAAATAGGGAATGGCATGACTTTGCGTTTAGTAAAAACCATATTCATTTATCCTCCTCCAATTGCTTTCAGTACTTTAATGTGGTTTAAGGGGGAAAGGGAAGGGATAACCCCTTTTCCACTATGCAACTACCTTATCTGTAATCTCTTCTGAAGGGATAATACACATTGTCTAGCTTTAGGTCGCATGTGGCTGCAGGATTAGCTGTTAGAACGGGATGCAGTGGATTAAGTAACCACTGTTATCTTGCCCTTTGCACATCATATGTAGTAATACTAATAAATTAGAGGATCTGATGGGCAAAGGATGAAGACATAATATCAGGGCAAGGATTGCCAAGTAAGCCAAACAACAATCTGTATTAAATCTGTAACAATCATGAAGAAATGCATGCAGAAATGTGAATTCAAATGGGGACAGATCAAGGCCTGCTATGGCAACCTGTCCTATCAAGTCAGAGGCAAAGTCCACCTGCCACCAGTGGCAGTGAGTAGCTTTGCCTTGGCAACAGCATCAAACAGGACAAGCATGCATTGATACTTGCCCAGAAGGTTACTGCAGACTTAAGCAGTTTGTGACCCAGTTTGTGTTTTTTGAGCCCATAGTGATGGTGTCTTCATATGTCATAACTATATTTCTCTTCAATAACAGCTATATTTCTCTTCGTAGAAGAGGTTTCTCATCCATATATTTTGAACTCAAAATAACATACATCATCTAGGGTCCCCTCTGACAAAGGAGTCACACACCTTAACTACATATCATAGAATCATAGAATCGTAGAGTAGTTTGTGTTGGAAGGGACCTTAAAGATCATCTAGTTCCACCCCCCCTGCCATGGGCAGGGACATGTCCCACTAGATCAGGTTGCCAAGATATGATATGATACAATGCAGCAGAACTTGCCAGGAACCCTGAGAATCTGTCCCTCTGGAAGTTGGAATCTTTGCACTAGTGCCTCTTCCTTTTTTAGTTTTACACTTTCCGTCTGCTACTTTCATTTGATTTCCATTCTCAGACTAAATGAGATGGTGAGCAATTGTCTTACTCTATGACACACGTGAATTTTTAGATCTCCACTATATGCTCCCTTAGGTTTTTTTCAGCCAGAAGAATTTTGATCTATTGAATCATTCCTCATATGGAAGCAATTAAAATTTTAATTATCTTATTTTCACTTTGCTGTATAGTTGCCTTCCTGCTGTATCCTTTTGCAGATGAGAAGACTAGAACAATACAAAGTACACAAAAATGAGTGTCCGTAGGCTTAAGAATGTGATGTTCTCTGTTTTATTCTGAGTGTTTTCTAAGATTTTCTAACAGTTTATTTGTTTTACTGATCATCAGTTAGCCCTGAGCTAATATTTTCATAGACCTGTGTATTAGAATTTTTCTACTTCTTTCCATTGCCTATTTGTTCCTACCCTTTTGTTCCCATGTTTTAACCAGTTTTTATCTGTTTGAAATCCTGCCTTGTCATTCGTTCTGGAGCGTTGCAGGCAGATCAGAGCTCTTCCTTATGAATGTACTTTTAGGACTTTTTTTTTAAGTAGAATCACAGAATTCAAGAGTCAGCTTGGAAGGACAGATTTTTTTGCATTTTAATTTGTGCCCATTGCCATTTGTCCTGTCACTGGGCACCATGGAGAAAAGCCTGACTCCTTCTCCATTCTCTCCTATCAGGTATTGATAAACATTGATAATATCCCCCTAAGCCTTCTCTTCTCCAGGCAAAATAGTCACCAGTATCCTGATCTCTCCTCATAGGAAAGATGCTCCAGGTACTTCATCATATTTGTGGCCTTTCACTGAACTAGCTTTATTAAATCGATGTCCTTCAGATACTAGGGAGCCCAGAACTGGACTCAGCACTCCAGTATGGCCTCTGCCTGAGTAGAGAAGGATCACCTCCATCAACCTGCCTGGCAATGTTTTTCCTAATACAACCCATAAAGCTGTTGGCCTTCACTGCCACGAGGGACGCCTTCTTAATTTTAAAATCTTGTATGTCTAGCTGTTTACCCATTTTGGCCTTTTGAGTCTTTCAAAAGCTGCTGCTGACTGGTGGTTTATAGTTACACCAAGCTTCAAGTATGGTGTCTATAAACAGTCTGCATTTTGCCTACACTGTACCTTTTAGTTTACCTTTTTGTCTTCTATGAAGTGATCTCTAACCTTTTTTAGGTACTGGGTGTTCCTTCTTTTGTGATTTCTATAAGGTTGCTGAATACAATTGTTAAAAGTAAGACATTTTCATAGTGCTCCTCTCAGCCAGGACAGTATCAATAGTTGTTCTTCCTTTTGTAACTTACCTTGGAGGTCACTGTCCATGTGATCACCTTGGTCAAGTAGTCCATTGCCCATTCCCAATCCTGCACTGTTGCTGCTTGCCAGTTAAGTAATGCACTTTCAGTCAGGAAAAGGCTTAATACTAATAGTCATAATAACCATGTGGCCCGAAGGTTGCCCTGACACACAAGACAGATGATAAGACAGGAAAGTAAAAACCTATGAGAGAAGCCACTAGCAGTTCCTTTATGGTAGCATGAATGTGGCAGAGGGAAGCAGTGGAAATGGGCATTTGGCACAGGATCCGCCATCTGTTTGTGGCAATACCTCCAGCAGATGGAGTACCTTCAAAGTCTGGGCATCATTGTGCATGCATGGCCATTAAAAAGAAATCCTCTCCTTCAACACCACAGCTTATTTTATCCGCAGGCATACTCGGCAAAGGACCCTTGTTTCTCTGTCCAACAGGTGGCTTCTGCCAAGTTTAGTGTAACTGCCGTCTTTGTTTGCCCCTCTCTTAAGCACGTTCCTTACTAGGTGGCCATGGCAGCATAACAACAAATATTGGGCATTATTAGGTCTTCCGTTATAAAATCTGCGGCACATCAGGGGTTTGGGCGGGTTTGCAGTGGTGTGGTTGAGTAACTCTTTTGCGTCACATTTCTCTTGCATTTACAATACACTATTGTTATGAAACTATGTATTGGGGCATCCTGATAATCTGTTGCAACTCACTTTTAAGAAGAGGTGTAGGTAGTAATTCTTGCCATCAAGTCTATCATTAAAAAATCCAATTATTTTTATAATATATTTATGTAATCCCTTTCTCAGTGTTATCTATGAACTTTGTAGGAGGCTCTTTAGCAACCACTAAAGCGCAGCCCTTTGAGGCAGAAACCAGAAACTGTGTAACACGTCAACCTCAAAGACTAATTTAGAAGAGAAAGCAAGGCAAATAAAATCTCCATTTGAAACTGAAGCCAAAACAGAGATGGGCACAGTGAAAATGTAATGATGCTAATAGTACCCTTTTACCGATGCAAAAATTGAAATGGGAATCTACACCTCACATTCATATCTTTTTCCTTACTTCTCATTTGATATAAAACAGTGCCAGTAAATGAGCAAGCCTCCTTAATACCTAGCTGAGGTACTGATTTCCTATTATTTCTATATTTCCAGTGCACAAATGCCTGGAGACATAATAATAGGAAATCAGTCCAGCAGTCCAGTGAAAATACAGGATCCAACTGTACTCATTTCTGCAAAATCACATGGCATCTGAAATTGTTGAAAGAGAAAACTAGCCCTACTTATGCAGGCAAGCATATTCCCTGTAACATACTGAGTTTTTCTTGGTGATATCTGTCTCCAAATACTGATCAGACTTTATGTCCTGGATGGCAACATTAAATATAATCTGCTGTCATCTCCTCATAATAACACATAAGCCAAAACACTTGCAAACAAACCAAAATGTTTTCTTCTGGATCAGGAGTTTGAATTAGATGACTGAATTTTCCTGGCATGAGAGGATTATTCCTTGTCTTTCAACTAATCCTCCTCTGTTATACAATACATATAGTTACACATAGTTTTTCATTTCCCTTGGGTTTGAAAAGATTACTTTTCCACTGGGTTTCCTGCATCACTGTAATACTTCCCCTTGATTCTCTGGTTTCGTCTGCTCAATTCTGTGTTTATAGTGTGTCCGGTAACCTGAATGAAGTTACAGTTTTTAGATCCATCATTTAGTCTTTGAATATACTACTGGAGTCCCCAAAGTCTTGTATTCAACCTGTAAGATCTTTTGTTCCATCATCCACCATCCATTGTGTCAAAGTAGTTTCTCCCACAAGCGTTTCAATTACTAATTGATATTTAGTATTTGCTAAGGACTTTAAAGCCTTTAGTTTCCATTTGTCACTTGAGCTTTCCACCTCAGGTCCTAGAAGCACACTGAGCTTTGGAAGCACTTTTGCAGATCTTCTCATATATATTTGATCCTTTGATCTTATACATCTTTTGCATTCACAGCTGATTTAACAAGGTAATACAGGTTTAAATAATCTCCATTATAGTGGGAGCATAGGAGGCACAGCACGTTCACCCCAGTAAGTGGAAGGAGATTTTGAGGTCCTGCGATGTGACTCATTTCCAGTTTTCTGTGGCCTCTTCATAATCTATGCATCTTCCTCAAACAAATATTTTTTCAAGTTGCAATATTTGTTTCTCTGTCTTGACCTATATTTGACAATAACTATTGCTATTGCATTTCAGCAAACTTTGTTATTTGGCTTTTCCAGTAGAAGTCAGGTGTTCTGGGCTTTTGGGGGCTTTTGAGTTTACTTGTTCTTTTTCCGTGAATTTCAGGTCTGTAGTTTTATTTAGTTGTCGGTAGACAATACAATGGTGCTTCTTCATCTTTTTTACTGAATATAGAGATTTACGATCACTTCACATTTTGATGTTTTTTGAGCTCCTGTTAAGACCAATGAAATTAATCTCTTCTTGACTGAGATGTCAGCACAACAAAGTTCATGTGAAGGGTTTGTTCACTTGTGGATCATTCTGAGGTTTATAGTCTGTTTCAATACATTTACATGCAACTGTAGTTTGTGAAAGTAAAGAAATTCTTTACATAGTATTAAGAAATCATTAGTTTTCGTGGGGTTTTTTTTTGCATAGGGGAAAAAAACTTGATGTTAAATTGTCTTCCAGACATCTAGCAATTTTTTATAGAACTATTTAATCATGAGCTTTTGTTTTTTGAACCTGTATACACTGTAATACTGGAATGCACACACTGAGCATGAGAGGATGTAAATTGTTAGCAGTCCAGTACCGGGCCTCTTGTTTTCATTCACTACCCACTTATACAGCGTTGGGTCCTGCTTATTAGGAATTACTAATAAATCTCACAGTGATTTCTGTATAAGCAGAACTAAGACATAATGGTTTCCTGTCATATATCATGCACTCTGTTTCCCTGTTTCCTTTACACTCTGCAGTGATTCTGTGCATGTAATTCCTTTTTTTTTACAGTCTTCTTTTGATTTTGTCTCTTTCTTTTTTTTTCCTTTAGTTTGCTCTCAGCTGTGGTTTCTTGATGCATCACCTTACATTGACTCACCAAACAAGCAATTGCAAACATATATTTTCAGTAAGTATGTTTTTATTCATTTAATCTGATTCAGTGTGTTGTCTTGAATAGAGAATGCACAATGCAATACATAGGGAAGCACTTTTACATAATATTTTGCTTTCAGGATGTGTTCATAGACTTCTATAGGCAGAAATAGCCTGTAGTTCTTTATTTTCAGAAATAGCTCGAGTCTAGCTATACCACTCTGGTTGAGTACACACAGGGAAGGTCCAGTAATCTATCAGACTGATCGGACTACGGTGGATTTTGGCAGCCAGGGTTCAATTTTTAGGCAGTTGGCTAGATGGCCTGTAAAAGTAACATTCATTAAGTATTTATGTTATTATTGTTTTCCTTTCATCATCTGTAAATTTCGATCAAGAAAATAAGCTCCTTTAGAGAATATTTCTGGTAATGGAAAGCAACATGAAAGAGGTAGACATTGCTACAGAGCCATACTGTGAGGAGGGAATAGTGTGAAACTTTAGCTCTGTGTGCTGGGTTTTGGCTTACAAGTACTACAGAAAAAACTGATATTATGAAAATTCCTTTTGATTTTAGACACCATAAGTTTTCTGTTTTCAGGGCACATTGGCAAGTGGCTACTAGCCAACATGTGAAAGGCACTTCCCATATTACAGTCAGAATTAATAGTGGCTGCTTCTTCATAGCTTACTTGTATTCTAAAGTTGCATTGCCTGCTAAAATCATATTCTAGTCAAACTCCATCAGACTCTACCTCTTCCTCAGAAGGAGCTGCAGGTATGACCCTGCTGTGCTCCCTGTGACATCTGAGGAACAGCAAAAGGAGATTGTACATGATCTCTGTGCTTTAGGAGCAGGCAGTGCAGGAGTATGCTCTGCCAGATATTATCATAGAATCATAGAAAAACCAGGTTGGAAGACACACGCCAGATCGTCGAGTCCAACCACTCCTATCAAACACTAAACCACGACCCTTAACACCTCGTCCACCCGTGCTTTAAACACCTCCAGGGAAGGTGACTCAACCACCTCCCTGGGCAGCCTGTGCCAGTGCCCAATGACCCTTTCCATGAAAAATTTTTTCCTAATGTCCAGCCTAAATCTCCCCTGGCGGAGCTTGTGGCCGTTCCCTCTCATACTGTCACTGGAGAGAAGAGGCCAGCTCCCTCCTCTCCACAACCTCCCTTCAGGTAGATGTAGAGAACAATAAGGTCTCCCCTCAGCCTCCTCCAGGCTAAACAAGCCCAGCTCTCTCAGCCACTCCTCATAAGGCCTGTTCTCCAGCCCCTTCACCAGCTTCGTTGCTCTTCTCTGGACTCGCTCCAGAGCCTCAGCATCCTTCTTGTGGTGAGGGGCCCAGAACTGAACACAGGTTCAAGGTGCGGTCTCACCAGTGCTGAGTACAGGGGGAGAATAACCTCCCTGGACCTGCTGGTCACACCGTTTCTGATACAAGCCGGGATGCCATTGGCCTTCTTGGCCACCTGGGCACATTGCTGGCTCATACTCAGTTGGCTGTCAACCAACATCCCCAGGTCCCTCTCCTCGAGGCAGCTTTCCAGCCAGACTTCTCCTAGTCTGTAGCACTGTATAGGGTTGTTGTGCCCCAAGTGCAGGACCCGGCATTTGGCCTTGTTAAACCTCATGCCGTTGGTCTCAGCCCAGCAGTCCAGCCTGTTCAGATCCCTTTGCAGAGCCTCCCGACCCTCCAGCAGATCCACACTTCCACCCAGCTTAGTGTTGTCTGCAAACTTGCTAAGGGAGCACTCGATGCCTACGTCCAGGTCATTGATAAAGACACTGAACAGGGCTGGACCCAGCACTGAGCCCTGGGGAACCTCGCTTGTAACTGGCCTCCTGCTGGATTTAACACCATTTCCCACCACTCTCTGGGCCCGGCCAGCCAACCACTTTTCCACCCAGGAGAGTGTGCGCCTGTCCAGGCCAGAGGCTGACAGTTTCCATAGCAGAATGCTGTGAGAAACTGTGTCAAAGGCTTTACTGATGTCCAGAAAGATACATCCACAGCCTTTCCCTCGTCCAGCATCCGAGTCACTTTATCATAGAAAGCGATCAGGTTAGTTGGGCAAGACCTGCCTTTTGTGAACCCGTGTTGACTGGGCCTGATCACCCAGCTCTCTTGCATGTACTTCATGATAGCACTCAAGATCACCTGTTCCATGACTTTCCCTGGCACTGAGGTCAGACTGACAGGCCTGTAGTTTCCTGGATCCTCCCTGCGACCCTTCTTGTAGATGGGCACAACATCAGCCAGTGACTGAGGCACGAGCTGGTGTGGGAGGGGGGCACTGTCTGCAGTCCAGGGTCTGGGTAGCTGCATGTGCCCACTGGGGCTCTGTCTGCGTGGCAGCTTCCATCGTGCTTGGTGCAGCCTGAATCTTCTGACAGGTAGCCACCATGGTTCTCAGGTCCTTCTGGCCGTGCTCCAGCCCCTCTCTGCACCCTCCCTGCTCGCCCTGCCCGCTCGAACTGCCCTGTTTTAACGTGCCCCGCTCCTCTCCCCCTGTGCTCCCTAAGGGCCGTTTAAACCCCCCGCGGGAGCTCCCGGGACCGCCCCTCCCGTCAGGCACCGCGCGGGAGCGGCCCTTGAGCCAGGAGCCCAGCGCCGACCCCGGAGCGAGTTTTTGAGGCTTTTCCCCGCTCAGGGAAGCGCCCCAGCGCCTTTAATGGCCAGCACAGAACTCACCGTCCCATCACTGGATGCAGCTGTAAAAGCTACTACTAAAAAGAGCTACTAAAAGCTATTACTAATACAAAGGAGAAGAGGGCAGCCCAAATCCAGCAGCCATTGTCTTGATAATTCCATGGAGTTGCAGTAGGTTAGCTGCACAAACTGAGACTGCACTAGCAACATAGAAAATGTTCATTTACTCCCCACGGCTCCCATGGAAAGGCCCTTTTGCTGGTATAACTGGTCACACTTAGTGCAGGCTCCAGGATTTACCCTTCCAAGAAATAATATTAGAGAATATTGTCTTCCTTGCATAGAAATGTGCCAAATTAAGATGTGTAGCTATTAGTAAAATTATCCTATCAATTCAACTAGTATAAGTGTAATGAGCTTCATCTTCCTTTGTAATTCAGACACTCATATGTACCATAAAAGGAGCAGGTAAGGTCTGCCTGGATGTTACAGGGAACTGCAGTCTTTAAATGTTATAGACTATTAAGCAAAAACTAAAGCATGCTTTAATTATTAACTTGTACAAGACATTTAATAGATCTAGGGCAAAAAGTTGAGATTATAAACATCTATATTTTAGGAAGCATGACATGTTATTCTCTCTGCTCTCAAAATGAAGGCCTCCTTCCTAATCCATTATTCCTCAGCAGTGCTTTTTCAGGAGAGAAATATGCTTGCCAATACTAATGAGTTACACAATTCAAGTGTTACAACATGAAGAAAAGAGTTTGCACAGCTCCTAAAATCTTGTTTTGACTAAAGCTAAGGGGTGGCTTTGTTAGCTGCCCAAACAGTCTTAATATATCCTGCACAGCGCAGGCATCCAGGGAGCACCCCACAGGCTACAGCAGCCTCTCCACTGCCAAAAGCAGGGATTTTATTCCCACTCACAGCTATGAGCTCCCACTGCAGATGATCAGGCTGCAGTGGGAAAGCTCCAATTCCTGGTTGAAAACAAACCTCGCAGGAAGAAGGTTTCTGTCAGGTCAGCAACTCGCTCTCATTCGCCCATGGCTGCACTAGATGGGCAGAGCTGGCGCAGGTGAAGTGGCAGGAGCACCTAACCAAAGGGGGCGAGGGAATCCCACTCATCAGTGGCAGCACAGTCTCAGGTCAGCTTGAGCCATTCCTGCAGTCCTCACTCAGAATGAATTTAGACCAATGCAGATTATGCAGACAACAGGAAATTGGTAAGTTTTATGTCACGGGAAAATACCTTTATTTCCACAGCCGTCTGCTCTTAGGGTAGCTTGCAGTTCTCCATCTTAATTATGTAAATGAAGCTTTATTACTAGGAAGATTTGTTTGAATATTTGTATGAGAAATAGCACCAAAATCTATCTTGATTCATAAATAGAATTTGTCAGTCAGAATCTCTGTCTTGTGACAAAGAGTGTAACCATCTGCTTGGAGATCTGCTACTTTAGATTCTGCAGACAAGTGAAAAAACAACCTCCTCTAATGACAGAGATTAATTCAACCATGCAAAGGTAATTTCAGCCTAGGAATTCCACCACCAAAACTATGGAAACAGGATACAAAATTGCAAACATTACATCATCAAAATTATATCACCTAATACCCCTGTGTACATGAAACAGGAACCAGGAGCTTTGGGCAGCGGATGACATCTTCCCTAGACATCACATACACTAGTGGGCTCATTGTGGTGCCCTAGTAGTTCATAGCAAGCAGATCATATATCCACAGGTGATATAATCTTCCGTTGTTTTTAAATTGCTCTGGGGATATTTGCAACTCCAAGCTTGTTGTCTAGTTTAATTTTTCTTGAGTGGTGATGTGGAGAATGACACAATCCAAGTAAAAACAGGTTTGATTAAGGAAAGAAAGAAAAAATTTAAGTAAACTGTTCAAAGACTGATAAAATCTGACCTCTTGCTAAGAACACAGATACTTCTCACCACTGCGTACTAGATCATTACTATTGTTTTGCTAATAGATGTCAGAAGAATTTTACACTGACTATTTAAATATCTGAAGTTCAGCATGCATCCAGAATTCAGCCACTCTGAACTAATAAGTCTCTATAAAGATGACAGATTGATTTCTGCTACAGCAGAAGTCCAAAAGTATTAAAAATATAGAAAAAGTTTGAACTTTTGGAATTCAGGGGTAAACTGACGAATGAATAAAAAGAAAATAAAAATTGTCACCTTCTGGTAGTGTGATGTTTTATTTATTGTTTCTACAGGTTTTGGACTTCACATTTCCCTTCTAAAGCTGGTTCGACATGCATGTTGATCATGCCACAGAATACATCTTTGATCAGCCTGGATGTATTATAATTGTATGTGTCTGAATGAATGACAGAAAAGTACATTGCCTGAGATGAGACATGGTCTGTATATAAATTCTTTAATAATTCTTATAAGTGAGCAATCAGGGGCTGGATGGATCTCTTTCCAAAGTTTCGCTACAGACAATATTTCAGTAAAAATATATGAGCTTTTCCTCCTAATTTTGTAACGTCTATGTTACTTCCTTCTATCAAAACTAATAGATGTGGCTTTTTCTGCCCTCTCTTTTAAAAGTCTGAGTGCCTATTCCTAAGTCAGGAAACCTTTCACTGTATAAGAAGTATCATCCTCATGGTTTTTTTCTATGCCTATACCCTTGCACATTTGAAATCTGGCTGCTTGACACATCACCTTCCATCACAGCAAGTGGTATGTATACACATGTTGGTGGAGAAACCTGACCATGTACTGTCTGTACTGCCTGTAAAATCTAGTGGAAAACAGAACATGATAGGTTCATAAATTGTTTCCTAAGATCTACACTGATATGTCTAAAGTCTGCTCTTTGGGATTGTTTTATAATGGCTGTCTGGAAGCTTCTTTCCTAGTTGCTTCCTCCTCAGCCCTGGCATAAGCCCCATCTCCTGATAAGTGTCCTCCCAGGACAGAAACATTGGAGACTCTTTCACCTTTTGCTCTCAACTTCATGCTGAGTGCAGAAGGTTGGAGGAGGCTGCTGGGGGTAATAGGAGCCCTTTCTTCTCCCAGACTGTGTCCTGTCCCTGCAGCACTCCCACTAACTGGCACCTGGGAAAAATCAATTGCTCTGCTGTGCAGATATTGAGATGCAGCTGTGTGAGTCTAATCTGTTGTAATTTAGCTCATCTTTGTCCCTTTTTTTCTGCAAATCAAGCTAGGCTCCTGCAGAGTCAGCATATTCATAGGGTACGTGTAGGTAACCCCTGAACTCAGCTGCCAGGCCCTGTGCCTGGTTTCACACTGGCAGAAGTCTAGAGTCATTTTACTGAAGCTTGAGAGTTACTAAACAACACCTAAAGAGGCTACTGGGGCAGCCACATGGCTTACCTGCTCATGTGTGGCGGTTACAGTCATCTGCACAACACTGGGGCTTACCAGACAACCTGTAATACCTGAGTCCAGACAGCTAATTGTTCCAACCACAATCTCAGCCTCTATTTCCATAGATTAAAATTTTTCTCTATATTAAGCATTCAACCCTATGGGCAAAAATCCCATAAGTTCTTTATGTATGCGCTGGGCCCTCTGCTTTATGGAAAGTCATGATGCATTATGAAATTACTATTGGAAACCATCCAGAATCAACAGGAATGACAGGTGAAACTCACAATTTCCCTTGTTTTACTGCTCTCTTATGATCTCTCCTTACTTTCATGATTAGCGCTGTTACTGATCTCTTACTGGCTAGGATGGAGAAAACACTATTGAGGCTGGAAGTTTCTAGCAATATATTTTACAGTCTGCCAACAGCTTTGCAATAGAGTAAATCTACCAGGTTTGGGGGTTGTAGTGTTCATTCAGTGGTAGTAGCCCATACCCATCCATGGTGGTAACAGCAGAAAAATAGTAATCATAATAGCAGGAAAGAGCACCTTGACTAGATACTAGCATGTGACTCCATTTTAGGTCACTTGTTTTTTTCTCAATCCTACTTTTGAGGACCTCAGCTGGTAGCAAAGGGCTCTGCTGGTAGCAGCAGTGTTGCTGCCTTGTGGTGTGCACACTGACTTACACCCCAGTTTTCCTTTCCTACCATCCTTCTAATAACTCAAAAAGGTCAAATGCCAAGGCATTAGCCCTTTTGTAGGATAGGAAGTTCCCAGGAGTCTCTGTTCTCCAGACTCCACAGTCTGGGTGGGAAGCAACTTCTCACAGCACCAACACTGTGCAAGCTGTAAAGCAAGTGCCATGAATGCAGGAACATGCTGTCAGAGCATGTTTTCAGGGAAGGCTGTGTGTTTCCTGACAATTCCCAGGACCTAATTTGGTATCTCCTAACTGACATTCACTTGGGCCACAGAGGAATTCTTTGGCAGGTCAGCTGCAAGATCTGGCTTTTACACTCAGTTCCTCGTCCTTCTCTGTTGAGAAGCAGGATACTAGTCCAACTATTAAACTAGCAAGCTGAAAGTATGCCTCACTATTACAATTCTCAAATATATTTTCAGTATAAGGTAGTATTATTGAAGTTGGTGCACTGGAGAGAAGAGAGGAGGAATATATGTGCCATTTTGTGTCATCCAAGTCAAGCAGAGAGAGAGATATGCAACTGGATGATTTGAAAGCTTTTGCTTTTTAGAGTAGCAGTGTCTTGAATGGTTCTTCCACCCCAGCCCTTCCTGATCCACCTCCCCAGCAACACTTTGGTGGTGTTTGTTATGGCTGACAGCTGACAGAAAAAAATGAGGAGGGATTTGGGGAAAGGAAAAGCCAGACAGTATTTTCACAACACTGTTTTTAGACTGATACATCCCTTTTCCACTCTCAAAAGGCTATTTAGGTGCTTACATCTGCCCAATACAGCAACATCCAGCTAGCAGGGAAAAAATAGATCTGGCCCTAAACACCAGCCATATATTATATCTACCATTATATGTCATTATATATTGTTAGCATACCACTTAGGAGCTTATAAATAGAAAAGTCCAAGCATCATCTTAGAAACCCTTTTACCACAATAACAGGAAACTTAATAAATATGTGCTCCAGGAGGGTCCACAGACCATCTGCTCCACTATGATACAAGAACAGTACTCACCAGAGGAGCCTTCCCTATCAGAGCGGCCAGGTGAGGGGTTCCTGCTGGTTTCCCTTCCTCCTGCCATAGACTTTGTAGCCCAGATGTTCTAGTATTGAACGAGATCCTACTCTCTTCAGTCAGTGCCAGTACCATTAACAGTTTTGATAGCTTGCTGATGTCAGATTTAAAATGTGGCATGAGGTTGTGTCTGCAAATTGTCCAGCCTGTTCCAATACAAACAGGTGGCTTCAAAGCACCCAGAGGTCTGGCTTTGTCCTTGGCTTTCTCATAGCAGGAGACTGCCTTCATGCGATATTCTTCATGTGGCATGGATTTGTATACCAGGTGTGACTTTTCTTAGCTTTTCCTTTCACAGCTTCAGTGGTGCTTCACAATTATATCCTGAACTTCCACTTTTCCCAGAAGGTACAATGTGCCAGGCTTCTGCATTGCTGTGGCAGAGATAAACAGCATGGCAGCCCTTAACTGTGTTTACTGAAAGGTTAGAGTGTGCTCTGATATGACCCTGGGAGCATGCTACTGCAAACAGACATCCTAACTGTGCATCAGCATTTAAGTAGGGAGCTGTCATCTGGTCATCCTCACCTCAGTGCATTATTGGGCACAAAGGGTGAACACATCAGGTAGTCCTCATGCAGTGCTGGCAGGGCCATGCAGCAGCTGGAAATGTATCTCCCGAGCCAAGAAAGTTGCAGCATTCTTAATGTGCTTTGAAAGAGCAACATTAAACACCTACTGCCTTGCCAGTTCATGGCATCGTAGTACTGCAGGATCATTTCAGCACAGCAAAACTAAGCTGCGTAAACCCTCTGCCACCCACATAGACGCCTGAGAAGGTCGACTTTTGAGACACAACCTGAAGAAGCTGTGAAAAAAAGCCTCTGTGGAAAAGTAAAGCATTTACTGACAATCTACTTTTCTTGATGTAGTAACAATTTGCATGAGTTTTTATATTATAGCAGACATTAATCATGCCCTAAATCTCACAATTTGTTGCTGTCTTCATAATCAGCTTGTAGAAATAGCCTGCTCTGTGCCCTTTGTTTTCCTCAGGCAACATATGGAATTATAACAAAGAGAAAGTCACTGATAAAATCTAATCCACAATCAACTTCCAACATAGTATGTAAATGTTTGTAGATATATTATTCTGTAGCAGTAAAACATTGCTTGTATTGTTTGGGTTTGGTTTTTTTAAAAAAAGGAATAAAAGCAGGATTGATACAAAGAAAACATAGATCTTTATATTGAACCACAGAATACCTAGGGATCAAGCTGTTACTGCTAGGTGAATCAATTGTGTACAGACACTTTTTTTCCTTTGTTGATTATAGCTAATTTGCATATCTCGCCTTGTGGGGCTTGTGTAGGTTATTTTCAATATTTCAACTCCTCTACCAGCTTTATTTGCCCAGTATAACTGATATTCTGCTAGTTCTGCAGTTGCCCACAGTGTCTTTCAGGAAGAGCATGACATTGCACAATTCTACTTTAGACACAAAAGTGCATAGAAAAGTTCTAAAACCAGTGAAACCTTTCTGTCTTTTAGTGCCTGGCCGTAGGTCCTACAGCTATCATAAATTTTTGATCTTACAAGAAACAACAGGTGCAATAACCTTCGGCTAAGTTAGAAGAGCATAATGTGGATGCAGTTAGACTCTTAGAAAAGAGAAAATCGTTCTGAAATTGTACATAGTGTTGAAGTATTTGTTTTTTCCCAAGTATGAGCTCCATGCAAGATGCAGTAACTGTTCTTCCTGTCTCTGATGGAATCTGGATTTTGTTGAACAGATGTCTTTCATGATGTCTGCAGGAGAATAACTTAGTTTTTCATCTCTATAAGAAAATATTCACAAGCCTTTGGAATAATAGGAAGAGATTAGTTTCAAGCAGGACCTTTTAAATCCTAGCTGTTCAGAGAGCTTTGAAGTAGAAAGACGTGGGCACCAGAGCAGAATTCATCCTGTCAGTACAATTAATTCAGTGCCATAAAAGCTCCTATTTCTTTCCACTGACTTTAAAGGTTGACCAGCACAAATATAGGCATCTACACCATAAATGTTAAATCAAATGCATCCCTACTGTACTCACTCCTTGGCCAAATAGGACCAAGCACAGCCATGTGGTGTGAACTGCATTGAGCCACCACGCGTGCTAACAATTCCAAAACTGAGTTTGGGACCCAAAGTGGGACTGTGGCAGCCTTTGAGTGGAGTCACTAACCTGACAGAAATGCAGTTCTTCATGCTGTTATTTTGTGATTCTGAACCTCACAGATGTGGATCTGCAGGTGGAAAAGTTGAATATTGTGGGTATGATCCCAAAGTAGTTGGTTATGCCGATGAAAGAAACTTCTTTTAACTATAACGGAGATTTTGCAGGTATCTTAGGCCACAAAGGTCCCTCATTAGATTTCATTGTTGTCCTCTTTGTTCCTAAATGCTTTTGTGGTCATATATTAAATGGAAAGAAGAAAGTAGTGGCAGCAAGATGTTGAAGGGAGCTGCTTTTTAAAGGAAAATGTCTCCTTACTAAAATATCTGCACAAAGAAATGAGAGGGAGGCATTCAAAAGCACCCAAGGTGCACTGCACATAGAATAATGGGAAATAAAAGGAAGAAAGAAAATCCAAAGCTATTAAATTATGTTTTGTCTGTGCTTGATGTTGAAAATTGTTATTATTCAGCAGAGTCCAGTCCGTGTTTGTTTTGTTTTAATGTCTGGAATACTTTGCATTTCACCCTAATAATCCACTCTGTTCTAAATGTTTATACAGCATGATTTACTACAATGTGGATGTGTAATTATAGCGATGATTAGACAAAACATCTTTGACAAGAAAGGAAAACAGTAGTTAATAATGTTTTCCATCTGTTTGGTAAAACCTCACTTAAAAAGAAAGAGCCCCTTAGCATATAGCAAGGTCCAAGGCAACACCTATACAAGTACATGACAGCAGTATAAATGCCTAATGAATTCATTCTGATCATTGCTCACACATTTTTGAAAGCACTACCATCTGTTTTATAGATAAATATTACAGTAATTAATGTCAGCACATGTTTATATTATATCATTTCCAGAGTCTTATTTTAGAGTTAAGACCTTTTTCTTTTCTGGGAGAATAATGACATATTTTAAGCTATTGGCAGGAAATGCAATGTTATTAGGACAAAATGAGTGAATTTCAGTAATGGCTTGCTTCTTATTGGAAAACTTTAAAGCATTTAATGCTTCTGTTCTTCATTAAAAGCCAAATACTGGGTCAGTGCCTACTCATGGAAAGCCCAAAGAAACTTAAGCATTGCTGATTGAGGTAAAACTACAGCGGACAATATCATGAAGCCTCTGAGCTCCTGAAATTGGTATTTTAAGCCCTTGTGGCACCTTCCTCATGACTGGACATCGAGGGTTTATTAATGCCTGGCATTGGCCACTCTGGCTCCAGATTAGCAAATGATCCAGGTTTAAAATAAATGCATGGATTAGCTCTAGTAGAGTCACACCCCTCAAGGACTTTATAGTTTCTTGCTGTTTATAAGGCCCTGGTTGGTTTTGTCACTGACAATGTATTTGCCTCGTGTATTGTTAGAAAGCAAATATTTTCATAAAAATTTTGCTGTTACCCAGTCAAAAATAATAGGAAAGGTGTCTGCAACAGTGCAAGTCAGAAGAATTAATCTGATTCTCATTTAAAATTTCTGATATACAAGTCAAAGACTTGGTGAAAAGCCCACTGAAGTCAATTCAAAGACTTCTGTTGACTTCTTTGGGCTTCAAATAAGAATTTGCCTCCACTTGTTCTCAAAAAAAATACACTCCAGATGTACAAAAACATGGATGACAATCCTGAAATGTAATTGTTTTCATTGTGTTAATTATATCAATAACTGTCTCTCTCTCCCAGTGAAACTGAGTCACAGCTGAACTCTTCTTATTCTGTGGACAGTACTCCATGCACCTGTACAAGGACCTGCAAGTTGAAAATCTTTGCCTAGTGAGTGACTTTGGCGAATTTTTTTTTTTTTCTGATATGGTTTCAGTTACATCTCTTGCTCCCTTTTTAGATTCCATGCTTCCAGTTCCACCTTTCATTGGTGCTGCACTTCAGCATACTTTATTAATATATTTTGTTAAATATTATTTGACTTTTTATTCTATTTTTTTAAAGAGCTGCAGCAGATGCTGCAGTTGCTGAATCTTGTTGAGATTTAAGCATCTCTGGAGAGACTTAAATCTTCTAACACTACTCAGTACACTCTGAGCCGCCAATAGATTTTCCTGGATGTCTTCCACCATGGATTCCACTTAAGCAAGGTTCCTAAGTATGTATCTAAGTTTCCAACTAAGTAATTGCTGCTAAGATGCCTTGCAAAGAATGCAACTCCATGCTTATTTCCATCAGAAATAATGAAATAACTGGAAAGAGAGAAATAATTGGAGACTAAAAGGGGAATGAGAAAGAAATAGCAGCCCTATCTACTTGCAGAGTGAAACTGTTTTCCCCTGAATATTGCTTACCTGATACCTATAAACTTCATCAATTCCAGGGTGCTTGGAAGAGCTTCTTGTGCAATTAAGTTCTCCTGGAGGGCAATGTCCAAAAGTTCAGTAAGATGGGGTTGAAATACAGAACTCAATGCACTCAGTGAGAAAATAACCACAAGGATCCAATCTTTTCTTCTTGAAAAGTCCAGAAAGTTACCATCATTTAAAAAGGCCAAGAAAGCTGGCAGCACTCTGCCAAAGGCCACTTAACAAGTACATTGCTTTCAACGCTCTCACATTCAATAAGCGAAAATAACCAGCTACCAGCATCCTGTCCCACTCTTTCTCTTTATTTCCATAATGGTGACTTCAGAAGAAGAAACTCCATAAGGGCTGGAAAGACAGTCTAAAGTTAGGAGGGGCTTTGCTGCAGAGGTTAAAAGAAGAAAGGAAAATTATTTTATTGTCCAGCTTATAGTCAATACAGTGTCATGTGGCTGCCATTGACACCATGGGACTGTATTCTGTGACATAGGAATTGCCTTCTTTTATTAGTCCCATATTCCCCTGGAATAAGACCAAACCACAAAATTCACACTTATACTTAGAACTGACCTATTTTATCCTCTGAGGGAGGGGGAGGGAAAATGCCAAACAAATTTTGCTTGTATCACAACTGTGAATTTCCTGTAAAATTTTGCTTGAGGTTTAAACTGCCACTAGCCATAATAGATATTCAGCCCTGGAGTTATAGAGCAAACTTAAAATACACGTGCATTCATGTACCTCTTCTGGTCCTCTATGTCTCCTTCCTTCAGAGGATCTTGAAAGTTTAAATATTAAATTATATACAGGAGCCCCAAGAGTTAAGGACTCCCATTCCAAGAGGGAGTGCAGTAGCTTCTTAACAATGAACAGTTTTGAACATGAGCTTAGAGTAGGAAGTAGAGAAGGGTATCACATACCACTGAAACAGCTGGGGAATTTGGGTCAGAGGCTTTTGGCCACAGTATTGGTGTTGACACTACAAAAGTAGATTAAGCTCTCTGATGATCACAAGGAACGAAAGTCTCATTTTTATGTCTTACCTAAAATGTGGTGAGTGTCTTCCTCAGAACAGAGATTCTCAGTGTAGGCCTGGGATGCTCATTTGGTCTGCTTTGATGGTAGAACACAAATCACCCATGCCATTTCCTAAGCTTGTTCTCTAGAGATTTTCCAGTCACGTAGCAACTGGGATTAATTCTGCCTATTGAAAGAGCTACTTAGAGACTGCATGAAACGTTCTTTGGTTACAAAGAAAGTATATTCCCTTGCTGAGATCAAAAAATGTGCATGAAAGATATATTACAGTGATCAATGAAAATGTTATGGCCACATTTGTTTTGCAAGCATTGGTGTGTGAATGGAACAACGATTTATATAATAATTTTATATTATATATATATATATATAATTTTATATAATATTTGGTGCTGATATACTATCCATATAAAATGTAAAACAGGTTAGGTGTTCTAGTGGTATGATTTTGAGCCTCCCTAATACATGAAAAAAGAAGAGGAAAAAGTAGGCAAATCAGTTGATGTACTCAAAGTGTACAGAATAAAGGGTTATTTCTATAAGTATATACCGTGACTTACATATATTAGTCAGAAAAGTGGAGTCTGGAGTAGAAAATACAACATCACACTGAAGTGATCCAGGAGAGTTACCAATTGTTTTACCTGTTGGTTCTATTTCAACATCCAGTAACCCTTTCTTTCTAATAAAATAAAAAGAGCTGGGATTGGACTCCTAAGTCAAAACACTCATTTAACAGAAAAGTCTTACCTATGAGAAACACCAAATTCAGCCCAAAAGAGTTGCCTTCATGTCATTTAATTTGTCAGGTTAAGGAGTGACAAATAGAATGATCCAATAATTTCAAGATTATCATTACCTACTCTTCCTATATCACATCTGCTGTCTGTTATTTTCTGCATAGGGTGTGACTGTGTGCTTGTTCCTGGTGTATTTCTGTATAAACCTATTGATTCAGTTTCAGAGCACACTGGAAAAATACGCAGGACATATGACAGTGGTTGAAAACTGCCAATCTAACAGCATTGGTAGAAGGAGTATTATTCACTTAGATGTTTCACCCTTGAATCACTGCTGAACTCAGTGGAATAAGGTTTCTTGTGACCACAGCAGAAACATGTGTCATAAGCAGGCACACAGCACCAGAAGAGTGAGCAGTTTGGAGTAGAACATGCTACAGCCTTTAAGAAACTGAATTCTGCTTGAGATCAGGTTGACAGGTACATACATATGAGGTATAAACCTCTGCTACTTAAAATCTTTTTCTTTTAGGTGTTATTATGCTACTATCATTAACACAACTCAACACTTCAGTTAAAGAAAGTTGCTTGTTCTGTCTGTTCCTCACAGTTCCTGCACAGCTAAGGGGAAGAAGAGAGCTGAAACCAAATGCACTGCTCCTTAAGCCAAGAGTGGGAGAAGTGCAGATATTCTTCCTCAATATTCACGGAAGTCTCCTCCCTGGTGTCTGGTCATCTGAACACTGATGGTTCCTACTGCACAGATGCAGCAGAGTGGTCTGGAGCAAACCAGGCAGGGAAAGGCAGGCTTAAAGCAGGGATTGCTTCAACTTTAATCTGAGTTCAAGTCTCTCAAAGTCTGAAATCTTAAGCATACTCGCCAAAGAATGACTAAAAAGACCAAGAAGACAATGGAGTTGCTTCTGATCTTACATGTATTGTACCTATTTCTCCCAAAACATGATATATGCCCTACTATAGTCATACTGTGCCTACCTCAGCTATTATTGACCTGCTATTTGTAGTAAAAATAAATAAATGTACTCAATATTGCTACTCTCTGCGTCTCAGATGCAAGAGGATATTCAGTCCTCAGCAATCCTTCGTATGCTTATCATATTTTAGCTGGATCAAATGGCACATGTAACATCTATCTCACAACCTATGCATGTGTTTTTGTCAGCAATTTGATCCAAAGGATATGAAAGCCAAAAAAGAAAAGAAAAGGCCTTCTTCAGAGCAAACACAGAACAGGCTTGTCCTAGAGATTGGAACAAGTATTCCTGGAACCTGTGTTCTCAGAAGGATGGATAGTAAATCATTTAAGCCATCAAAAGAAGAGCTGAGCCAACTAAATCAGTCTGGATGGTAATACTCATAGTAGCAAGCAGCCAGGAAACTATAGAATATTGTGATTAAGCACTTGATAAGTAATTTTGCATCCTTCATTTTAAAAATAGACTTTTGAAATGAGACTTTTCAAAACTTGTTTTTTTCTGGTAAATTATCTTTAGACTGTACCTTCAGGCTGTTCCTTCTCCATCAGTGGAGATATATCATCGGCAGAACACACATTCTCTTAATTCTCAGTAGTAAAGCATCCAAAAGATTTAGATTGCCAACATTAGCAGTTGATCTATTTTTTTCCTCTTATACATTTTCCACTGATTTTCATAAGGGCAAGTTTGTATTCTTCTACACAAAACCTTTCCTTCTGCTGAAAGGGTGAGATTTAAGATAAAAAGGTTCAGTGTATTTTCATTTTCTGCAAATCACTTCTTTAAAAATACTTGACTTTGACACATGACTTCAAACTGCATGCAGGTATTCGAGTAATTTTTAGGCATTATAATCAGAGATATACATGAACTTCAAGAAGAAAACGTGCATTATAAATATGCAGTCTTGGTTCAAGGGTGTTCTGAGCATCCAGAAATAGCAGAGAGAGCTTTGTACCCTCTGAGTTATGCAAACACCATGTACCTGCTCTGACCTCAGATAAAGCATGCAATACCCTATTTTAAAAGTGACTAATATTATTTAAAATAAAAATATGAGTTTTGAACAGGTTGAGAGTATTGATGCTATAATTTTTTAACTAACTGGTTGCTTTATTTGATTTTCCATTATTTTTACAGGACTCCTGCCAATAAATCACTAGAAATAAAAAAGAGGCACACTAGAAACCATACTACTATATATCTGTTTTGCCACTGTGTAGCAAATAGGTATAATCCATCACCTCCAATACCTCTTTCAGTAGTATCCTTCATATTTCAAATAATTTAATAGTCCAAGTGACAGTCTAATTCTTTCTTTTGATAGCCAAGATGTTTTCAAAGGTAAGTTTTTTTCCCCTAGCAGTGCTTTCTGGATTCCCTACTAAAATAATCTTTAGATGCAAAATGCCTTCCCTTTTTTGGCCAACTTGAGGACTGTTGGAAAGATCTGGAAAAGACATTTTCATTTTTCATGTCCCTCCCAAAGAAAACCTTCACAATCTTCCTGTCATTTCTATTCCTTTTCCAATCCATCTGACACTGGATCTTCATCAAATGCCTGAAAATATTTAGATAAAATGTTTTGTCAATGGCAACCTCAAGACACTAGATTGTGGGCTGATTCTTCTCTTCTGCCAGGACCCATTAATGGAAAAAGAGTATTTTCACTAGCAATGGACCATGTATGGATTATTTGATGTAGCTGGGTGCCATCGTCCTTAGTGGAAACAGCATGGAGTGATCTGAGCATATGACTGCTTGAGTAGTGTCAGGACATCTGTATTGCAAAGTCTCCATGCTAGTTTGTACAAATAACACAAACCCCAGTGCTTAGTACTAGGAAAATACAAGGGGAAAGCAAGAATAATTTAGCAATGGAGTATAATTTGCTCACTCAGCAACACAGTTTATGTCACCACTTGAGCTCTCTCCTAGATTATGTCTATAAATTGACCTACTTGAAGCCTTGTGAACAGGCTTATGCCAAGGGGAAAATACGGCCCTGAATCTATTGTTTCTAACTTCTTTTCATAGCATACGATGGTTTAATCAAATGTATTTGTAATTCTGCTAACAGTGCAATTTCTTTGAAATGTTATATGCAGCTAAAATTCATGGTTCAACACTGATACCCAGGGGACATTTAATGCTAAATACTTGTCATTCTCTAAAGGAAACACAGACAAGTTCAGGACAGTATGTGCCTGGAAACAAAGTTGCTTTTCTCTGTCAGTCATCAGCTTTCCTATGCCTGATAATCCAATATATAGCTGTTCTTCACTCTAGTGAATGGTGACAATTGCAGCAAGCAAGATTTCAGTAAGAAAGTGAGAGATTCACATTTGCTGCTGTGACACTTTATGTAACTCACCTTTATCTTTGTACTGCTGCTGCCAAATGGGGATTTTGCATGGCAGCTCTTTTTAAAAACTGTACTGGAAAAATCCTACCTATTTGTCAAGACCATTTCCTTTCTGCAGCTGTACTGGTGATCCAACTGCAGCAACTGATATAGCAGCACAGTGTATTTTATTTATATAATATTTGTTCAGTCCAAGAATCCAGATGCTTCTCACAAAGAGGCAGTGAAAGGAAAGCACTGGGAATTGGTTTTGAAGTTACATAAGTGGTCTGACAAAAACTTCCCTGAATAAATAGCCCATTTTGAGAAGGATGAGCTTGTGGTGCTTCTTGTCTCAGAAAGCAAAGTATTTAAGAGGGCAAGAAGTTCAGCAGTACCAGAAAGAAACATTTGAAAAGAAAAACAGGAATGGAAAATATTGCTGGTTGCCATGTGGAACAGTATTATTATGAAGACTGTCACTTTTTCACCTCTCGCTGTAAGTTAGAAGCTTTAGATTTAATCTTAGATTTTCCATTTTGAATGCTGCACTTTCTGTAAAGAAGAGAAAAAAAAATACTCCTTCCCTCAAAATAAGACTTTATGTTATAGGACTTTATGCTATAGGAATTCTGGGTCCTCATAATTCCTCCACAGATATTGTAATATTCTTGCTAATATTTGTGCTATTATCCATTCACTCATGTCATCACAAAACAGGCAATTAACTATTAAATTACAATATGCTTTAAAAAGTCACTATAAATATGTGCTTTACACATACTCTACGTGTTGCCCGAGCGAGTGCTTCACAACAGGATCTGCACAAGGTTTTATACCACCCTTGGCAAGCAAAAAATCGCTGGCCTTCTAACCAGTCATAGCAAGGAGCTCTCCTGAGTCCAGTTGTTTCCCAAAACCACCCTCAATATCGTAGGTGCCGGTGACAAAGCCCTTGAAACAGTCACTTCAGCTTTCAGTGCCCGAGTCCCCATCGGCAGCGGCCCTTCCGCCCAGCGTGCTGAACATCCTCCTCCGGGCTCCCTCGTCTGCCCCAGCACCTCTTGGCCGCCGCTGCTTTGGGGGAGTTGGAGGTGTGAATTCAGGGCGAGCAAACGCGTCCCGTCACCAGCCGGAGCGCGGCTCTGCCTCCCGCCGCCTTTGCCGGGATGTTGGTGCCACCTCTTGTGCCTTTGGGATAGTGCAGCGCTGCCGGCAGGTGCGGGTCTGCTCCGGGATTGCCCTCGCCAGCCGGGCAGCTCCAGCTGATCGTCCCTCAGGGATCCCTGCTGGGACCGGTGCCGTTTAGTATCTTCATCAAGGGTATTGACAGCGAGATCGAGTGCACCCTCAGCAAGTCTGCAGATGACACCAAGCTCAGTGGTGAAGCTATCACACCAGAAGGACGGGGTGTCATCCAGAGGGACCTGGACAGGCTGGAGAAGTGAGTCTGTGTGAACCTCATGAGGTTCAGCAAGGCCAAGTGCAAGGTCCTACACCCGGGTCGTGGTAATCCCTTATTTCACAGAATCACAGAATGACCAGGTTGGAAGAGACCCACTGGATCGTCGAGTCCAACCATTCCCACCAATCCCTAAATCATGCTCCTAAGCACCTCATCTACCCTCACCTTAAACACCTCCAGGGACGGTGACTCAACCACCTCCCTGGGCAGACTGTTCCAATGCCTAACCACCCTCTCTGTGAAGAATTTCTTCCTAATCTCAAGCCTAAATCTCCCCTGGCGGAGCTTGTGGCCATTCCCTCTCGTCCTGTCCCCTGTCACTTGGGAGAAGAGGCCAGCACCCTCCTCTCCACAACCTCCCTGCAGGTAGTTGTAGAGAGTAATAAGGTCTCCCCTCAGCCTCCTCTTCTCCAGGCTAAACAACCCCAGCTCTCTCAGCTGCTCCTCATAAGGCCTGTTCTCCAGCCCCTTCACCAGCTTTGTTGCCCTTCTCTGGACTCGCTCCAGAGCCTCAGCATCCTTCTTGTGGTGAGGGGCCCAGAACTGAACACAGTACTCGAGGTGCGGTCTCACCAGTGCTGAGTACAGAGGGAGAATAACCTCCCTGGACCTGCTGGTCACGCCGTTCCTGATACAAGCCAAGATGCCATTGGCCTTTTTGGCCACCTGGGCACACTGCTGGCTCATGTTCAGTCGGTTGTCAACCAACACCCCCAGGTCCTTCTCCTCCTGGCAGCTTTCCAGCCAGGTTTCTCCAAAGCCTACAGCACCCGGTATTCCCACGCGGTCTCCCATCCAAGTACTAACCGGGCCCGACCCTGCTTAGCTGCCGAGATCGGACGAGATCGGGCGTTCTCAGGGTGGTGTGGCCTTAGGCAATTTCAGTAAAGGATATGGGATGATGTGATTGAAAGCAGCTCTGCAGAGAAGGACTCAGGGGTGCTGGTTGATGAGAAGCTCAACATGAGCCAGCAATGTGCACTCACAGCTCAGACAGCCAACTGTATCCTGGGCTGCAACAAAAGAAGCGTGGCCAGCAGGTTGAGAGAGGTGGTTCTGCCCCTCTATTCTTCTCTTGTGAAACCTCATCTGGAGTACTGCGTCCAGTTCTGGAATCCTCAACATAAGACAGATATGAAATTGATGGAATAGGTCCAGAGGAGGGCTACAAAGATGATCAGAGGGCTGGAGCACCACCCATTTGAGGACTGAGAGAGCTGGGGTTGCTCAGCCTGGAGAAGAGAAGGCTCCGAGGAGATCTTATAGTGACCTTGCAGTACCTGAAGGGGCTACAAGAAAGCTGGGGAGGGACTGTTCACAAAGGCTTGTAGCGATAGGACTAGGAGCAATAGGTATAAACTGAAGAGGGGCAGGTTTAAACAAGACATAAGGAGGAATTTCTTCACCGTGAGAGTGGTGAGGCACTGGCACAAGTTGCCCAGGGAAGTTGTGGCTGCCCCATCCCTGGAGGTGTTCAAGGTTAGGTTGGATGGGACCCTGGGCAGCCTGATCTAGTGGCAGGTGTCCCTGCCCATGGCAGGGGGTTGGAACTAAATGATCCTTAAGGTGCCTTCCAACCCATACCATCCTATGATTCTATGATTCTATGATTGTTATTAGAAATAGCCTTTTGTCATTTGAATGAAAAAAATCACAGTTATAGGACACTATATACCGAATAACATTGAACTACCCATAGACATTTCGGAATAGATGAGCATTTATGGGCCTGATTTGAAACCTGGTTTCCCATATATTGTCCCAGTATCACTAGCAACAACATTAAAAATTGCTGTTGAAAATTTTGCTTTCTGACATTTATGTCTTTGTTTTGACCTTAGAGCTTTGAGTAATAAGCTCTAGAAATCTGTTATAATAAGCAACTTTGAATTCTCAAGTACTCCTCACATTTCAAGAAGCTCAGGCCCCTAAGAATATAAAAATTGGAAATGGCTTGATATTTATGATAAAGTTGTGAAAAAATGGCTACCTGAATAGCTACTTGGGTTCAGAACTTTCAGATTAAAAAAATCAGTATCAAATTTTGAATGTTCTACCATACCCTTAATAAGAACATATTTCAAGTGCTTAAGGAAATACAAAGATTTACAACATTATCATCGTCATGCTCATTCCTTCCATGTCTTCTGGCTGCCTTCCATCTTCAGAAGTAAATATGAACAAAATATGTTTCTGAAATCTCCCATTAAGGACACCTCCCTGTTGCCACTCCTTCTTTTCCAGTGCTAGAAACAGAGACAACCGATCCTGCTTCACCCTCTTCCACACCACTTCTACCATCTCCTCCCAGGTGGTCCTGCTGCTAATATCATTAATGGCCACTCAGAAACCATGCAATGGCCTTACAGACTTGACTAGACACTTAAAGGGAGCAAGAGAAAATTACCAAGGGCAGAGAAGGTAACAGTGTAGGAAAAGCATCAACAAAGATGCTGGAAAGGGAATGATTCTCCATCACAGTAAGAAGGTAAAGGGAAGCCTTCCCCAGATCCTTTTTGGTATCAATTTCAGGTCGTATTTTAGAATAAACAAATGCTCAAAAGGAACCCCAAAGCTGTGATATCTCTAGTGCTGTAGTCTTGCAACCACTTAGAAAAACATCTGTAAGAGAGCCATTCCTGCAGGCAATCAAACTGACTATACTCTTAGTGGCATGTTTATTTTGTTTCTCTATGAGCAGATGCAAACAGAGAGAAGAGTTTCCTCCTAAAATCTCAGCCCCGGAAATTAACTCAAATATAGTTGGACAAGTCATTTTGCTTTCACAGGAGCTCTGCCTCCTTATTTTATATGTGATAGTGGCAAGGTTTGAGATGCCACTGTCTTTGCAAGGATGAGGTCATGGCACCTTTAATGAATGAATTAGGAAGGCAGGGTGTTGGAGAAGTCTGAAGTAGAAAGAGTTCCTATTTTCAGAATTTCAGATCTTTGAGTGATAATACGAATTCATCTTCATTTCCTGGAAAATGGCAACATTCCAGTGAAAAAGCACCTTAGGACTTCTAGCTTCATAAATTTTGCTGACTAGTTGAGTCCCAAGAAATTACTATACAATTCAGCTAACTGGAGAGTGGTAAAATTGTAGCAAAAGGCGAGAAAGAAAAATTCCTTTTGACTTTGAGAGGAGGCGTGAATCATAAGGGAGAGCCAAGAAGTGACCAGAAGAGGAATTGAGGAAGATTGGTTATGACAGAAAAAGGGCGTGCAGGTAATCTGAGAAGAAACCACCATCTCATGTCATCCTCCACAAACAATAGTTTGTCCTAGTTCAACTAGGACTTTTTTCTAAGTGAGTGCTGCCAAACAACAGACAACCAGTTTCTTCTGTTTCATCTGTATTATAACTACCAAAGTGACTTTAGCCTCAAGCACGTCAGGCAGTTTGAGTTTAATTCAAAAATTCACAAGCACAAAAGATTGGGGATGATACAGGAAGATGAAGTGGGAAGAGGCAGTTCTCTGTTTCAAGATCCTGGTGCTTTGCGAAATTATAGAACACATCTAAGATGACGTTTTTTTCTGTAAGTATTATAACTCTGTAGTTGAAGACATTAGCCAAAGAAACTTCCATATTAATCATGACAATAAATTGTTTATGTTGCTGTGGGGGTTAAAGTGAAGGGCCACCTTTCCATTTTCCTATCTTCTCTGTGCCTTCATTGTATATTACTGCTAGTTACTCTTATCAGTACATAGACTTGAGAGTGATTCTGCCATCAGAGATGAATATTCAGCTTATTTCCTTGCTTCTTTCCACCAGATACTCTAATAAGCAGACATCTCAAAAAGGCCTCATTTCTATGTGCACTCATAATGACAATATCCAAGGGCCAAATCTGTAGGTACAAAATACATATGTGTTCGCACGATGTTCCAGAAGTGAACATGGTGTTAATGCATATACAGACATATGTCACAAGATTTTTATATTTTGACCTGAGGAAGCTGGCCCCTCAGCCTTCTCTCTCTTTCCTTTGGAGTCGAGCAGAAAGAAGCTCTTCCTGGTAGTTTAGTAAATATCAGTTGTTGCATTTCTCCAGGATTTTTGCTGTCTTTAGGGAGGCATATATATGAGACACTGTGGGTTTTGACTAAGAGTTGGATTGTCCTTGCTTATACATAGAAGAATGAACAGTCAGTGGGCTGAGAAGTGACAGGTCTCTGTGTAGAGAAGTAGCTAGCAGAGAAAACACAATACCTTACTTGCTGTGTCCTTACAGACACTTTGCAAGCATCACCAATTTGACTTCTATAATTATTTTCTGATGAACTGTTATGGCAAGAAGCCAGTCTTTGCCATGACCTCTCCTTAAACTGTGAATTTCCCCTGATCTCAGGAAGCACTCGTGGACTTGGGCCAAGGTCTGTGATGGGATTTGTGCCTTAAGTTAAATCAGCCATTTTCTATTTTAATCACAAGCCATGGCGAGCTGTTTATGGATTCTGTCGTCCAACCATGCTGCTGCGGCTTAGCCCTTGAAGTGCTTCATTGCGACTGCTGACAAGAAATATATTGCAAAATCCTCAGATGATCAGTTCACAGGAGCGTTTCCTCAGCACACACACTAGAACTGAATTGACTACATCTGGTCTAATTCATGCTTCCAGTAATTCTGGTACAAAGCTATGTGAGGACAAAATTAAGAGCCTTGATTTAATTTAAGGAGATTTATTTTTCTTAAGTAACTTTAATTAAGTCAAGATAGGAAATTCTTACTCCTAAGTGAGTGTTCGCACATAAACTTACACTGAAGTATGTGCAGCTGTGAAGGAAAACAGATTCAGTTTCTCTTAGAAAATAGCTCAAGACAGTGTCAGAAGCTCATTTCTTGCATTTTTGCTTAAAACTCCCATGAACCTTGTTTTCCTAGTGCAAAAGCACATTGAGGGGACATCAGGCATCATGGCATGTCCTGGGAGGAGACATTTGAAGACAGTGGAGCTGAACCCTTTCTCCAGCTGCTGGGAGCATGGAGGCAGAGTGGTCTCAGCACCCCACCACTGCCCAGCTGAACCTCTCCATGTTAACCCTGGGGCTGCTACAGGCACCAGCGATTTGGGACCATGGACTTACAGTGCAGCAACCTCAGATTCAGTTCACCCCATCTCAGCCAGTACCTGGAGCTCCTGCAAATCCCTGCACCAAATCAGCCAAGATTCCTTTGGGAAACATTTCCTGAGAGACAATCTCCTGCCAGTTGGCTGGATTATCTCTGAGGAATATCTCCTTAGTAAGCAGGAAAGTGCATGTATTTCATCAGCTTAGAGCAATCAGAATCTGTCAGCTTTGGGAGATTTGCTCTGTAAATAAATGACTTAGGCACTAAGAATTAATAGGGGGAAAGGCAGAAGTCATTGTCCCAAAACATTTGCTCTACTCACTGTAAATCTCACAAAGAATTATATGTTACTCTTGCAGCTTGACTACCACCATGCATGCAAGGTAAGTCAACAGCAGCAAAAGAAGGATGAACTAAATGTTTTGCATGGGTGTCTCCTTGTCTCTTGCCCTTTGGCATGTAGAAGTACAGACAGACAATGAGTGAGGCTGAATGAAGCAAGGCATAAATGCTTTTGTTGATACATCTCTAAGTCAATTCTGAGCTAAGGGGCCCCAGTCACTTTGGCACAACTGAAAATGTGACTCAAAGATTTACCACTACGTTTGGAGAACTGAGGGCTGGGAAGCTTTTGAAAGGTATTGGCACAGTGCTTTAGACAGTGGAGGCCTTAGCTGTGATGCCGCCCCTTAATAATGTGGCAGGATTAGTGCTGACAATAACAAGAAGCAGAAAGAATACACTGCACAGAGGCTTGTGTGCTGAAAATTTTAAGTAGCACATGGTTACAAGTGTTGCTTACAGAGTCATGGCACAGCCTGGAGGATGAGACAAAATGGATGTTTCCTCTCTGTGCCTGACCTGCAAGCAGCAGCAGGCGGTAGGAGATAATGGCATATACGTTCCTTGTTTGAACTGATGTGGAAAGTCCTCTGATTTCTATTTAAGTTGGCAGTAGTTTAGGCCCTTTCTTTTAAAGCAGAAGCCACAAAGCCACTTTATTGTACATCTAAGATCATGATGAACTCCTCTTCCTGTCTAAAACTAGGACTTCCATCCTCAACATAAGCGTTTTCCAGGTTTTTCCATGTCCATCAGAAAGCAGGATATTTAGAATTTTTCCACTCATATCTCCTGGTTTGCTTTTGTGAGCTGACTGCAGGAAACAGAACCAGTGTTCTCTCCTTTTTTCTGCAGTAACACCAAAAGAGAGTGTGGTTGCTCTGCTTTTTAGGAAAAAAAAAAATCTAAAAATTTCACTTTGCTGTTAGGGAAAAAATGACATGCTCTCACCCACCTCATACTTTTTCTTTTTTTTCATCCATAGTACAGTGAAAAGAATTTGATTTCTGTTGCTTTTGCTCATTGTGCAATAAGTGTATTTGCTACTTCTTTGAAATGCCGGGATGAACATCTGGTTTCAGTGTTCACCAGTCTGCCAAGTCAGGAAGCTTTGATTATTTTGCCAAACCATTTACCCAGCCCTAAATTTATAACTAATATCAGGAAAATCACTAGGGGAAAATGTAAGCAACTGCGAACTGTGTAACAGCCAAGGTCAATTCTTAAAGGATAACTTTTAACGTATTAATTTTGTCAGTGTGGTTCACAGGCAGCTGCCTTTGGTTCATAGCAATGGATTCATATCAATGAACTGGTTTAAAAATATGTAACCCAAATAGTTTCATAATGAACGTACATGAGTGAAGTAATTTTTGGAAATAAAAACGGATTTTTGAAATTAGTCACAGTAAGTGATAAACGCGAAACAAAACAAGTTGCCTCAGTGTTCTAAGCAACTAAACACAGAGCTTCAAAGCTTCAGAAGAGCTACATAAATAAAGAACAAGATTGTTCCATGACAGCAGACAATTACAGCAAAGAGGGAAGTATAAAGAGGCAGTGCAACACATTAGGGAGAAGTGTCTTTACACTAAGTGCAATTAAGTGCTGAAGCAGGTTACTTAAGAGTGCTGTGGAATTGCTGTTGCTGGAATTTTTCAAGGATCATACTAAACAAGCATCTGCCAAGAAAGGATTCAGGAGTATACGTCCTGCTTTGAATTATCTCTTAGGATCTTTTCGTTGATTCAATATGGTAAACAGAAAAAAGAATCCTGGAACAAATCTCTCCCACCAGCTCACACACTGCCCAGAGCTAGCTGTGCTTTTACTGAGCAGTATCTATAGTTGCTCTCCTTGGTAGTTCCTGCCAGTCTCCCATTCTCGCTTCCCAGACATGTCCAATTCATATTCACATTCATCTAGCCCGTCAGCTCGTGAGAGTCACCTCAAACGTGACACACCTGATGAAGTGTTGCCAAGGCTCTGGTGGCAAATAAACATCAAACTGTGAGTGAAACCCATGAAATAAGCCTAAGATTAAAAAAAAAAAAATTAAAAAAATGGAAAAGGAACCCAAGGAAGCCACAGACAGCTAAAGTTCTCAGGAAAAGTTTCCCAGAGCCGGCACCATCTCATCTCCTCTACACCCAGCTGATGGACTCCTGGCCCAGTGCCATTTGAGGAAGCAGCATCAGAGCCTGCAGCCACTGGGAGCCAGGAGCGCAGCCGAATGGAAGGGGATCCTGGACAAATCACATATTTTTTACACCCACAGCAGCAAGACATTTGGAATTTTTGACATGGGGACCAAACATACAGATCCAGAATTGGTTTGGATCATGAAGTCAATAGTTTCCAGGACAGAGGTTTTTTACAACTTGATACATGTAAATCCTTAGATACATCAAAGTAATTTAAATCTGTGGAAACACTACAGCTTTTGAACACCAGAGTTAAGGCCACCATGGTAGGAATACCTTTGATAATTCTCATGGAACTTTCTGAATGACAATTATGGCTCTATTTTATAGATTGTATGTTCTAAATACTAGTGTGGTAAATCAGAACAGGGGTGGGAGAGGCCAAAGGACTTGGAACACATGGGTCAGCTCAGGGACAAGTTAGCGAAAACCAGGCTGAGGTGGGGTGCATGGTAGGAGGGACAAACACCACTGGCAGCACCCTGGCCCTTAGCTCCCAGGCCGTTAGCTGGTGCCCAACCACAGCTGAGCACGTGGGTGTGAGGACACATAGAGAGCTGGGAAGGTCAGGTAGCGAGAGCTGAGGGGTCAGTGAAGACTAAATCAACACCACAGTGTATACCAAACCTACTTAAATGCCTGATGTCAATCTGGACCTCACCTAAGTAAGCTTTGCCTGAGCCTGATGGACTCATTTGACGAAGAACATAGGTAGCTGCATTTGAACTGGGTTTCCTGATTCCCATGATGTCAAGGCACAAGTAGGATCTTCTATGACAACTAACCACAAAGTCCACATACTGAAACAGGCAGAGGGCTTGAAGCTAGAACTCTTCTGTCACAAAAGGAGCATAATGTGACATGCTCAATCATGCACATCTTCTCTTCCACCTGTGAGGATTCCCCCATTCCTTATGGGGATCCCAAAGGTTTCTGCCGATCCCCTGAACACCAGCTGGTAGCCTGTTATACATTCTGCTGAGCTTTCCTCAGTAGAGCTGCCCAAGTTCCTCAAGGAAAATTACTCTGGCAGCCCTGGGATTCACATATTCCCCGTTGCCCCACAAGATTTTAACTCCTGCATGGTTCTGGACTGTCTTGCAAGGCAAGGCAAACTCTTCAAATGTGCTTTGCAGCTGAGGTCTTAATCTGTAGGTGATCTGTCTGAAATGTATTCAGCCAAATTCCATTGAAAAGGACAAAGCCTACAGAATGAAATGTTCCAAATGCAATAAAAGGCTGGGGCTGGGAGAGCAGGGAGAGAGATGAATAGAACAGTTTGTGATGTGTGCCATACTAAACAAGTTAAAGCCATCTCCAACCTCCAACCCACTTGCCCGGTAAGATCTGTGGACAGATATCACAGTTGTGTGGCCAGGAGTCCCTTCTCCCCTTTTCCCTTTCCTTTTCTCTTTCCCGTTTTTATTTCCCCCTTTCCCCTTTTTCCCTTCCTCTTCTTTCCCTTCCCCTTTTCCTTCCCCCTTTTCCCTTTTTCCCCTTTCCCCTTCCTGTTTTCCCCCCTTTCCCTTTTCCCCTTCCCATTTTCCTTTTGCCTTTCCCTTTCCTTTTGTCTGTTTCTCTTCCCCTTTTTACCTTTCGCTTTCTCTTTTTCCCTCTCCCTTTCTCTTACCCTTTCCCTTCCTTTCTCTTTCTTTCTGATTTCCTTCCCTTTCCCTTTTCCTTTCCCTTATTCCCTTTTCCCCTTTCTTCCCTTCCTTTTACCCTTTTCGCCTTTCTCGCTTTCCCTCTTCCCTTTCTCCTTTTCCCTCTCCCGGGGCCGCTCTGCCCCGGGGCCGCCCGGCTGCCCCCTCGCGGCCGGGAGGTGGCGCCGCTTCCCCGCGCCGCTGCCGCCTTTCGGGCGGCTGCAGGACGAGACCCGATCTTCAGCCGCCCTCCTGCCTCGCAGAATCAGAATCACAGAATCTCTAGGTTGGAAAAGGCCTCCAGGATCATCGAGTCCAACCATTCCCATCAAACACTAAACCATGCCCCTCGGCACCTCGTCCACCCGTCTTTTAAACACCTCCAGGGAAGGTTACTCAACCACCTCCCTGAGCAGCCTGTTCCAGTGCCCAATGACCCTTTCTGTGAAATTTTTTTTCTGATGTCCAGTTTGAACCTCCCCTGGTGCAGCTTGAAGCCATTCCCTCTCGTCCTGTCCCCTGTCACTTGGGAGAAGAGGCCAGCTCCCTCCTCTCCACAACCTCCTTTCAGGTAGTTGTAGAGAGCAATGAGGTCTCCCCTCAGCCTCCTCTTCTCCAGGCTAAACAACCCCAGCTCTCTCAGCCGCTCCTCATAAGGCCTGTTCTCCAGCCCCTTCACCAGCTTTGTTGTTCTTCTCTGGACTCGCTCCAGAGCCACAACATCCTTCTTGTGGTGAGGGGCCCAGAACTGAACACAGGATTCGAGGTGCGGTCTCACCAGTGCTGAGTACAGAGGGAGAATAACCTCCCTGGACCTGCTGGTCACACCATTTCTGATACAAGCCAAGATGCCATTGGCCTTCTTGGCCACCTGGGCACACTGCTGGCTCATGTTCAGTCTCTGTCAACCAACACTCCCAGGTCCTTCTCTTCCGGGCAGCTTTCTAGCCACTCTTCCCCTAGTCTGTAGCACCACACAGGGTTGTTGTGCCCCAAGTGCAGGACCTGGCATTTGGCCTTGTTAAACCTCATGCCATTGGTCTCAGCCTATCAGTCCAGCCTCCCTACCCTCAGGGAGATTGACACTTCCACCCAGCTTAGTGTCATCCACAAACTG
Organism: Clamator glandarius; assembly: GCA_033459285.1. NCBI lineage: Eukaryota > Metazoa > Chordata > Aves > Cuculiformes > Cuculidae > Clamator > Clamator glandarius. The sequence continues at coordinate 227,559 of JAUNZM010001201.1, forward strand.
GTCATAGGCTGTCCTGGGCTTAAGTGACCGTGAAATTATAAGAGTTCTCAGTTCTTGGTGAAGTAAGGAGGGGGGGTCAGCAAAACCACTGCCATGGACTTCCAGAGGGCAGACTTTGGCCTGTTCACATCACTGGTTGAGAGTCCCCTGGGAGGCAGCCTTGAAGGGCAAAGGGGTCCCAGGGAGGCTTGGCATTCTTCAAGACTGGAAATCTTAAAGGCACAAGAACAGGCTGTCCTGATGTGCCATAAGACAAGCCAGTGGGGAAGATGACTGGCCTGGCTGAACAGAGTTTTTGCTGTGGCTCAGGAAAAAAAGAAAGTTTACCACTTTTGGATGAAGGAACAGGCAACTCAGTAATTCCTCGGTAAGCACTTCCGCCAGCTCCCTCAGTACCCTTGTGTGGCTCCCATCTGGCCCCACAGACTTGTGTGTGTCTAAGTGATGTGGTGATAATGAGATGCTGGCTCACAAAAACTGTTCCTGAAAACACTCTAGCTGTCAGTAACATACTTGATTTAGAGGAGGTTGGGGGTATTTTTTTTGGTTTTAGAATGTTCTTTTTCTAATTTGCAGTCTGATGTTTATTTGTCACTGAGGCCTTGACTTGGCTTCCAGACCATTGTCCCCATAAACAGAGACATCGTGAGGGAAACAGAAGGATTCTGCCCCATCTGCTAGGTCTCACACAACTGGTCAGAGATCTGCATGGAACAGAGGCAGACCCTGGCTTTGTCACACTCGCTGCATCGCTCAGAAGAAATGCCTTGCAGCTGCAGATTAGGACTGAATGGTTCAATAACTCCTAGATCAATTATTCTATCAGTCACCATCATTCATTTGATTTCTCAGAGGTAGCTGATTAAATGGGCAACACATTATGTGTTGTCTTTTCATCCACTGTCCTGTCCCTGCAGAATAAAAGACCACCTCATATAATCTTAGCTGTTATTCAGTGAAAGCTTCTCTGCTCTCCTGACACATCACAGGATGGGTGTGCTTATGGGTTTAGGACTGACCAGCTTTAACCCAAGTTCTTTTTCTTTGTTGCCCTCAATGAGGGCATGATTCTCTCTAGTGACTCCTTGCCCTGTCATGCCATGGCACTGCATCTTACACAGTGCTTACTCAGGATATCCACACGAGTTCAATCACCTGCAGCATATCCCCCTCACAGACTGCAGCCAACAGAACCTACACACAACCCTCTTGAAACTACACAATATTTAATCTTAGCAAGAAAATGGGACATAAAAAAAAAAAAAAAAAAAGGAGGATTTTAATAGAAAATGTGAGTCAGTTTGTCTTCCCTAAGAGTTTCTCATGGTGCATTAGAAGGTGAAGCATTAGGAGGTGAAGGTGAAGCAGACTTTGTCTCCAGAAGGCTTATGACTCCACGCAGCCCAAGGTAGTTCTGACCTCTTACAATCTTGCTGTAAAACCTCTGAGTCTGGACCTCTTCGGGGAAAATTACCTTCAGGCTCAGTGCTGGGCAGAGTTACAGCAACAAGGTGAACAGACAGGAAATGCAAAGCAGTGGGAGTTATTTTTGCCTCCTGTGTACAGTGCCTGACACACCCGTAACATAGGCTGTTAAGCTAGTGCAGTGGTCAGTGTTTATAACTATTTTAATACAGTCAGTAAACAAGTCACATGCACACCCAACCTTAAGGTGTTATAGTAAGGCCTACGCAAAAATAAGGAAATACAAATCCATTCAGTGTGTTTTCATTTCTTCTTCTGTTCTATTTTTATTGCCTGGCTTTTCTGAAGCGTTTGCTTTTCTGCTGTATTTATTTGTTGCCCTTCATTTTCTTCATTTCTTACATTCACCAAAAGTCACTGCATTTTAAACTATATACAAGAAATGTATGCTATATCACATTTAACTTAGTCATGGACAGTCTTTATCATTTCTAAAACCAAGCTCTAGGTTTGTAGACTGGGTATCGTGGGGTGATCTGTCATTGGGTTTTGTAATGTGGGGTGATGTGCCAAAGTTCCCAACAAAAGTTAAAAACACCGGAAGAAAAATAAGACCATGAAGAGCCCCAAACAAAATAACAAGGAACATGATCTTGAAAAATGTCCTGAAGATGTAGGCTTTTGCTGCAGCCAGGACAACTACTCCTAGTACAGTAGAAACTGCACCTTGTAGTACTGGGTAACCTAGCAGGGACAGAGCTTCAACTGACCTTCTATTGCCTGATGACTCTCTGCTTGTAACGAAGGCATAGGAGATATGAGCAGAAAAATCAACCGAAAACCCTATACAAATGACCAGGTTGATCATGGATATGGAATCAAGATTGACCATCCAAAAGGTCATGAAACCAGCAACACCAACTATAACAGAAGCAATGGCAAATGTCACCCACAAGGAACATAATGGGTTGGGAATTAGCAACAGGGAGATGATGAGCATTGCCCCAGCAGCAATGACAACGTTCTGAATGGTGTTCTGCACAATCACCAGGTACTGATCGTAGTAGATGAAGGCAGGGTGGTACACCATTAGTGGAATACTGCATTGCCTGGCTGTCTCTCTTAACTGAGAGAGAAGATTCTTCTCATCAACGGCTGAGGTCACATTCACCGTCTGGATGAAGAAACGCGAAGCTTCTATTTCATCCTCAGTCTTGTTAATGTCCCACTCAAAACTGGGAACAATTTGGAACAGCGCAGGCAAGTTACTGATGAAGAGAGTCTTACTGCTTATATTTATCAAATCTATTTTGCCTAGTTCTGTGTATACTCTCAGCCATGACTCTGTGAGGTTCTTATCCACATAGGAAATGCCCTCTAAATTCTGCATGCAGTTCTCAATGCCAAGACGAACGGTCTCGTTCCAGTAATCTACACTTTCTGTAATGATAACCATGACCCTGGGTCCATATTCTGAGAAGTATTTGTCGTTGTCATCATAGTATTTAACAACATAAGAGTCATCAGTCGCCAGATTTCGAAGATCGATGCCTTCCCTAATCTGAGTACATCCATAAATACTACCACCCAAGTACGCTCCATACAGCAACACCACAAGTAGCTTGACCCATTTATTTGTTAAGAAAGGGCCATAATACTTCCTAAAGAATATGCTCATTGGATGTTCACTTTCTGGCTGAGGTGACTGCCTAGAACAGTTGCCGACACAACAAGCATTATACAAGCAGGACTTGCCAGCCTCATCTTCATCTACTCTCACAGGCATGCAAGTCAGCCAGTGTCGGTTTCCTTGCTCCCTTTTATAATTTAACACTATAAATGCCCCAAAGAAGGTCAGGGTATATATATAGCAGAAGACAAAAGCAGTGCCTGTGTAGAGGCAAAATGATCTCACGGATGGAAAAGGAGTCCAGGTGCCAATGAAGAAGGCCAAAACATCTGTGAGGGTGGTGATGGTCACAGAAAGGGCTGCTTCCGTGTAAGTCTCAGCCAGCAGAGATTTCACATCAGATTTATCTTTTTTTCTTAAACTTTGTTCCCAGGAAGCAATCATGATGAACATGTCATCAACACCAACTCCTGCAGGAGGAGGAGAAGTTTAAGCTGCATTGCAAATGGCAGCTTCCACTAACATCCAACAATCATGCTAGATGAATCCTATTTAAGTCTGCCTAACAGTTTGAAAATAAAGTTAGGCTACTAACGTTGCTTTAGCAGTGGTACAAGTTAAACAGATAGAGGGAAACAGATCCTTTGTGTGTAGCTCCATTTATTAATTCAGAAATTCCTAGTAATCTGATGGGTTGTTGATCCCTCACCCTATGCTGCTGAGCAACTGAGCACACCTAGTCCATATATGATAAGTGTGTTGTGTCTGCTGTACAGGTGTCCAGTGATGACATAGGTTTAAAATATACCACTTATTCTGATGCTAAGTTCTGCTTATAAGCATCCAGTCCCTGGGATCTCTTCATCACTACAGCAAGTTCGACCAATAATTTCTTGCTCTGCCTTCAGCAGACACAAGGAAAGCTGTGGTCCTAGCTCTCCAGTGGTTTGCTTTCTTATGCTCTTTGCTCTCCACTTATCTTCTCTCCAGTTCACCTTTAAGCATTTCTTCATGAGTTGGTATCCATTTAACTTCATATTGATACTGATGTACCTGCATGTATTAGCCACCAGACTCCTGAGAAACCCTGCCAGGAAGACTGGGTCCTGGACTACAGTCTTTGATAAAACACAGGATTAAGTGAGCAATGTTCACTGCCTTCTCTCAGCTCTGCCAACTCTCCAGATTTTAATCACAGACCTTTCAGTATTTTGCCAGTGTTACTCTATCAAGGGCTCTTCCATTCTCTCAAAATTTATCACACAAAAACGAAAAGCAAACCAACCTGAATAGAGGAGTATGAGAAGAGAGTTTAGCTGCCTGAATAACCAAATTCCAGTAAGCATATAAAGGTGAATTATTTGCAAAACTGTGTACATGTTTTGATCAAAGGCAGTCAGGGAAAGCACTAGCATGGTGCCAATCAATGTCTTAAACAAGAAAATAGAAAATACACAATACACTTAAATTCCTAGTGATGTATGGAAAAGTTCCAAGACCTTCAAGGGGTGCGATCCATTCACACAAGCTCAATAACTGAAGAAATAAACTGGAGGAATACTAATTTGGTTTAGAATTACAGCCATCAGTGAACAAAGCACTCCACTTCAGAAACAAACAAACAAGAACAGCACAAATTTAAACCAGTATAACTGGGTAAGTGGCAGAGAAAGATCTGGGTGGAGGCAGGAAGGACAGGAAATGGACAGCTAGATGACAAACACATAAGAAAAGAGTGTGATGTGCAAGAGATGGTTAGAATACAAAACTTATGGTAATGCAATTCCCACATTCACCTCATAATGTGAGGACTGCATTAAATCAGTTGTAGTGCAGCACAAGCTGCAAACTGGACACATGTTCCATGGTGCTGCTGTTGAGCTACCCTGAGGCTGACTAACAACAGAGAAGTGGGAGCTCTCAGTGTTCTGCAAAAGAGGCAGTCAAGGGGTGGATGGCTTCCAAGCACTCTGCACCTGCTTAAATTGCTGACAAATTCAGTGGTCCCAGAGAACAGTACTAACAAACTATTTTGGGGTAGGCAGACTTATTCAAATGTAATGAGATATGCAAATGCTTATAGAATGCCTGTAGAAAACAGCAGGGGATGGTAAAGGTGTGTGCAGGGGCAGGTCCCTGTTGAGCTCACCTCAAGTATTAGTACTACTAGATCAATAAATGGTTAACCAGCATGGCTAAATTGCCAGGGACACCCAAGCAATGGCAGAAGTGCTAACCACACCATCCTCTCATTTACAGTTCTCATGATGCAGCAGTGGAACTAGAGCAGGCATTGATTTTTGGGAAAAGCTGCCCTCCCACCAGAGCCCAGCTCCAGTCCCAGTGTGCGTACACAGAACTGAACAGCTCACCCACCTGCAGGAGCTCAGAGGAGGCTGCACCTCCAGATGTCTCCATCCCTCATGGCAGGTCAGACCTGTGGGTGATCTGATGCTCACATCAGAAAAGATCATCAGGTTGCTTTAACTTTGCTTTAGTCTTCACATGTCAATCAACTCGCTTTTTCTACTTACCCAGAATAAGAAATGGTGCGCTTGCTACAGTGACCACAAACGGCACTCCACAGAAGAGCATCAATCCAAAGCTGCTCAATACAGCTAAACTGGCAGAAACCACTCCACAGCATGCAAGCCAGATATTATTTCTTACACAGCTCAGTCTGAAAATATTTTAAGGAATATCTTGGTTACAAGTCAAATATTTCACCAAGGCATTTGGCATGACAAGTGGGCAGATACCAATGATGCCCATCTGTGAAAAGCACTCCTCAGGAAAGCAGCAAGCAGAGCTCCCAGGTGTCACCACTGAACAAGAATAATATATGGAGGAGGTATATTATGACATATTGAGGCGCGAACTCCAACTGTTGATCGAAGATGTTTATTAAGCAAAAGCAATCCCTTTTACACCCCTGCCTCAGAGAGGCTGTGCTTTTCCACTTGCCCAAATAGCTCAATTATGCTTTCTTGTTTGCCAACTTTGCAAAGTCTGTCTTTAGCACACTTATCTACAGCTCTTAGCATCAACCAGGGTCCTACAGTCTCCTCCCTTCCGTATCCCACAGTCTCCTGCCTACCAAGGCAATAATATCTTTATTGGTTTTGGTTAACAAATCACCACCTGGCCACACAGTATATATAACCACTGGCCAGTTACATACATTGAAGATGTGTACAGATCTTTGCATCAATAACAAGAGAGCTGGCAAGAGGAGGATACGTACGCATTACCAGTGTGAGGCCAGATCTAGAGGGACCCCAAAAGATGAAGGATTTTTAGAAGCTCTTCCTTTTACAAGGGTTCTTGCTGTAGCATCAGCGTAGCATGCAAAGCCTCCCAATGGGAGGCTCTGCACCACACCGAGGCGGCAGAGCATTGCCTCTTGCCCGATCAGTAATATTTTCCAGGCTATACAACAATTCAGAACTTGAGAATCTCTTGCTTCCAAGGCAAGAAGCATGTGTTGATGGAACTGCCCTCGATTTGTCTGTGCTCACAAACCACCGGACATGGGACAGCCGATATCCAGAAACTGTATGGCCTAATGGGAATGATGTTGGATGCAAGCACTAAACCAATGAAAGCCCACCCTTGAGTAGAACCTTACTTCTCAAGCACGGCACAAAAATACTGCTGTATGCTCATCAAACATACAATGGTTCACCTTCCACCAGTACAAGGAAAGGGCAGGCCAAGTGCTTTGCGGCAGCAGGTAAGGCTCAGACTCTATGAGCAAGCAGAGCACCTAAAGCCGTCCTTAGACCTGCAGCAAGCTCTGAAGGTAGCACTCAGTCATGTTTGCCTTACCAGAGCAGCTGGCAAACACAAGGTGCAAACAGTTCCTAACATGGTGTACTTGCCCCTCCCTCCTCTGCTTCCTTCCCTTTTGAAACTGATCCTCACAAAGAATTACTGTCTTGGGGGAAGAAGCTACCAATAAAGCAGAACCCCTTAATAACTAAAAGCATTTACTTTGGCACACGCCAAAGGCACAGCACCTCAGACCTCTCCACAAGACAAAGAGTTAGGGCTGGTTTCAGTTGTTTAGATAGTTCCAAAATCATCAGCAGCAAAAAGGATTCTTATGAGGCCAGGACTACAGAAAGGACTGATGGCTTCAGAGAGCAGACACATGGATACTGGCACTCAAGCTGCGCACGTCTGAATGGAGCATGTGTTCAGGTATTCACCTGGTGCTTGTCATGAACCCCACTGAAGCAGCTGGGAAAAGCACACGGGGAGAGAATCAGCAAAGTAACTGATGCGGCCTCGTACGACACAGTCTGCGGTTTCAAGGAGGATTTCCCCTGACAAGCGCAGAAAGCAGCTTAGGCAGGGTCAAGCAGAGCAGAGGTCCCTTCTCATCCACCCATAGCTTAGGAGACACGTTACCTTAGGCAGGAGACGATTGAAAAGGTTATTGTCAAGAAATAGGTTACAGAGAAGAGTGGGATCACACTCTTGGCATTCTTATCAAACTCCTCTTGTCGGGACAGCGATGTAAAGTAGGACACCTGTGGTAAAAGCAACAGGGAAAGGAAAGATGAGGCACTTCCACTCTATCCCAAGGAATGGTGAAGAGTAAAAGCTGAGGTGCTCTTTTCCAAGCAAAGACAAGGTGCCCAAGCAAAGATGAAGAATAAAAGATGAAGCATTTCCACCCTTTTCCAAGGAAAGACAAAGCATTTCCACCTTTTCCCAAGCAAAGCCAAGGCCGCTCTGCTCTTTCGCAAGGAAAGATGAAGAATAAAAGCTGAACTATTTTCCAAGTATGGAGTAAAAGTTGATGTGCTCTTTCCCAAGGAAAGGTAAAGCACCTCCGCTCTTTCCCAAGCAAAGCTGAGGTGCCTCTGCTCTTTTTTCCAAGAAAAGGTGAAGAGTAAAAGCCAAAGCGCCTCTGGTCTTTCCCAAGGAAAGCTGAAAAGTAAAAGCCAAAGTGCCACCGCTGTTTCCCAAGAAAAGGTGAAGAGTAAAAGCCGAGGTGTCTCTGCTCTTTCCCAAGGTAAGACGAAGTGCTTCTATCTCTTCCCAAGCAAAGCTGAGGCGCCTCGGCTGTTTCCCAAGGAAAGGTGAAGAGATGAAGACTTCCACCCTTTCCCAAGCAAAGGTGAAGAGATGAAGTCTTCCACCCTTTCCCAAGCAAAGCTGAGGTGCCTCCACTCTTTCTCAAGGAAAGACGAAGAGCGGAAGCTGAAGCACCTTCGCCCTTCCCCAAGCAAAGCCAAGAGGAGAATCCGAAGGGCCCCGGGCTCGCCCCCCGCGGCACCTGCAGGGAGCCGAGCCGCAGCGCCGCCAGCTCGGCCGGGACGTCCCGCACGAAGCTCCGCAGCCACCGCCGGCTCTCGGCCGCCGCGGGGCCGTCCTCCCGCAGGTGATACAGCAGCTTCAGCGCCCGCGCCGCCACCACCCGCCCGCCCGCGTCCGTGCGCACGCCGCCCAGCGCGGCGCCCAGGAACTCGCGGCCGCTCCCGGGGAACGCGAGGCTCTCCAGGGCGGCCGCGTCGCCCAGTAGCGGCAGCACCGGGTTGGCGAGGGCGCAGGCGTCGCCGCTGCGGGCGCAGAGCCGCTCGTAGCCGCGGGCGCGCACGGCCGCGTCCAGGCGCAGCGCGTCCCGCCGCGCCGCCGGGGCCAGCACCGAGCCCCCCGCCGCCGCCACGGCCACGAGCGCGGCGTAGGCGCCCTCGTCGGGCAGCCGCGGCGCGGAGAAGCGCTCCGAGGCGTCGGCGGGGAAGCGCTGCCGCACGAAGGCGCGCTCGGCCTTGGCGGGGCCCCGCGCCGGCGTGAACTGCGCCTCGACGTCGCTCGCCTGGCGCCGCGGCAGCTGCAGGAACCCGGCGCCCAGCCCGGCCGACAGCAGCAGCGGCGCCAGCGCGAAGGGCCAGGGCCGCGCGGCCACCGAGCCGCCCAGCGCCTCGAAGAGCCGCCGCAGCGGCCGCTCCGCGCAGTCGGGGGCGCGGCGGCAGCGGCGTCGCGGCGGCTCCGCCATCGGGAACGCCCGGCGGCTTCCCCGAACCGCCCTCCGCCCGCCGCCGCCCCGCGCTCTTGAGCCGCGCGGCCTGGGCCGCTCCCCGCTCCGCCTCGCTGGGCGGGGCCGGGCGGAGCCCTCGCGGGGCCCCGGCGAGAGTCGAGCCCGGGCGGAGCGGGGCGGGGGGAGCCCCGGGGCGGGGTTCGGCCGCGCGTCGGCGGCGAGCGCGGGGCAGAAACGGCCCCGAGCGGCCCCGAGGCCGAACGCGAGGGGCTGGGGAGCCCGAGCTTCGTGCGGGGACGGGAAGCGGCTCCCCGGCTCCCGGCGCGGCCCGGAGCTCTGGGCCGAGCGCTGTGGTTAAGGAACGGCGCGTGCCTGGCTGGAGAGGATCCCGCTTCGCAGCCTCTTGTGCCCGAAAGCGCCTCCTCTGCTCGCCTCGCTCCCGCTTTCCTTCCCTTGGACCAGGGTTCGTCTCCTCCTCGAGCTGCGCCTCCGCGTCCTTTTTGCCGACAGCGGCTCACGTTGAAGGGGCTGCTCTCCTCACTGATGCGGAGACAGGGCTGTTCTGGTCGGTCTCTGTGGGCCTCTGTCTTGCAAACATTTACCGGGACCGATCCAAACGGTTGTGGAGAATCACAGAGTAATTGGGGTCGGCAAACAGGTTTACGGAACGGGGCGGTGGGAGCTGGAGAAGGGAAAGAAGAACCTCTTTCAGACGAGGTTTAGCGATGGCAGTGGGCAAACCGTGGGAATCCCCGTGGTGCGGCCGAGCTTTGAGCAGTGACGGTGATGGAAAGCACCTTCCCAGCTCCCCAGAGCCCCGCAGCCTGGCGTTCTTGAACGCGGTGACGGCGATTTGCCTGCCCTCTGGCTGAGAGGACGTTCGGCTCGGGAGTGACACTTGTGCAGAGGGGTCTCCCCGTTAGCTGACGCCTCGCGGACAGGCGCTTCTTGCCCTTCGTTGAAAGAAGCGACTCGCTCCTCTCCTGCCGGTACTTTTTTCTTTTCTGCAAAGAATAACTGTAGGGGTTTTTTTCTCTCTCATCCTGACAGGCTTGCTGTGTGTGGGCAGCAAACAGCCAGCCAGGCTCTGAGCAGCGTTCCACCTCCCCCGCTGTGCTCGGCATTTAGCACAGGTTGGATCCCGGTGGTTCCCTTTTCCATGTTCTGAGGAAGGTACATCAGTCCTGGACTTCCCTGTGGGAGACCAGGCTTGTCAAAATAAAAATTTTTTAATGAATCTATCTCCAAACAGAAAGCTTCTCCCATGTTCTGTTCTCATTTCCCTTGAACGGATTTACATTGTGTTAGGGTAGGAGCTCTTCACGCAGGGAATCTGTCAAGAAGAGTGTAGCAAGCATGTTGTGGGAGGTTATCCTCCCCCTCGGCTCTGCCCTAGTGATGCCACAGCTCGAGTACTGTGTCCAGTTCTTGAGTCCTCAGCTCAAGAAAGACAAGGAATTACTGGAGAGTCCAGCAGGGGGCCATGAAGATGATTAACGGACTGGAGCATCTCTGGTATGAGGATAGGTTGAGTGAGCATCGTGTGTTTAACCTGGAGAAGACTGAGAGGGGGTCTTATCAGTGCTTGTAAATATCTAAAAGGCAGATACCAAGAGGATGGGGCCATACTCTTCTCAGAGGTGCCCAGTAACAGGAGAAGGGCAACAGAGGTACAAACTGGAGCACAGGCAGTTCCACCTTAACATCAGGAAAAGCTTCTTTACAATGAAGGTGACAGAGCACTGGAACAGACTGCCCAGGGAATCTGTGGAGTCTCCTTCACTGAAAATATTCAAAACCCACCTGGACATGTTTCTCTGCAAACTGTTGTAGGTGATCCAGTGATCCAATCCAACTCCAACCATTCTGTGATTCTGTGTGATTCTGTGAATACCGAGTTCAGTTTTGGGCCTCTCATTACAGGAAGGACCTAGAGTCCTAGAGCAAGTCCAAAGGAGGGCAGTGAAGCTAGTGAAGGATCTGGAGCACAAGTCTTATGAGGAGCACCTGAGGGAACTGGGGTTGTTTAGTCTGGAAAAAAAGGGAGACTGAGGAGAAACCTTACCATGCTCTAGAACTACCTGAAAGGAGGTTGCAGCAAGATGGGTGTTGGTCTCTTATTCTGTGTAACAAGTGATGAGACAAGATGAAATGGCCTCAAGTTGCACCAGGGGAAGTACAGACTGGATATTAGGAAAAAAATCTTAACCAAAAGGATTGTCAAGACTTAGAACACCTGCCCAAGGAAGTGGTTGAGTCACCATCACTGAAGGTGTTTAAAAGGTGTGTAGATGTGATGCTTAGGGACATGGTTTAGTGGTGGACTTGGCAGTGTTAGGTTGACAGTTGGACTCAATGATCTTAAAGATGTTTTCCAACGTAAATGATTCTATGATTTGCTGAAGTTTCTTTCTGACTTTTCAGGAGATGGAAACAAGCTCTGATAGTGATCAAGCTGGAGGTAGGAAATGGCCTGGTGGCAGGAGCTGTTCAGTCAGGGTACCCAGTATCTTGGGCACAAGTAGGTGCCTTTAGGTAAACTCTTCCTGAGGCTCGAGGATCTGACTAGTTGCACGGGAAGACCTCTCTGCTAATCTGGATTCTTGTCCTTGTTCCCTGGCCTATTTGTGCTTTTTATATTAACTTCTAATAGGATAAAATCTGAAATATACCTTGGGGTAGGGCCAAGAAGTGGGCTAAAGGACTCCCAGCAAGTCATGCTTTCCCTGTATTTATGGATGAAGACACAAAGTTTCTCCCAAGAGTTGCAGTGTGTTTACTGGATCTAAGACTATTCAAGATTAAGAGGAAGCCAAACACAGATCTGCCTTTCAATGGGTGTTTTCTACTAGGCTAGTAGATTAAAAAAAATTAAAAGTGATACTGCCAGTGTTTGCTGCCAGGCTTTGCAGAGAAAGCAAATGTTAGTCTTTTCTTTCCGTAATACAGATGGTGGTTGTTGAATGAGTGCTGTGATTAATAAGAGCATAGGCTCTTCATGCAAACTTCATATAGTTTGCATTTCCCGCTTAGAAGGCTTGGAAAAGATTTGGAGACCAGATGCTAAGTCCTAATGATCCTCTGTGTGTGTGCACAGAACCGTTGGACGTGGAAATTGATATTTTAAAGGATAAAAAGATAGGAAACAAGAGAATTCAAAATTCCTGATTAGAGCACTGTCTTAGAAGTTAAATGTTTAAACTGACTTATGATATGTGTTGGCTGTAATCTTTTTCTCAATAGTGAAAACATAATCAAATCTGGTATTTGCGTAGCTAGGAAATACAATCTGAAAGCACTTCATGAGGACTGCATCAAAATGCAGACGTGATTTCATCACGTGGAAGCAAGGCACTGCCAGCACCTTTGCTCTGAAATGGCTAGGGACATTTCAAACTGAGGTTCCAGTGAATTACAGTTTGGGAATATTGTGACATGCGTAAATATTTACAATGCTGAATTTCTTTGTGTTTCTGCGTGCTAATGAAATGACACCTGCGCCAATGGTTTTGTGCCAACAAGATATTAGAGATGTTATCTCCTTCTCAGGTCAATCCAAGCTCTCCTGACATTTATTTACTATCGGAATGTGTTACGGGGAAAAGCTTGCCACAGTGCACACACTGCACTGAGTCATTCAGTACATCCAAGATTTCACCTGCTAGGACCAAGGTCCTTTCACAGTGGATGGCTCCAGTGAACCAACAGGTGCCCCTTTTGACTCACAGAATCACAGAATCACTAGGCTGGAAAAGACCCACTGAGTTGTTCAGTTCAACTGTTCCTATCAATCACTAAACCATGGCCCTGAGCACCTCATCCACCCATCTTTTAAACACCGCCAGGGAAGGTGACTCAACCACCTCCCTGGGCAGCCTGTTCCAGTGCTCATGACCCATTCTGTGAAAAATTCTTTCTGATGTCAAGCCTGAACTTCCCTTGGTGGAGCTTGAGGCCATTCCTTCTTGTCTTGCCCCCTGTCACTTAGGTGAAGAGGCCAGCTCCCTCCTCTCCACAACCTCCTTTCAGGTAGTTGTAGAGAACAATAAGGTCTTCCCTCAGCCTCCTCTTCTCCAGGCTAAACAAGCCCAGCTCTCTCAGCCGCTCCTCATAAGGCCTGTTCTCCAGCCCCTTCACCAGCTTTGTTGCTCTTCTCTGAACTCGCTCCAGAGCCTCAACATCCTTCTTGTGGTGAGGGGCCCAGAACTGAACACAGGATTCAAGGAGCGGTCTCACCAAGTGCCGAGTACAGAGGGAGAATCACCTCCTTGGACCTGCTGGTCACACCATTTCTGATACAAGCCAAGATGCCATTGGCCTTCTTGGCCACCTGGGCACACTGCTGGCTCATGTTCAGTCACTGTCAACCAACACCCCCAGGTCCTTCTCCTCCGGGCAGCCTTTTAGACAGACTTCTCCAAGTCTGTAGCTCTGCTTAGGGTTGTTGTGCCCCCAAGTGCCCTCTTCATCTCACCCAGAACTGAAAAACCTATCATCTTGTGGTTGCTTTGTCCCAGGCGTGCTCCAGCCATCACATCTCCCACAAGGCCTTCTCCGTTCATGAACAGCAAGCCCAGGAGAGTGCCTCCCTTGTCGGTTCACTCACCAGTTCTGTGAGGAATTTGTCTTCCACGTACTCCAGGAACCTCCTAGACTGTTTCCTTTCTGCTGTGTTGTACTTCCAGCAGACATTCGGAAGATTGAAGTCTCCCGTGAGGACAAGAGGTAGCAATCTTGAGACTACTCCCAGTTGTTTATAGAAGAGTTCATCAGCTGCTTCTTTTTGGCTGGGTGGTCTGTAACAGACTCCCATCACAGTATCTAGCTTCTTGTGGGCTCCTCTGATTTTAACCCACAGGCACTCAATCCCATCATCACTGTAAAACTCTGTCACTCTGTCTCTGTTAACTTTCTCCTGTTGGCTTGACCCTAGGTTTCCCGAGGCAGAGTCTTAGGCACTAAATGCTTCAGGCTAATTTAGGAAACTGTCAGCCTCTGGCCTGGACAGGCGCACACTTCCGGGTGGAAAACTGGTTAGGTGGCCGGGCCCAGAGGGTTGTGGTCAATGGAGTTAACTCCAGCTGGAGGCCAGTTACAAGTGGGGTTCACCAGGGCTCCAGTGCTGGGTCCAGCCCTGTTCAGTGTCTTTATCAATGACCTGGATAAAGGCATTGAGTGCTCCTTTACCATGTTTGCAGATGTCACTAAGCTGGGAGGAAGTGTGGATCTGCTGGAGGGTCGGGAGGCTCTGCAAAGGGATCTGAACAGGCTGGACTGCTGGGCTGAGACCAATGGGATGAGGTTTAACAAGGCCAAATGCTGGGTCCTGCACTTGGGGCACAAAAATCCTATGCAGAGAGAGGAGGGATGCTGGCCTCTTCTCCCAAGTGTCAGGGGAGAGGACAAAGGGGAATGGCCTCAAGTTGCGCCAGGAGAGGTTCAGACTGGGTATCAGAAATAGTTTTTCAGAGAAAGGGTCATCAGGGACTGTAGCAAGCTGCCCAGGGAGGTGATTGAGTCACCATCCCTGGAGGTGTTTAAAAGACAGGTAGATGAGGTGCTCAGGGGCGCAATTTAGTGATTGATAGGAATGGTTGGACTCAATAATCTTGGAGGTCTTTTCCAACCTGGTGATTCGATGATTCTATTGTTAAAGGGGATTCTTGGCTACTCCAGTCTCCTCTTCTATGCTTATGGCCTTTTGCAATGGTTTAATCCTTAACTCCACAGTTTGCCACCTATTTAGAATGCTAATCTGGGCCCCCATATCAATTGGAAACTCTAAACATACTTGCTGCTGTCACACAGGGATGTGTATGTAAGGTTCCTTATCAGTGCACCACCGGCAGGAATTTATAACATGGATTAATTGGCCCAAACCCCAAACCACAGCTACTAGAGGTTTTTCTTCAGTTTCCTTTTCAGAGGTGCAAAGGGATTGCAGCACTGCTACAAGAGATGGCCATTGCCTGTGTGCCTGCTGGGTTCCTAACTTTCCCCATTAGCAGCTCCACCAGCTGTCAAATGTGACCGGTAGCCTGACCACACAGTATGACTTGGAGTGCTCCCAGGGCTATCGCCTCTCACCAGACATTATTTCTTTCTCAGTCATGGGGTCTGAAGGGTCTCCCTCTGGAAGGCTTCATTGGTCCACGAGGGATATACTCAAGAGGAAGGTTTCAGTTGGTTTGCTGCACTCAATTATTCCTGTTGGCACAACCTCCCAGAGCTGTCCATCCCACCCCACACTTGTAAGATACTACCCCATGCAACATCTCTGCTCAAGTTAGCACATTTAGACTGGACATTATGAAAAAAATTTTCACAGAAAGAGTCATTGGGCACTGGAATGGGCTACCCAGGGAGGTGGTTGAGTCACCTTCCCTGGAGGTGTTTAAGGCACGGGTGGACGAGGTGTTAAGGGGCATGGTTTAGTGTTTGATAGGAATGGTTGGACTCGATGATCCGGTGGGTCTCTTCCAACCTGGTTATTCTATGATTCTATGTGCTGGACTCCGGGTGTTCTGCAAGCCATGCTCAATGGCCCCTTGAAACTTTCACTCTGGGACTGGAGATGTACCTTTATGGCATGTAGTAACCTTCTGCTGAGAGGTTTAAGGTTTTACCAGCGTAGCCATTGATATTCCTCCCCCAACAAAAAAGGAGCCTACAGGAAAGCTGAGGAGGGGCCCTTTTTCAAGGAGTACACTGACAGGACAAGGGGTAGTGGTTTTAAGCTGAAAGAAGAGAAATTTATATTAGATATTAGGAAGAAATTTTTTTACTCTAAGAGTGAAGGCACTGGAACAGGTTGCCCAGAGAAGCTGTGGATGCCCCATCCCTGGTGTTGTTCAAGGCCAGGTTGACTGAGGGTATGAGCAGTCTGATCTAGAGAAGGGTGTCCCTGCCCATGGAAGAGGAGTTGGATCTTTAAGGTTCCTTCTGACCCAAACCATTCTATGATTCCTTGCTAGCCCCTCTCATACATCACCTGAATGCATGTCACTTTTTTTTACTCCCTCCACCAGTCCTGACAACTACTATAGCAGGCTACTATGCTGGGCAGGGAGCCTGGTTTGGATGATTTGCCTAAGGCCATATTCGGCACTGTGGGCAAGGCTGAGGTGTTTGGCCTGCAAGCTTTCATAGAGAGTGGCCAGCTCCTGGACTGACATTTTTTAGTGTAAGTCTGCTTTGCCTGGGTGACCTCACGTGATAGGAATGTTTGGACTTGATGATCCTGTGGGTCTTTTCCGACTTAGTGATTCTATGATTCTGTGATGTGTAACTGTTCCATCACTGTGTTTTAACTTTTCCCTGCGTGTATACCATCATTTTCCAAATCCTTCCCATAACCAGCTTCTCTAATTTGGACACAGTGATCCCAATTATCTCTTTTTTTCTACCCCTGAATGTCATTGTCAATATTCCCTTTCATTATCTCCCTTATCTGGGCTAAGTGGTCCACTTACTGGTTCAGCTTCGCAGTGAGGTTTCCTCCCATGCGTGGCCTTTCACCCATCCCACCTGTAAGAGTTGGAATCTCCCTATTTCAAATAAGCGTGTTTATAATTCTCAGTCTTCCACACTTTTTTCCAATCAAATCTCACTTACTGAATTCCCATTCATGTATCCTTTCTGTGCCCTTCAGGCTGTGCCCTCAGGAGAGGAGATAATCCACTGAAGATTGCATTTGGAAGGGGAAGGAGCTCTCTCCTCTGACATCCTGCAGGGTATGCAGTTTCTTGTTCTCCTTAACTGCCCTGGTGAGAGGAAGACCCCCTTCTCCCCATCTGAGTACTGCAGTCCAGTCCCTTTAAAAAGAGTAGTGAAGCAGGCTCTATAGTGGGTCATCAAGAACCCAGGTGGATGTTTTCTCCAGCAACTCAGTGTGCCTCACAATTACTGCAATTCAATTTTGTTCCTTGGAATTGCTAGCTTTTTGACAACTGATATGGTAATCTGCTTCTCTTTCTCTGGAATTCCACATCCTTTCAGTGAGTAGATAGCTTTGTTAACCTGCTATTCTCTGCAGGCTCATGGGGATGTGTATGTAAGATACCTTATCAGTGCACTACCGGCAGGAATTTATAACGTGGATTGATTGGCCCAAAACCAAACCACAGCTTCTAGGTTGTTTGGGGTTTTTTTTCATTTTTTTAGTTCCTTTTTAGAGGTACAAAGGGGTTGCAGCACTGCTATGGGCGAGGGCAGTTGCCTGTGTGCCCACTAGGCCCCTAACTTTCATCCCTCCTCCTTTTGATGAACTTCATTAACACAAGTAGCCATTATGGTTTCCTTAGCCTTGGGTGGTGGTAGAGCGTAGTGCATCTACCACAGTATGTCTTTCACATTTTTCCATTAAACTGCCTTTTTCTCAATCTATGAGGATTTTCATGTTAATTTCCCCTAATCCTGTTGAGGAGGGTGAGTGAGAGAGTTGTGTGGGCATCTGGAGGCCAGCCGAGGTTAACTCACCACACGGGCACAATTGACACAGGAGCTCTTTTCCTGAAGCTTGAACTAGTGCTATTGCCACCACCACTGTCCTCTGTCCCTTTCCAGGTGACAGCTGACAGCTATACAGGCAGCTGTATTTTACAGAAATTCAGATCTGGATCATAAATCTTCATCTAGATTATCACCACTTATTCTGCCATACAACCACATCAGCAGTTACCTTTCAAAAATGAGATCATATCTTATCTGCAAGTAGATTAGATTGCTTGTATTGTGTCTTTCACTTTCATCTCTCTCAGATAATACCTAGATAAAGTGCTGTGAAATGTGATTTCACTTGACATTTTCAATTTAGAAATGCAATATGAAATTTTCCCCAACTTTTTTTTTCCCTTTACCAGAAACTATTGATATCTCTGCAATGACTTTATGTTTCTAAACATTTGACCATCAAATACAGCCTTCTCCATAGGCAGGAGTATGTACTGTTCTACAGCAGAGCCGTGGGTGGCTGCAGTGGACACCTCTCTGTGGATGGGCAGTGCACCGTGAAAGCAGTCCAGTGATGGTTCTGTTCAGAAGATCTTATGGGGAACAAATGCCTGCTGGTTGCAAAGCAGAGAGTCTCACCAGCCAGGCATACATTGTTTCTTAATTTCAAAGCACTGTTTGGAAAGTCTCACATGCTAGAAGCTGTTTGCTCTCCTAAGCCTACTGTCTCTTCAGCCAGGAGCCAGTTCAGCCCTGGAGTCGTTGTAACACACAAGCCGTGACCAGAGCCTTCTCTCTGTTTTCCAGCCTTCCTGGATTGTGTCTGCAGGAGATCTAGGCTGAATGCTCCTTCTTTCTCCTTGCTTCTTGCAGGGTACAAATGCTCCCGTTCTGGTCAGTGGGCCTTGCTATGGAAGAGAGGATGTTCTGGCATCTCGGTTTGGTGTGGGCAGTGACACTAGCACTGCCTTCTATACACACAATGAAACCACATCTTTTAATTCGTTACATTTCTTCCTCCTTTCACTCTCTGAATATTTGTCTGCTATTTTCAGAATGTTGTATTTCCTGGAGATGGAGTATTTCTATTGACCATATAATCAGTGTAATCATAGCCATTCTGAGCCTCTATTCCTGTGCAACAGGGTATTAAGAGAAGCAGGCTCCTTCTCATCATGTCAGTCCAGGCTGTCCTGGTTTTTGTCTTTATTAACTGTGGATGGCCCTTGCTATCAGAGTAGTGTATTATTTTGCTGCTACTTCACACATAAATACATGAATAATTGCCAGCTTTATGTTTTATCTACATGTATTTTAAAACTTTTCGGGGGAGACAAAATGTTTGCAAAACCTGTCAGTACTGGAGTAACCTGCTTTACATGCTTCTGGAACTCCTGTCAGCCTGGGAGCACATTCCCTAGAATGCTGACATGTCACACAGCACCCGCATGAACTGGTAAAAGGTCTCTTTTCTCCCTGAGTAGTGACAGAAACATGAGATAGATATTACTTCTCATAAATAAAATGTATTCTGATACCACCTTGGTACCTTCATTTTTCTGCACCCTTCTATTTTTCCTCACTGGATATCGCTCCTGTTCAGGGATATCACTCCTGTTCAGTTAGCAACATGACACAAAAAAAGCACAGGTAAGACACAAATGCAGTCCTTCTTCCTGTTCATTTCCCTGTCTTGGAGAAGAATTATTCTCTAACTGAAAGAGTCCTTTCCTTTCCCAGGACATTCCTCAAATGGTCCTTGCTTCCACTTGGCATGAGGGTGCAATGGCCACCTGCACTGGTCAAACAGCCAACACTCTGCAACACCTCACTGCCTTTGTTGATCAGAACTCCGTAAACTGTAAAAGGTGCTTTGATATTTATCTCCAGTGTAAGTAGATGCCTATCCTGTCACCATCTAGGTGAGCAAGTTTAGGTAAAGATGCTTCAATTTATGTGTGCTACATTTAGTATGAAATCTGCAGTAGACTCCCCCATCCCAGTTCATGTGCCTGTTTGCTGTTTCCATGGAGTCTGTTTAGAAGAATAATGTCTTATAAAGGACAATACTAAGAGTAAAGCAAAAGTCAAGCAGTCCAGCTTTTTCTGGTTCATTTCAAAAGTACAGGATTACAGAAACCAGTTCTTAGGAAAAGCCAAATTGCCAGTAATTATTTCAAATCCCTTTGGCGTCCCATGCATTATTATGAATGGGCTGAGTTAAAAGAAATCAATAAACAAAAGACCAACAAACCAACCCATTCTTCCTTAGCAGGGAGGACTGTGCCAGGGGAGGTTCAGAGTGGACATTACAAAAAATTTCTTCACTGATACGTTATCAAGCACTGGCACAAGCTGCCCAGGGAGGTGGTTGAGTCACCATCCCTGGAGATATTTAAAAGATGGGTAGATGGCATGCTTAGGTATATGATTTAGTAGTACAGGTACAGTTGGCCTTGCTGATCTCAGAGGTCTTTTCCAACCTGGTGATTCTATGACTGTATATTGATGTGGAACAGAACCTCAGCAGACAGGCAGACCAGCTCTCTGGAGGAGTGCACAGCAATGCATTGTTGTTCCTCTCCTAAAGCCACCTTGACTATCTGTAATTACTTGTCAGCTTTCTCGGCTTTGTGATTGCCCTTCTCAGATTGTCCTTGTCACACAAGATATGCAAAGTAACATAACCCTGGTAGGGAGTGCCTGTTAAGGGATACGCAAGGTAAATCTTCCTTAGGAGCAGGTTGGGTCAAGTATTTGTCATCTTCTTTGTGCTTTCATTTGAAGCAACATCATGATATCAGCCTCTGAATGGGAGCTACTCTGTGATTTTGAGGGTTCAAAAGGGCTTTTTGATTCTTCTTGGGTTTTTTGTGCTGTTTTTTAGGTCATGCAGGAAAATATGCAGGTGACAGAGATTAGATCATGTTTCTTTCTAGGCTAATTTTGTATGATATAAGTTGGTGAGAAATGCCATTTCACTTGACACTTTGAACCTTTTCTACAGCTTTCCAAAGAAATCATAAATTGTTTGAATTTTGCTCAATATTTCAGTATGGTAAGAGAAAAACATTTATATTTTTTCAGAAGCTTTTTTGTTTTATGTGATTTTGGTATGAAGTGTGTAATGGTCATGGGCAATTGTAGGTTTATGACATTTTTCACTCTAAAACTAGCTGTATCAACACAGAACATTATGAATGTTTTGGAAGAGTACACCCCACAGAATTTGTCAACCAAAGTATGATGTAACTTCATTTTACCTTTAGAGAGAAACTTTTTCACACAGGACGGACCCAGGTCTTCAAGACACCATAATATGTGTTTTATGAATGCAGCAGAGAAAGTCTTTATCTTCAGTCCAGCCTCTGTCACATCTGTAACTTGCCTTGGCCCAGAAAAAGCCCCACCGTAGACTGGGAGAGAAAATTGCCAGTGAATTCTGACACTTAGGGAAACCACAACCTTTTTTTCTGAGTGAGCAGGATGGCAAAATCAGGAGTTCAGGAATCTTTTGTACTGAAGATAGAGGCATCCTCTCAGTTCATCTCTGGATGAGATAACTGCTGGGGTAGCAAGATTTTCTCACGTTTTAATGAAGTTGTATTTTAAGTGCCTACCCTTCACTTAAATCCTGGTGTAGCTCTTGAAAGACTGTATAGTTACAATTGATCTATTGTAGCTACTGTTGTAGGTGTACTTTGCAAAGCTGCTTTCCAGATGGGGAGGTCCCAACATACACTGGTGCATGGGCCAATAGAGGTACAAAATATCTAACAGATTTTTCCAGCTGCCCAGTTAGAAAGCAGCTTTGCAGGAAAGAACGTGAGTGTCCTGGCAGATGCCCAAGTTGAATATCAGCAATGTGCCCTCGTGGTAACGAGTGTTTTTTAGATGTGTGAAGTACAGGAATTCTCAAGTCAGATTCAGACTAGCGATCTTGTGCATCAGCCTAGAAACAGCATCAGGGAAGTGGGTTAATTTAGGTAAAGAAATCATTAAATAACTCCCAATAACCTCAGAATTCTGAAAAATGAGCGATTGAGAATTGTGGCTATGAAATGGAAAGCAGAATTTGAGCTTTTCAGAACAGGTTACAAAGCTATTCAGTGGCAGAATAAACTAGTTCTTCTCAGCATGGTAGGTTTTTTTGCTGTCTTTTTTGAAAGAGTTGGATCCCACGATCAGGAAAGGTGTTAACTATTTATGAACTCTCCTGGCTCATCCAGTGCTGTGTTTCCATTACAAAGTCAGAAGAGGAGAAAGATGAGTTTGGGTGGTTGGGGTGAAATCAGATGAGGGAAAGGTAAAAAGGCATCTAGCAAAGACTTTATGGACTTGATGCCTTCTGATGTTACTTCTGGATATTCTGCTGGTTGTTTCCCTTTTAAGAAGAAGGCAGTTTTTTAGAAGGAAATCTCAATATTGCTTTTAATGTTCTGGTTGACTCAGGAATACTTTGGGACTCTGTTTTTTGACAAGGCTTTCTGCACTTGCATATTTAAATGCTGTGGCTCAGTAAAAGAACACAGCTGTGGTGTCAGACATGAAAGCCAGATTTTAAGTTTGTAGAGAGTTTGTACTTAGTTTTCACAAATCGTGCCTCCCACAAATAGATGGAACTTCATATGCTAGCTCAGATTTGTTGATATTAAGAGGAAACCAAACTGAGTTGCTGCTTTCAAGACAGTCTTTCAATAAAATTTTTATGGGCTATTTCATTGCTAGGATATCTCCAAGTTATTGTTTTGCCAGCTGTAAGAATTTAGATGAGACAGATTTTACACTTGTCCTGCTGTAAAACCTGATTTCATTAAGAATTTACTGCTTCAGGGAAGTAGTTTTGAATGTTAGTTGGGGCCACTGACTAATGGCATGACGCATTTGCTTTTTTTCCTTTTAAAGGTGTTAATATTTCACCACATTTTAGCATGCGTGTTTGAATAAGAAACTTCACAGAATCCTATATAAACAACTTTCACAGACTCGGCCTATTAGTACACCCTCTGGGATGATATAAGGTAAGAGATTACATAGGTGACTGGATAACTCAATAGACACTCATAAGTTATGTTATGTTAAAATTGGAAGATTTTACGTTTGAATTTTAAATTCTAGACTGAGGTATTTAACTTCATCCAAAACAGTTTTTAATTTGCCATTTATTTTGTTGAAAAAAATCACCTTTTATTTTGAGTTGCTTCACAAAAGAATGATTTCTTTGTGAAGCTGCAAATGAGGTGACAGCCCAGTTATTCACATGGCTGTAGTGGGGCTACCGGGGGAGTGCGCATTGTCAGCAAGAGAGCGATCTTGTGGCTCTCAGAGGCTTTGACCGTGGGTTCTGGGAGTTAACCTCTGACTATAGAGGGACCTGGTTTAGTTAAAAGCCAAGCAGCCTTGGCATCCAGCAAAGCAGAGTTCTGAACAGACAGTTTTCCAGGGTGTTTGGGAGACAAAACTTTTGTTCCTTCATCTACTTACTTGTTGCTTGGTCTAACTTTTAAGTGATAATTTGGCTACTCTGTTTGGGAAATCTATTTTATGAATAGGATGGAGATGATACAGCTGCAAGTGTGTATCTTCATCAATGCCCAATTCACTTTTGTGTGCAAGAAGTGATGCAAGAATGATCTAGAAAGGCTTAAGAGAGATCACGTGGTGGCAGGAGTGGCAGAGGTTGAACTGTTAGAAGGAAGTGTCTGTCTAGGGATTTTCCTCTAAAAGTAGAGAAAGAAGGAAAGTACCACGCAGCTCTGGCCATCTATAGGGAATGTCATTTCTCGTCACAACCAAGGATAGATCATTCAAGATTAATTAAGCTTTGAACAAGTATGTGTCTTAGTAGGAAGTTCACCTAATATTTACTTAATGATAAATGCATTATTGTTTGAGCTGGCTGGCAATAATACCTATATTGTGAAGCCCAGGAGATGGAGATCGAGACTGCAGATGAAGTTGCCATTGTGGGAATAGGATGCAACTTTCCTGGAGGTAAGATTTGGGGAAAAGCAAAGCAGGCTGCTGAGTGAACATGCAGATCACTCATTAATGTTGAGATGGAGGCAGACAACGTATCCATTGCTTTGCTATTTGCAGGGTCTTTTTAAAGGGTCATGCTGTTGTGGAAAGTAATCAGTTCAAATATGTGCATGACAGACCTGCAGTGCTGGCTGTGGGCTGGGCACTGAGCTACACAAATGAAACTCATGAAAATTAACTGGATGGGTCTGGAATGATTTGATTTTTCTGTATGTGCACTGGCTGGATGACTCTCAATATTACCTGCTCTTCTTGTAAAATAAATAGACTGGGTCTTACTAAAAACAAAGTCTTCTGCTTTATTATAGTATTCAATTTGAAAGGTCCCAGGCAAGGGCAGAACTGAACACACCTCTATCTCAAGTCAAACACTTCCTCTAGTACTTCCTGTAGTACAAGCTGGAAAGCTTGGGCAAGATGGGAAACCCGTGGGCCCTGGTAGGATGCACCCACGAGTGTCAGAGAGAGCTGGCAGATGTTATTGCTAAGCCACTCTCCAGGCAGAGAGCTGGGCAGAGGGAAACCTAGTGAAGTTCAACAAAGACAAGCATAGAGTCCTGCACCTAGGGAGGAATAACCTCCTGCACAAGTACAGGTTAGGGACTGACCTGATGGAAACCAGTTCTATGGATAAGGACCTGGGAGACCTGGTGGACAAGCAGCCATCCATGAGCCAGCAGCGTACCCCAATGGCCAAGAATGCAAATGGTATCCAAGGGTGCATTAAGAAGAGTGTGGCCAGGAGGTCAAGGGAGGTTATCTTCCTCCTCTCCTCTGCCCTGGTGATGCTGCATGTGGAGTACTGCATCCAATCCTGGGCTCCCCAGCTCCAGAAAGTACTGGAGAGAGTCCGGTGGAGGGCCACAAAGATGACAAGAAGACTCGAGCATCTCTTAGGAGGAAAGGCTAAATGAGCTCTGTGTGTGTTTAGCATGGAAAAGAGGAGACTGAGAGCGGATCTTATCATGGTTTATAAATATCTAAAGGGCGGGTGTCAAGAGGATTGGGCCTGGTCATTTTCAATGGTCCACAGCAACAGGACAAGGGGCAACAGGCACAAACTGGAGCACAGACAGTTCCATGTGAACATGAGGAGAAACTTCTTTACTTTGAGGGTGATGGAGCACTGGAACAGGCTGCCTGGGAGTTTGTGGAGTCGTCTTCTCTGGAGGTATCCAAAACCCACATGCATGAATTCCTGTGCAGCCCAGCTGTAGGTGAACCTGCTTTGGCAGGGGGACAGGACTAGAGATGTTCTCCAGAGATGCCTTCCAACCACAGCCATTCAGTGATTCTTTGATATGGGGACAGCTTAAGGTTAAGGATTTTGGGGGGATCATTTGCTGTTATGCAAGCAGCGAAGGGTTCAGTCATGCCTTTCCATTCGCTTCTCACCAAAGAATATCATCGCTTTCTCTGGAGATTCTGCTTGAACAACCTAGATTTATACCTAGGAGTTGCTTGTAACTGAGTATGCATTTCAGAGTCTGCACAGGGAGGGGGAGAACATAACTTAATCCACTATAAAACCTTTGTATAACAGGTGATGGAATTGACAACTTCTGGAAAGTCCTGGAGGAAGGCAAAAACTGCACAGTAGAAATCCCCTCCGAGAGATTTAATACCAAAGAGTGGTATGATCCAGATGATACCAAGCCAGGAAAAATCTGTACAACACGAGCTGCTCTTCTCGATGAGTGAGTGTGTTACCCTGTGGTGCCACTGATTTGTTTTGTACTTAGACTAATGTGTCCACCTTTCTGAGGGTGCAAGGTCCATGGAGAGCTTTTATAAACTTATATTTATAAGGACCTGGGAGCCGGCTTTCTTTTATCTCATCTGATGAACATGCAGCTGTCAAACTGCAGGAATTCCTGGTGCGTGGTATCAGTGAACAAATACAGTTGCAGGCTGTGTCAAGCACACATGTACGTGGCCCACCAAATAATTCATGCCATCTTTAGCACTGTGGGATGTAGAGGCAGAGGGCAGAATATAGACTCTGAGTTTGTAAGTACTGCTTGGTGAGTCTCC
The DNA here is from genome assembly GCA_033459285.1 of Clamator glandarius. Taxonomy (NCBI): domain Eukaryota; kingdom Metazoa; phylum Chordata; class Aves; order Cuculiformes; family Cuculidae; genus Clamator; species Clamator glandarius. The sequence goes on from JAUNZM010001201.1 coordinate 253,130, forward strand.
TCCAGCTTTGCTGGACCTGAGGGCTATGGCTACTGCAAAGAATAGCAAATTACAGTAAGGTCATCAACATAAGTGTCTGTTATTTTAAACCCACATTCACTTTTAATCTTTAAGCTGAAGAGCTTTGTTCCAACAAGAAGTTCACATGCATAGAAGTGATCTTATTGCCTCCTGAGAATAATACTAAGCACACCTAAAATATTTTGAATTTTTTCCTAGAGAAGTGTGGGTATCTCTTGGAAGCAGCTGAGCTAATCCTCTGCTTATGGGATTTAACTTGTAAAGCCAGTGGCCCACATTGCCCTAAAACCATTTAGAAGACAATAATTCTTTAAAAACTTTTGGCTAAGAACATATTCCATCAGAGACAATTTCATTCTGCAGATTTTCGTAACTTGAGGAGTCCTCTCGGTACTAGTGGGATAATCACGTGAATTATAATTTCTAGAAGTGGGTTCATAACTCTGAAATGCAGAATCATTGATTACGTATTTTGAATATCTGAAAATATATTTTGTGGTGAGACAGAGAACATCCATAGCCTATAAATATTTTCTTCTGTATTTCACCTGTGGGACCTGTGGCCCAAGGAGTGTTGTTGGTATTAGTGGGATAATGATGAACAAAAATTTCTAGGAGTGGGCTCATAACACAGAAATGCAGAATCATTGATAAAAATAAATATTTTGTGGTGGGACAGAAAACCTGCGTGGCCTATAAATATTTTTTTCTGAATTTCACCTGTGGGACCTGTGGCCCAACCAACAGTTAGTGTTCTGCTTTTCATGATATTTCAACAAATGTGTGCTTTGAGTCTAGAAGTAAATGCATATTGTGTGTATATTGTACCATTTTCTGGTCTGTGTATTTTAGATTTAATTCATTTGACAACCATCTGTTTGGAATTAATAATATGGAAGCTGAACGCATGGATCCACAACAGAAGTTACTGATAGAATGCACATACAAAGCCCTGGAGGATGCAGGAGTTCCTGTAGAAGCTGTCAGTGGCACCAAAACAGGTGTTTTTGTTGGTAAGATGAAAATTTCATGGTGAAGAAAGTTTGTTTGAACCTCACAAAGATTGGAGCACTCCTCTGTAAACGTTACATACGTATCTAGTACTGGAGATGGAAGGCTACTCTGCTATCATGCTGTGGGTTATTTTTGCTAAGGATTACTAGGCGACTCGAGAAGCTCATCATATAATTCACATATCTATTCTAGGTGCTCCTCTTTGTGTCTTCAGGTACTGAGCTTGAAGCACGAAACAAACTACCTCCCAACCCAATCCTTCCCAGGAATGATATTCCCAGACTAGGCCTTCACTTTTTTCTAGTGTCCTGTATAGCATTGGTTAAGGTGTTGTGGGGCCTAAGAACCTTTTAAACCAGTAGAAATCCTCATGTAGACACCAATATGCTACCAAGGTGCACTTGTTCAACTGTTTACTCAGAACCTGGAAAAGCTGTGGAGAAGATTATACTGGCTGCTGTTGTAAGACCTTTAGAGAACAATGCAGTCAGCCGGCATAGTCAACATGGCTTCACAATGGGAAAGTCCTGTTTATTCTGATGTCCTTCCACAAGAAGGTCACCTGCCTAGTGTATGAAGGGAAGGCAGCAGATGAGTTTTTTCTTGATTTTGGTAAGGCTTTTGATACTGTCCCTCAGAGCATCCTTCTGGACAAATCCAACTGTGGGATGTCCAGGTTCACAGTGCACCAGGTGAAGAACTGGCTGAAGAGCAAAGCTCAAAGTGATGTGGTTAATGGGGTCAAGGAGCTAGAATAGCAGCACATTTTTGCTAGTGTAATCTATCTCTTTTAAGGGGCTTTTCCTGCAATATTTAGGCTGATGCAACTGTAAGGGCAAACTCCTTAGATTAACTTTTATTCTGAAACATGCTCTTCTTTCAGAGAGGAGACTATTCCTCCTCTCTCACTTAGAGGCATCGTATTTTCCACACATGCCCGTGGACTTGGACATCCACTGTATTTCACCATGTGTGTTCTCAGAAATAGGCCCTGTTTTTCCCATTCCTGTCTTACTGGATCACAGTGAACAAACAAAGATAAACAAAAAGCTTCATTGGATGTAGCTTACGTTGTGACCTTTAACTTGATACTTCTGAGGAACTGAAGCTGATGTCCTGTACACTTACATCCCAGCTGTCCTCATTGTAACTTCTGATTATATATTCTCATGGCAAAACCAAACCCACCACTCTCAAACAGAGATACAGGGGCCTAAGCAGGTTACACAGAGCTTGACTACATTGTACAAAGAGCTAAGCCATCAAGAAGGGCCTGTGATTTACTGCGCAGATAGAAATGTCAAGGGTTAGGTAGGTTTGTGTACACTGGGTCCAGGGGAATTGCTGAGATTTTTGCTTTTGGCTTGTATTGAGGCAAACTCTCAGTATAGGAGCCCTGATACCGCGTAGTTTACTCTGAAAACAGAAAATGAAAACATGCTGTCGAGTCAGACCTGTAAATCCCTTTTATTTGTTTGGGTTAACGTGACACGTATTTGATATTTTTACAGGTCTTATGAATCGAGACTATGAAATCATAACAAGCAGAGCAGTGAGTGAAATAAATCATTACGATGGCACGGGAACAGCAATGAGCATTGCTGCTAACAGGGTCTCATTCACATTTAATCTGACTGGACCATCACTGACTATTGACACTGCCTGTTCATCTTTTCTTTTTGCTCTGCACTATGCTTTGCGAGCAATTAAATCAGGTAATGGGACTGAAGATCAGATAATGGGACCAGATCTGCACTGCTACTGTTTCTGTCTATCGTCCTGAGCACGAGTCTGTTTCTGTTTTACTCCAGGAGACTGTGAGGCAGCAATCTGCGGTGGAGTCAACTGCATCATAGATCCCCGCACCTTTGTATCTCTCAGTAGAGCAAAAATGATCTCTCCAGAGGGAATAAGTAAACCCTTCTCCAAAAAGGCCGATGGCTATGGAAGGGGAGAAGGCTGTGGTGTTGTTTTCCTCAAACCACTGAAAAAGGTAAGATTGCTTGTGAAGCAGCCTAGAATAAGACTGGCTGGTTCTCTGAGTTTTCATTCTTCAGTTCTAATAATTCCTCCAGAAAAGACTAACAAATTCAAGCTTAAGATTAATGAAGCACTAATTAAGCATTAAAGGTCTCTGCACTTCCCCTGCCATGGTGGAGGGATGATGCATTTAAAAGGTACTATTATAGCCTGTCTATTCTTGGTTCTGTGGTTTGGTTTTGTTGTCTGCTATCCAGAGAGAGCATGAGATTATTACCGATGATTTTACCTTTTTATGAAACAGGCAAAGGAAGACTACAGCAAAATCTGGGGTGTGATAAGCATCAGTGCAGTAAATCAGAACGGCAGGTCCATGACTCCAATCACACGACCATCTCAAATAGAGCAGGAGAAGTTGCTGCGCAGCATTTATGAGACTCGTGTAGACCCCTCAGTTGTGCAGTACATTGAAGCACATGGTACAGGAACTGCTGCTGGAGATCCTGTTGAAGCGGAAAGCCTCGGCAGCGTCATTTGTAAAAACAGGTCTTCACAAGTTTCCACTCTGAAAATTGGTTCAGTGAAAGGGAATATTGGCCACACGGAATCAGCTGCTGGAGCAGCAGCATTAATCAAAGTGCTTCTGATGATGCATCATGAAAAGATTGTTCCAACCTTGCATTACTCAGAGGAGATGAGCAGCATCGATACAGAGAAATTAAACCTTGTGATTCCCACAGCTGTAGAGCCCTGGGAAGAATCCAGGGAATATGGAAGAGTAGCTGGCATCAACTGCTTTGGATTTGGAGGAACCAATGCTCACATTGTAGTCAGGCAGGTTAAGCAGCTAGAGAGTCTTCCTGCCTTTAAGAGGCCCCTTGAACTAGTTCTGCTGTCAGCAGCATCAAGTAAGTCCCTTCAGAGGACAATGGTCGATACAGCTGAGCAGCTGAGCACAAGAAACACCGTAACTCTCCCAAGCCTGGCCTATACATCTGCCTGCAGAAGAAGCCATGCCAACTACAGGTACCGAAAAGCATTTGTCACAAATTCTCTCCGACACTTGCAGCAAGAGGTTATGTCAGCAGCAAGCACTGAACTTGCCGTATCAAAGGTGGGACCAGAGCTGGTATTTGTGTTCTGTGGCAACGGGGTAACGCTGAAGGAGATCAGCGCGGCACTGCTGCGCTCAGAGCCTGTCTTCAGAGACAAGTGTAAGGAAATTGAAGCGCTTTTTCAGAAACACGCTCCCATCAGCCTCCTGCCAGCAGGAGGTCATAGCCCAAAGGATTTGTTGAATCCAGAGCTTTCCCAGCCCTTGCTTTTTACCCTGCAGGTTGCCTTAGCTTCCCTTCTGAAATACTGGGGCATTAAGCCAGTGGCTGCTGTTGGCCACTCAGTGGGGGAAGTTGCTGCTGCCCATTTTGCTGGGTACCTTTCCCTGGCAGATGCAGTCAAAGTGATTTATCACCGGAGCCGGCTGCAGGCAAAGACTGCCAGCGGCAGAATGTTGGTGGTTGGAAACATCCCCGTTGAAGAGATTGCTGAGCGTCTGCATGCCTACTCGGGAAAGGTGTGCATTGCAGTTTTCAACAGCCCAGTTTCCTGCACCTTGTCTGGGAATTCACAGTCTGTGGATGCTCTGCAGAAAGATTTAGCTCAAGCTTTCAGCCAGAGAAACATCTTTCTTCATGTTTTAAATGTGCCAGCTGCGTACCACAGCCCCAGCATGGATATGATACTTGGGGAGCTGGAAGAGAGCATACAGCTTTTAGAAAAACAGAAGGGGGAAATGGAAGTGATTTCAACACTGACTGGGGTGGCTGCTTCTGAAAATGACTTTGCTCAGGGCAGATTTTGGGCCCAGCATACTCGTGAGCCTGTTGCTTTCACTCAGGCCATCAAAAGGGCAGCTCAAGACAGGGAAAATGTGGTGTTTGTGGAAATAAGCCCTCACCGAGCATTGCAGCGAAACATAAAGGAGACTCTAGGGAAAGGCACAAAGGTGTTCTCTTCATTGCAAACAGATGCAGAGTATCACACACTCTTCAGCCTGGTAGGAAGTCTGTTTGAACTGGGATATAATCCCAGCTGGCAGCATTTCTATCATGGGTATCAAAGTGTTCCAGTGGCCATTCCACGGTATCAATTTGATCGCAAAAAACTCATGGCCTGTCTGGATATCCATCAACAATCAAACCCAAGAGGCATCAGCTCCAGTCATCCTTTGATTTACGGCAGAAGCAGTGACAACACCGAGTTTGGCTGCGTGCTGTCTCGGGACACAACACCGTACTTATATGAGCACGTGAACAATGGTGTGGCTTTAGTCCCCGGTGCTTTTTATGTGGAGCTAGGCCTTGCCTCCGTGATGAACAGCTCAAGACCTAGAGTGCCTCTGAGTACTTGCCGCATAAGTATCAGTTTTTCTTCACCGTGTGTTCTCACACAGAGTTCCCAAGTGCTTAGTATCAAGCTGAGTCCGCAAAAAGCTGTGACAGGCTTTGAGATACTCTCTTCCTCCAATGCAGTTTATGCTGCAGGCCAAGTTATAAAGGGGCCAGAAGCTGTGGTGGAAGAAAGCACCATTGCCTTCCAAGACATCTATCAAAGGTGCGGGTCAGTGGTAAGCAGGGAGGAGGTTTATGAAGCACTGTCTCTGGTTGGCTTTCAGTATGGCTCCATATTCAGGCAGCTGGGGGATGTGTGTTATTGCCCGGAACTAAAGGAAGCCATAACAAGGATAAAGGTGAGCAAGGAGAGCGTTGGAGAAATGCACAACTACTGTATCCATCCAGTGCTGCTTGACTGTTTTCTGCAGATGACTGCTGTCCTGACCTCAAGGATGTTCCAGTCCAGAGCAGGCTTTCCTTCAGGGATAGGTAGCCTGGTGGTGCTCCGACCACTGGAGGAAGAAATGATGATATATATGAGAACAAGCAAATCCATTGGGAACTGCTTAGAGGTCTGTGGATGCTTTATGGACAAACATGGCTCTGTTTTGGCTGAACTCAAGTGCGTTGCCATCACTTTCATGAAACAAGCATCTTCCAGAGACAACGAGTTCATGTACGAAAACAAGTGGAAAGAAGTCTCTCTTTCCCAGACAGGTGGACGTCTGGGGACTATACCCAGAGTCCTAGTGTTTGCTGACAAATTTGGGATAGCTGGGCAGCTCACAAAATATTTGCATCCTGATTCAAGGTATGTTATGTATGAGGACTGGGAGGCCCTGTCAGAGAACCACACACAGAATAAAATGAGAGGAGATGTTGAGGATTATGATGAAATTCTGTTCCTTTGGGGAATTCAAAAGTTAAATGACGATTTCCCAAGCAAAGCTGTAGACCAATTGGCAAAGTGTTGTGAAGCCTATCGCCAAGTTGTTGTGGCATTAAGAGAGAAAACATCCCGCTGTTCAGTCAGAGTGATCACCTACAGAACAACAGGAAGAGATGTAGACCACGTTAACTGTGGGTTTGCATTGTATGGCATGACCAGAACCTGTGTCGTTGAAGTTCCAGAAATCACATTTCAGCTGATTGACCTCAGCTCTTCCAGTTCCATGGACATCTCGGTGCTAGCAGATGTTCTTGTCAAAACTAAAGGTGTCGACTATCCAGAAGTTTGCATCAGCCAAGGAAGAACGTACGTGGCTGAAATCAGACGCACACCTTTTACAGATACCACTTACAGCCAATCGGTAAGGTCTCTCCAGAAGTCAGAAATGTTCTCTTTGTACACTTCTGACCCGTACACAGCAAGAGACTTGTCTGCTGAATTATCCGCCAGCACTGCTACTCAGCTTGAAAAACAGAGTGTTGAAATTCAAGTGGATAAAATATGTCTCCACTCCGAAGACTATTTTCCCATTAGTGTTTCTAGTCGTAACTTTGGGAAAACACTGTATTGGAATTCACAAACAGTAGACAAACACGGACTTTTAGCTCTTGATTTCAGCGGCACAGTAACAGCAACAGGCAGTGATGTGAAGAAAGTTAAAGTAGGGGATCATGTGGCTTCATGTTACCCAGCTGCTGCATCATCCAGAGTCCGGATACCTGCAGCAGTTTGTTTCAATGTAAAGAAATTCCCCTGCTTTCAGAATGTCCCTTGTGTGTCGTACTTTATCCTGGCATGGGAAATCTTCGGTCAGAGGTTACCCAAGGGGAAACATGGCAGAACATTGGGCATTATTTCTATGGAGCCGTTATCAGTTTTGTGCCGTGTTCTTTCTGCGGCAGCTGAAGAGATGGGTTGGAGAACAGTACTTGCGAGGCCTACTCCTGGTAGGTTCCAGTGTTTAGACTTGTGCCATGCCCTTGTTGTTCTTCCTCCAGTAAACAGACTGTCTCAGGAGGATCTGGCCCACATGTACTTCCTGAAAGATGTGGTGATTGTGTGTGGCAATCAGCAGTCTGAAATTATCCAGAATGTCAGTGCAATTGATCATGAAACTATCAGCTTCCATGTCCTTACGCTTACTAGCATTTTCCAGAAAGCGTCTCTAAAGGAATTGCAAAAGACTGTGCATGCATGGATCAATTCCATGGACGTGAAACGGTTTAGACATCTATCAGGTTGTGTTTTTCAGCAGGCTGAGAACTTTGAAAGAATGAACTCTGTGATGTCCTATTTTACCTGCAAGTCTGTCTCCCTTGCTGTACTGAGAAGGCAGAAGGACATGACGGTGCCTTCAGATATCCCGTTGTATGAATCCCAGAAGAAGCTGTTTAAGCAAAATGCTGTTTACATAGTAGTGGGTGGGCTCACTGGACTTGGCTTTGAAACGGTGAAATTCATAGCCGAGAATGGTGGAGGGTGTGTTGCGATACTCTCCAGGAAACAGCCAAGCACTGCGAAGCAAGAGGAGATGAAGGCTTTGCAGCAGCAGTACAAAGGGAGCAAAGTAGTGTTTGTGCAGTGTGATGTTACCTCAACCAGCAATGTTGAGAAAGCTTTCCAGTCCATTGCAAACATCTTTGCAGGGAGTCCAGTCAAAGGTGTGTTTCAAAGTGCTGTTGTTTTACACGACGGTCATCTTGAAGTTCTGAACTTGGCTGACTTTCAGAAAGTGCTGAGCCCCAAAGTGGCAGGGACCCTAAATCTTCATTGGGCTACCAGGGGCCAGGAGCTTGACTACTTTGTGTGCTACTCCTCTGTTACTTCCTTTCTGGGAAATGCCACACAGGCAAACTATGCAGCTGCAAACTCTTTCTTGGACATCTTCTGCCTCTACAGGAGGAACTGTGGGCTCACAGGCCAATCCATTAACTGGGGTGCTTTGAACCTTGGTGTGCTGCTCAATCAAAACCAGATTCAGAACCTTCTGGGGTCCAAGGGCATAGACATTCTGCAAGTGAATGAAATTCATGAGTATCTCAGGCAGAGCTTACTTGTGAATAACCCACAGCAAGCTGTCGTCAAATTAAACTTTCAGGCTTTGTTTAATAATCTTCTTTCTCGGATTACCTCACTGAAAAGTCGCTTTGTATCACTTGTGACAGAAGAATTTAGGGACAAGTTTGAAATCCATGGGGAAAATCAAATCCAGCAGCAGGACACTGCCTTAATGAAATGTGAAGACTATATCACCTCACTGGTGAGTGACCTCACTGGAAAGAGCCCAGATGAATTAACCATGAATACACCACTTTCATCATTGGGCATAGACTCTATGCTAGCTATGACGATTCAGAACCGTGTCTTTCAAGAGAGAAAGGTGGACATCCCTCTTGTGAAACTGCTTGATCCTCACACAACTCTGTCGAGTTTAGTAGTTGTTTTGGAAGAAACAAATGACACAAATGGAACAGTGGAGAAAGAAAATGCTTCGATTGAAAGTGCAGAAAATGGGAGCTGGTTATAGAAGTTGTCTCACTGAGGAACTGCATGCCTGAACCCTTTGTTGTATTTCGGAATGTGTCATTGAAGACAGGGTAAAGCATCTGGTGATACTGAGTATACTCTTCTGTGTCTGCTCAGAAAAACGCACATCATGTTCTTGTGCTGTTGCACTAACTGTTTAAATATCAGTCAATTGTTTGACTTGTTACTTTCACTATTCTTTACCTCCATTTTTCTATAATTTGTACTGGCAGTAGGTATGTTAATACAGACACATTTTATTTGCCAAATTTGTATGTTCGTTGCACACAGCATTTATTAAACTGTCTTAAAGTCTTGATGGATATAGTATATTTGCACCTTTAAATGATGAATGTACTTGTAAAGCAGCGTACTGTTATCACCATTGTTGTTGTTATAATGTTTGAATATTATCAAATGTGTATAAATATGGTAATCTTCTTTGAAAGACTTCTCAATGTTGTGATTTTCAAAGTTTCTTCTCCAAAAATTAAGCTTAATTTTTTCATTATGTCAGGGAAAATATGAAAAAAATACCAGTTGCAAAGCATAGGATAAAGCAACTGTTTTTCTTTATTAATTAAACAATTTTTATAAAAGCCCAAACAAACCAGAATAGTAAAAAAGTTTAAAAAGGAAAATCCCCAGTGTATTTTTTCTTCTTTTAATTTTTTGTCCCTCATCTACTGTCCATGTTTAAATTTTTCTTATCCTAACACCTATCTTTATTTTTCTTCAGTGAGAAAATACAAGCTTTTCTTCAAAGACTGTGGAGGAAACTTTGTTTATGGGCTCTCAACATGACAATGTGATCCTTGCATTATTTTTCTGCCTTGATATATCCCTGCTAGTGCTGGTAATGTTCTCCAGTTCATTGAGTATCCATGGACTATGGGGTCCCCCTGAAACAACCTGTTCTCCAGGCTGAACAAGCCCAGTTCCCTCAGCCTCTCTTCACAGCTCAGGTCTTTCGGCTCTCAAGCATCTTGATATCCTTCCACTGAACTTACTCAAGTTTATCTGTATCATTCTTATACTGCTGGGCCCAGAACTGGACCAGCGGTCCAGAGATGGTGTGATGAGGAAAGTGTGGTGTACTGGTGTGATGGTAGTGTACATTACACCATAAGTGTGTTGTAATGAGCAAAGCTGAAGAATCATTTCTCTCAATCTATGAGCTACGCTCCTGTTGATACAGCCCAGTCAGCTGTCGGCCTTCACTGCTGCCGGTGTGCACTCCCGCTTCATCCACTGCCCATCTTGACCTCCCAGTCTTTTTCACCCAAGCTGCTCCCCAGCCAGGCAGTAACTCCGTGGGGCTTGTCTAGCTCAGTGCAGGGGGCTATTCCACCCCATGTGGAAGGCCTGCAGTCCCAAGGGCTGAAATTAATGACCATTCTGTTATGCTATTTGTCCTTCCAAATAGTGCCCCCTCGCCTTCAATGTGTCAAATGTTCTCACCTAACTTGATGTCCTCTGTGAATTTGGCAAGGGTGGGCTCTGTCCTGTCAGTTAGGCTGTTAATAAAGAGCCTGTGGGATGCTGCTAGGAACTCGCTGTCAGATGGACTGTGCACTGCTGATGTCACCCTTTGGGCCTGGCAGTCCAGTGAATATTGCACCCATTCTATAGTCCTTTTTTTCAATCTATCTCACATCAGTTTGGCTGCAGGGATGCATTGGGAGCCAGTGCTGAGAGCCTTGATAGAGTCAAGGTGAATCATGATTCTCTCTCCTCATCCACAGAACCAGTTTTTTCATTCTTCAAGGTGATCAGGCTAGTCAGGCATAATTTGCCTTTTGAAAATTCATGCTGATTGTCCCAGCTATGTCTTCCTTCGTGTCCCTTACTGCTAAGTCACACTGAGTTTATGGTATTGCATGGGCAGAGATCCCTGTGACCTTGCCCAGACAGTTTGGAGGGATGCATGGTAATGAAGTGAAGAGCGAGTAGCTCTATATGTGTACATATGCATGCACTGAAGCATATGCACAGTTGTGGTTTTTAAATCCTGACCAATAGCCAGGCAACTCACAAAGCAGAGGAACGCATTTATTGTACTTGTTTTCTGTGCTGTTCTCTGTGCAAAAGCACAAGAACCTTCCAGCACTGACAGCAGGGTCACAGAAGGAATGTAGCAGGGCTGGTTCATACAGGGGGAGTAGATTCAAGGCATGTTTGTAACTGATACAGAAGCTGGAAGGCAGTTCAGGACATCAGTCTCTGGTTAGTTGATGGCATGAGAGACAAACCTTGGAAAGTGTGATGCTAAGGCCAGTTGCTGTTAATTCAAACATGGCCATTAGTCACAAGAATTGTATAACAGAGCATCTTGTGTGAACCAGGAAAGCAACCAGAGTGAACAGCAGTTGATGTAAATGCCCATATTGGTGTAACACTGTAATAGAAGGAAGCAGAAGCTTCCATTGCCTCAGGTGGCTGTTTCTGCACTGCAGCATATGCTAAAATTGCCAGAGGCAGTGATACCACAAACACTGCACTGTGTCATCCTGACCATCTGAAATGATGTTTGTGTGAGTCCTTAATGCATCCCACCTGCAAAGCAGCAAACTGTTTGCCCAAATGTTGTGCAGCCTTGTTGAGGCCACGCCTGGAGTGCTGAGTTCATTTCTGGGCTCCTCAGTGCAAGGAAGGCACGGACAGAGTCCAAGGAAGGACCATGAAGACAATTAATGGAGTGGAGCATCACTTCTATGAGGAAAGGCTGAGAAAATCTCTGCTGGAAGAGAAGAGAGAGAGAGGAGAGAGAGAACTGGATACTGATATGTCAGATCTCCACACTGTGCAGTTGTAGCCGAGCCTATTGATTTTTGTCGTGATAAAGACACATCTGATTTTGTGAGACCAAAGCATCGGCTGGCTGCAGCCAGTGCTGCCCTTTGGCTTTCTCTTGCCAAGGCAATCAGAGTTCTGCTAGCGCAGGCTTTTCATCATCTACTGATGGCTCTTGTATTCTGAGTTATTGCCAAAAGTGCTCATACTGTCTATGTGTTTTAGTTTTGACTGCTTCTTTGGATCTACCATAAACGTTGTCAAGGTTTAGCCCTATCCCGGCTAATCTCAGCAGCTAAAATCATGCAGTTATGCTCCAAGTTCCCTTCTTACCCCACCCTCAGGGAAAAGGAAAAGGAAAATGAGAGGAAAAAAACATGCAAGTTGGAAACTAAAACTACAGTTTTAATGAAATTATAATGATAGTAATAATAATGATGAAAGTAATGAAATATATACAAATATATGAGATTGCACACACCCCCCTCGATGACTATATGTCACCACAAAAACTCCAGACCAGACACAAGGGAATGGGTCCATGACTATGAAATCAGGAACTGGATTCAGGAATGCATGGATCCAGGATAAGGAGCAACAAGGCAGACCAGGTCCTCATTGGATGCCAGGCATCACAGAAGAGGATGAGAGTCTCATTGTCTTTCACTTTTATACGAAGTATGATATATATGGGATGGAATACTCTGTTGGTCGGTTTAGGGTCACCAGTCCTGTCCGCTCCTCCTTGCAAGTGCAGTCCTTTTCTGCCAGCTTGACAATGGCCTTGGTTGCTATAGGAATAAGTATAAGCATTGGACTTTTTGTATACCAATGCCCTGTGTTATTTCTAGAGAGGAACATTGTCTCAAAAATATGCATTTAGCTTTCAAAGAATGAAGTCACACATAGCAACTGAGTTTAAATCACAAAACTGACTAATTTAGACCAAACCACAACAATGTCCCAGGGGCCAGAATATTTGAATAAAACAAGACCATTGCCAGCCCCCAAAAGTACAGTGAGAAACCTGAGCTTGACAGGTGCTCTGGCAAAGCAAGTTTCAGCTATGGGCAGAGCAATTAGAATTGACCAGTCTGCCAGCAGCAGTTTGTAATGCAGGGTGAGACAGCAACGGCAGAGCACTGACTATGCTTTTTATTTGTGTCTAGCAAATACACAGAGCACATGAGCAGAAAGATAGCCTGGAAAATCCACAGAGGTGAGACATCAGCTCAGCAGTCTGTTTGATGTCCTGAAAGCAGCCACCAGCTGGAGAGGAAGGAGAAGTTATCCACAAGCAACAGAGCAGGCTGCAAAAACACAGCAGCAACCCACACTGCTGTAGGAGCAGTGCCAAAGTCCTGAGTGCTATTCTGTACCATCAAGCATCATAACTGGAGCACACAAAGAGGACCTTGCAGTTCTTTCTTATGCCTCTGAATTACTTTAAAAGGGTTTTTTTTTCCTTCCTCAGCTGCTGTCAAGCATGATTGTTTGAAGAAAGCTGTAACTGTCATTTCCTCCTGAAAAATGGTGTTCTGCTCAGAATCTGAATTATATTGAGATAAATTACTTGTGGAAAAAAACCCCGAGTTTAACAGAAGGCTTTTAGTGACAACATTGTTTGGCCTTTGCAATTAATCTCAGATAGAGTTAACTACATGGGGTGTATCTTTAAATGATTCTGTGCACTCAGTCTCCAAACTCTCAATCCTATTATCAGAGGAAGAGTCCCATTAGCAGGATGCATATTCAGTAATCAGTTAATCATGACTGTGGCACAGTACTTGGAAAACTATTAATTTTTCCAGTCGGAGCCTGAAGTGATATAATGTTTAGCCAAACTGCTAAAACATCTGTCTCCCTTTCTCTGGGTACAACCATAAATGCAATTAGTCAGATATGTTCTAAACAGCAGTGACATAAATACAGAATTAATGGCAAAGGGCCCTAATGGTTCTTTGGAAAATGTGCTCATGGATGCATTTTCTGCTTTCTGCTCCAGGCAATTCATCCAACTGTGCCCCCACTGTGTAAAAGGAGCTCACGGACTGAACTAACAACTTCATTTTCCTGCAAGTAAACCAGTGTCTGGTTCTTGTGGTACACCTGGATCATGTAGTGCCTGATAACACGCCTGTCAGCCTGCAGGTGTGTTCTGCACCCCGATCAGGGGCCAGAGCCAGGCTGTGGCAGGACCACTCCATTGTGGTGGCTGCAGCTGTGGCGGGGCCACGTGATGGAGCTTCAGCTTACAAGCAATTTCCCAAGACCAGGGCTGGCTGAACAACGCCTGCCCGGCCCACCCCGGCCGGGCTCCGGCCCCAGAGCCCGCGGGAGAACCGCGCCCGGCCGTGACGGGGCAGCAGGGCAGGCCCGGGGCAGGGAGAGGGGAACGGGGGAGAGGGAGAGGGGAAGGGAAGAAAGGGAAAAGGGGAAGGGGAAGGAAAGCAGAAAGAAAGAGAAAGAGAGAGAGAAAGAGAGAAAGTGAGAGAGAAAGAGGAAGGGAAAGGGAAAGAGGAAAAGAAAGGGAGAGGGGAAAAAGGGAATGTGAAAGGTAAAAAGGGGAAGGGAAACAGAAAAAAAGGGAAAGGGAAAGGGAAAGGGAAAGGGAAAGGGAAAGGGAAAGGGAAAGGGAAAGGGAAAGGGAAAGGGAAAGGGAAAGGGAAAGGGAAAGGGAAAGGGAAAGGGAAAGGGAAAGGGAAAGGGAAAAAGGGAAAAGGGAAAGGGAAGGGGAAAGCGAAAGGGAAGAGGAAGGGCAAGGGAAAGAAGGGACTACTGGCCACACAGCTGTGACATCTGCCCACAGATCTTTCCCAGCAAGTCAGCTGGAGGTCAGAGATGGCTTTAATTTCTTTGGGATGATGCACACCACAAACTGCTCTCCCCACCCTCCCAGCCCCAGCCTTTTATTGCATTTGGAACATTTTATTCTGTAGGCTTTGTCCTTTTCAATGGAATTTGGCTGAATACATTTCAGACAGATCACCTGCAGATTAAGGCCTCAGCTGCAAAGCACATTTGAAGAGTTTGCCTTGCCTTGCAAGACAATCCAGAGCCATGCAGGAGTTAAAATCTTGTGGGGCAACGGGGAATATGTGAATCCCAGGGCTGCCAGAGTAATTTTCCTTGAGGAGTCTGGGCAGTTCTACTGAGGAAAGCTCAGCAGAATGTATAACAGGCCACCAGCTGGTGTCCAGAAGATCTCCCAGGGTACTGAGAGAATCCTCACAGGTGGAAGGGAAGATGTGCATGATTGAGCATGTCACATTATGCTCCCTTCATATTCACTGGAGAGAAAGAAGAGTTCTAGCTTCAAGCCCTCTGCCTGTTTCTGTATGGGTATTCTAGCTGTGGTTAGTTGCTGCAGAAGATCCTATCTCTGCCTTGACAGGAAGGGAATCTGGAAACCCAGTTCAGATGCAGCTACCTGTGTTCATCATCAAATGGATCCATCAGGCTTAGGCAAAGCTCACTCAGGTGAGATCCAGATTGACATCCAGCATTTAAACAGGTTTGGTATACACTGAGATGCTGATTTAGTCTCCATTGACCCTTCAGCTCTTGCTGCCTGACCTTCCCAGCTCTCTATGTGTCCCCACACCCACGGGCTTATCTATGGTGGGCACCAGCTAACAGCCTGTGTGCCAAGGGCCAGGGTGCTGCCCATGGTGTTTGTCCCTCCTACCATGCACCTCACCTCAGCCTGGTTTTCTCTAACTTGTCCCCGAGCTTACCAATGTGTCCCAAGTCCTCCCCTACCACCACCTTTCTGAGGCACAAATGCTCTCCCACGTCAGAAGCAGCCATCTGGAAAGCCTGTCTGACACTTGGAGACACTCCACCATCCAAAAAAACCCATAATGTTTCCATGAAAAGTGGAAGATGGCATAGCCTGACAAGAAGCACTGCTGATGACAAGATGTTTAACACAAATCCACATTCCAAGAGACAGTAACAGTGAAGCTGAAGAAAACCTGAAAGGTTGTGTCTGCAAATACAGGCAACCCAATCAGATCCCCACAAAGCCTGCACAAGACCTTGCAAAGGAAGGACATGTCATCTGTCCTGGCTGCAGGCAAGCCAGAAAGCCAGCATGGGAAGCCTGTCTCTCAAAACTTCTTTGAACCTTCCCAGTTTCATCCAGATCTCCAACAATGCCCATTAAGAAGGATCTGCTAGCAATAGTGAACGTTGTTGCAGGGAACTGAGGAGGCAAGCGAGAGGAGGGGAGGCAAGGCAAAGGTGCACAGGCTTTGACCCAGAACATGCAAGGCAAGAAGCACGGAAGAACTGCTGGATCTGGTTACGTCCTGGGCTAAAGCAGCCTACCATGCACAAATGCCCTACCTAGGCTAGCTTGTAGACACCCTGAACATCTTGGACTTATGACTTGTGACCAAGTACTGAGTTAAGAACGAACCTGCATGGATAAATATGTTTTATCTGAGGACGTTGTCTTTGTCTCCTGCAGCCCATTGCTTAAGTCCTGTGGAGAAGGGAGGAACACGGAAGGAGACTCAGGAAACAGTGACCTTGAGGGGCACTCATGGGGCAGGGATGAAGACTTTGAGGGTTCATAGACTGAAAGAGAGCACCCCACATAAGTGCTGAATCGAACTCATGAGGTCAGCAGAAACAAAGCATTGCGTCTGGCCCTGGAGACAGGGCAGGATGGTCAGGTGGCTTCCAGTGATCCACTCTGCAGAGCTGCACAGCAGTGGCTTATTCACCTCCAGGAAGCACTCCCACATGGGAGGCACTCTTACTAAGAAATGGCTCGAGGACTGGGAGCTCCTTACTGACAAAAATGGGGAAGATCAGTGAGTAAACACAAAACCTACTCCCTTGTCCCACCCTTCCAAAGAAATGCCTAAAATACAAATAAAGGTCCAGGCCACACCTCATTGGGCTGACTGGAAAAGAAGAGGTATTTCCACTGCTTTCAGCTTTGCTCCTAAATACAGCCTTGTGCTGTGCCTGGTGGAGCTGGAGGGCACACCCCATTACACCAAGTTAACCCTTGGCCTAACATGTCCTAGTTTGCTTCTTGGCAGCATTTGTTCATATTGTCATGTCCATCAAGTCCAGCTGCACTGCTTTGTGAACACTGCAAAAACTGCAGGAAGAAATAAAACTTTCAGGAGACAGATGTAGGCACTGCTACAATTCCTGGCAGCAGTCACTCTTTTCAGGTTCCCACTCTGTTCTGTAAAATCAAGCCCAACTGTTCAACAGATTTTATTTTAATGCTTGGATGTCCCACACCTGGTTTTTTCCTCTTTATTTAACAAATGCAATAATGGGATTTGAGTGGAGCAAAATGTCAGGGTTTTATTTAGTTTTTGTATTGTTGAGCTGCAGCCTCTGCCTTTGAGGTCCCAGAGTAATAAAAGAGCCTTTGGGAGTTCAGGCCTCTGTGCTTCTGAGCAGCATGAATACCCAGACAAACCACGAGTTTTTGTGATCAAACAGGCACTGTGATCACTGGGGCACTCAGAAATGATTCAGGTAAAAAGAAAATTATGCCCAGAGAGGCTACCAGTCAGGATTACATCCCAGACCAAACAAGAGTTGTGATATTCAGTGTCAGTGCACATGGAGGAATAGTCCTCCTTTTCTGCTGAGTGCTTATTACATATTTCTACTATTTGATGATGTTTTTCTCCAAACCTTTGTTTTTCTCCTATTTGTGTGCTATTCCTTGTCTGGAAACAACAGAACATCAAGTTTTTCATGCATTTCTCTATGACTTCTTCTAAAGAAGCAGTCAGCCCAGGCAATGTTGAATCCACTTCTGTGTCTTTAAATTTAGTATTTTCTTCTCTGTGGTTTCCAGTATTTTGTTCAAGCTATGGAACACAACTGAAATATTTAAAAGATGAAAACAGGCATTTCTTCTGCTGAGCAATAAAACCAATTAAGCATTAGCAAAACTGGTGTTTCTACAGGCAGGTAACTTGACAAATCCAGAGAAATTTCCTGCATTCAGCTGCTCAGCTGCATTTTCTGTTGTCATTTTGAGTGATTCATTTCAAGTGCAGAAATGAGAAACAATTCCAGCACTCTTCTACAGGGAGGAACAGCCTATATTTGCATAAACCATTTGAGATCTCGTTTCTGGTAAGCTCATGTCCATACTTTCCCAGACTCATCAGCTTGTTCTGATTGCATAGAGATGCTGAAAATGGGAGGTTTCAGTTCTTGTTTACCCTGCCACACAGATATTTAAGGAACTCAAATATTGAACAACCACTTCACTGATGTCATGTACACATCCTTAGAAGCAAATTTAGTTAACCCCTATTGATTTTTAACCAAGTCAGTCTTCAGGGTAAGAACTTAAACACCTCCAGGGAAGGTGACTCAACCACCTCCCTGGGCAGCCTGTGCAAGTGCCCAATGACCCATTCTGTGAAAAATTTTTTCCTAATGTCCAGCCTAAACCTCCTCTGGTGGAGCTTGAGGCCATTTCCTCTTGTTCTGTCCCCTGTCACTTGGGAGAAGGGGCCAGCTCCCTCCTCTCTACAACCTCCTTTCAGGTAGTTATAGAGAGCAATGAGGTCTCCCCTCAGCCTCCACTTCTCCATGCTATGTGTTTGAGGAGATACATGCATCAAGTTGTAAAAAAACT
Organism: Clamator glandarius; assembly: GCA_033459285.1. Taxonomy (NCBI): domain Eukaryota; kingdom Metazoa; phylum Chordata; class Aves; order Cuculiformes; family Cuculidae; genus Clamator; species Clamator glandarius. Next base: position 271,440 of record JAUNZM010001201.1, read on the forward strand.
CAGTCTCTCACCTGGACATTATTGACTTTATGACCCAAAACAATTCTGGAATTGCATGTTTGGTCCCCATGTGAAAATTTCCAAATGTCTTACTGTGATGTATGTGAAAAATATGTGACTTGTATAGTATATTCTTCCCACCAGAGAGCGCCCTGGGAACTGCTGCACATTCGTTTCTTATCTAAACACCAGCTAATGAGGAGCTTGTCATTAAGGCAAAAATCCTTTTCTGAAACACATAACCTTGTGTTTGAAGGCCTGGGCTATTATTCACTATTCTGATGCTGAAAAAAAAAAAAACCAACCAAACAAACCCTGTTGCTAATCACAGGCCAGCTTTTGTGGTTTTCAACCTTAGGAGCCCCCTCTGCAAGATTTTCCTGACATTGTTAGCTGTAAAAATTTGTTAGCTGCAGCAAGTCTACTCAGTTTAATAAAGGGCTTCTGTTTGCTGTAATGCAGCTTCAGACAATAAACAGATTTTTCTCTAAATGACATTTAAGGCAACTCAAGTCCTTGTGCACTGAAGTTATTTGGAACAAATTTTTACAGCAAACCAGATTTCACATTATGCATGGTACGTAGCATAATAGGTGTGCATGTGTTGGTGTGCACACAAACAATTGCCTTTAATCTTTTAAGAAATGCTTCCTTTTAAAGTGGACTCAGTACTTACGATCAGCTATAGTCCTATCTTGCAAACTTCTCTTTTCACAAACAGGTCTTGCTTAAAGCAATGCTGATACAGCAACTGTGGCACTGCTTAAAGCGTGGCTTCTTGATTTGGAAAAAGGTCTGCAGCATCAACAAGTTAAATGTGGATTTGAGCCATTTCCAATGCAATAGATACATTCTGCTGAATTTGTTCTGCATGATCCTGGCCACAGATGGATTCTGCATTGTCCGCTTAGCCACAGCAGCCACCGTGGGAGGTGAAGGCAGAGAAACAGTTACCCTGTGTCCGTCTGCCCTTGTAACAGCAGCTTTTATCAAATAATAGCTGTGTGGTGTAGAACTGTTAATCCAGAAATGAGGAAAGTTTCTAAAATACAAACTCCTCAGGTAATTACAGAGATACATTCCTGTCGTCACCACTGGTACTGATGGCACTTGCAGTACTTAAAGCCAAGGAGATTTACCTAGACAAATCACAGGTTAAGTCACTAGAAACCTAAGGAACAGCTGCCTAAATGCTAACTGGGCAGGCTTCCACAACTCATGAATGCTGATGTTATTTACTTCATGAAAAAGAGGATTAGTTTCCATGCTAAAAATCCAATTTAAAGTTTTAGATCATAGTAACAGTCTTGCTCATCAGGAAGACAGCTCATATTGTGCACATTTTTCCCTATGTGCGTAATGTTTTGATATTAAACATTTCCAATAGTATTCCCATCACTTGAATTCTGTCTGTTTCCAGAAATTATCAGTTCTGCCTCCTATTGGCTTCATTACTTAAAAAGTAAAATAACCAGCTATTTTCTCCTCAGTTCACACATGGAAGTAAAGGTATATTATGTCAATATGAAACATTGTGTTCTTTGAATTTCCTAACAATTAGGCAATAAATTGCATTGATGACAAGAAACCACAGTTCTGCCAGGAGCCTCTTCTTCATGTTCTGAGTACTGAAAAGAACCCCACCACCTGGATGAAATCTTCCTTTACCTCTAAGTGAGAAATGTACGGGTGCCTTTCTAAACCAGTGCTGTGACTCAAGTGGTTTCATCATTTGACATCAGTATCACAAGCATGGACAAGCTACTCTCCTGCTGACAGCCGATACATGTAGCCTTGATGAGAGTAACATCATAATGAATTTTGTTTGACATTCCCTGTATTCAGCTCTCTGTCCAGCTGCGCAGACTTCTGCTAAATATAGGCCAGAAGGCTAGAGATTTTCCTTCCATGCTTTCTGGGTTGAACTTCCATGAATAGTCAACAAAATCACTTTGGCTGCCTCCAAGAGAGCACTATGTGAGCCCACTGCCCTGTATTCCTCCTGCTGCAGAAGGGAAAACAGGTATTTTGGTGACACCAAGCTGAGTGGTGTAGTTACCACATCAGACGGATGGCATGTCATCCAGAGGGACCTGGATGGGCTGGAGAAGTGGGCCTGTGCAAACCTCATGATGTTCACAAAGGCCAAGTTCAAGGTCTTACACCTGGGTCGGGGCAATCCGTGGTTTCAGTAAAGGATGGGGGATGATGTGATTGAGAGAAGCCCAGCAGAGAAGGATTTGGGGGTGCTGATTGATGAGAAGCTTGACATGAGCCAGCAATGTGCACTCACAGCCCAGAAGGCCAACTGTATCCTGGCTTGCATCAAAAGAAGCATGGGCAGCAGGTCAAGGGAGGTGATTTTGACCCACTATTTCTCTCTTGTGAGTACTCATCTGGAGTACTGCATCCAGTTCTGGAATACTCAACATAAGGAGATGGAGCTGTTGGAACAGGTCCAGAGGAGGGCTACAAAGATGATCAGAGGGCTGGAGCACCTCCCATACGAGGACAGGCTGAGAGAGTTGGGGTTGCTCAGCCTGGAGAAGAGAAGGCTCCAAGGAGACTTTCTAGCAACCTTCTAGTACCTGAAGGAGGCTACAAGAAAACTGGAGAAGGGCTGTTTACAAAGGCTTGTAGAAATAGGAGCAATTTTTACAAACTGGAGAGGGTCAGATTTAGAGTAGACATAAGGAAGAATTTCTTCACTCTGAGACCAGTGAGGCACTGGCACAGGTTGCCCAGGGAAGTTGTAGATGCCCCATCCCTGGAGGTGTTCAAGGCTAGCTTGGATGGGGCCTTGGGCAGCCTGATCTAGTGGGAGGTGTAGGAAATGGATGTTCTTTAAGGTCCCTTCCAACCCAAACTATTCTGTGATTCTATGATTCTATGATTCTATGATTCTATGATTCTATGATTCTATGATTCTATTTTAGAGAGGGCAATCCTCAGCCTTATTCAAATTTATTTGACTTCTTTTTTTTTTTTTTTGATGGGATGGGATTTCCTTTGTCATGTTTTTGCTGTTTGTTTTGGGAGAGGAGGAGGGTGATTAACTTTGCATTAAGGATGTCATCCTCTTCTAAATCCACTCTTGAAAATTATATAAGAACAGGTCAGCATTAAGAAAGAAGAGTTACATGCGGTTGTCAAAACTAACATTGTAGCTGAAAAGAGCAGCCTATCTGCTCAGTTGGTGCATCAGCTCTTTTAATCTCTGCTAGGGATTTAATAAAAAGCTCTGTTCTCATCCTAGGCTAATCTAAAATTATTTGGTCTGAGCTGAAGAAATTAATGGAAGATGGTCTGTGTTTGAAGCAGTAGATAAGACTGTAGCCTCTTGATGAATTTCAGGGTGGTATATAAAGTCTCAGGTAATGGCCGCACGTACGGAAATTGTATTCTGTATTTGACTGATCCATGGGATTTATTTTTAAGTTTACAATAGGAAATATTTTCTTAGAAGTCAGAAACATATGTTTTCTAGTCAGATTAGAAACTGAACACAATGCTCTGATTTTTAAACAAAATACTTTAAAAAGTGTGCTGGAACTTTCAGATTTGGTTTACTGCTACGTAAGTATAATAAAATTTGTCTTTCTCAGCACTTCTTTCAAAAGGATGGAATAGATTTTCCATTAGAGCATAAAGAGTGGTCAGAAGAGACGTGAAGGGGAAGGAGGACATTTATTTAATATCACAGAATCACAGAATAACCAGGTTGGACCCAACGGATCATCGAGTCCAACCATTCCTATCAAACACTAAACCATGCCCCTAAGCACCTCGTCCACCCGTGCCTTAAACACCTCCAGGGAAGGTAAATCAACCACCTCCCTGGGCAGCCTGTGCAAGTGCCCAATGACCCATTCTGTGAAAAATTTTTTCCTAATGTCCAGCCTAAACCTCACCTGGCAGAGCTTGAGGCCATTCCCTCTCGTCCTGTCCCCTGTCACTTGGGAGAAGAGGCCAGCACCCTCCTCTCTACAACCTCCTTTCAGGTAGTTATAGAGAGCAATGAGGTCTCCCCTCAGCCTCCTCTTCTCCAGGCTAAACAACCCCAGCTCTCTCAGCCACTCCTCATAAGGCCTATTCTCCAGCCCCTTCACCAGCTTTGTTGCTCTTCTCTGGACTCGCTCCAGAGCCTCAACATCCTTCTTGTGGTGAGGGGCCCAGAACTGAACACAGGATTCAAGGAGCAGTCTCACCAGTGCTGAGTACAGAGGGAGAATAGCCTCCCTGGACCTGCTGGTCACACTGTTTCTGATACAAGCCAAGATGCCATTGGCCTTCTTGGCCACCTGGGCACACTGCTGGCTCATGTTCAGTCGCTGTCAACCAACACCCCAGGTCCCTCTCCTCGAGGCAGCTTTCCAGCCAGACTTCTCCTAGTCTGTAGCACTGTATAGGGTTGTTGTACACAGAGGGAACAACTTTCTTTACAATTAAAGACTGAGGCAAAGAAGGCATTAAGTACCTCAGCCTTTTCCTCATCCCCTGTCCTTCTGAGTCCAATAGGGACTGTATGGTCTCCCTAGCCCTCCTTTCATTATTTATATATTTATAGAAAGATTTTTTGCTATCTTTCACAGACTTTGCCAAGCTGATTTCTAGTTGAGCCTTAGCCTTTCTGATTTATTCTCTACAAAACCTCACTTCCCTCCTGTAATCCACCCAAGAGGCCTGTCCCCTCTTCCAGAGCCCATAAACATTTCTTTTCTTCTTGATATCACTCAAGATCTCTCTGTTCTCTGAAGGCTGGCTAATGTTGTGCCCATCTACAAGAAGGGTCTCAGGGAGGATCCAGGGAACTACAGGCCTGTCAGTCTGACCTCAGTGCCAGGGAAAGTCATGGAACAGGTGATCTTGAGTGCTATCATTAAGCACATGTAAGAGAACTGGGTGATCAGGCCCAGTCAACATGGGTTCACAAAAGGCAGGTCTTGCCCAACTAACCTGATCGTCTTCTATGATAAAGTAATTTGGCTACTGGACGAGGGAAAGGCTGTGGATGTATGTTCCTGGACCTCAGTAAAGCCTTTGACACAGTTTCTCACAGCATTCTGCTATGGAAACTGTCAGCCTCTGGCCTGGACAGGCGCACACTCTCCTGGGTGGAAAACTGGTTGGATGGCCGGGCCCAGAGAGTGATGGGAAATGGTGTTAAATCCAACTGGAGGCCAGTGACAAGTGGGGTTCCCCAGGGTTCAGTGCTGGGTCCAGCCCTTTTCAATGTCTTTATCAATTACCTGGATGAAGGCATCGAGTGCTCCCTTAGCAAGTTTGCAGACAACACTAAGCTGAGTGGAGGTATCGATCTGCTGGAGGGTCGGGAGGCTCTGCAAAGGGATCTGAACAGGCTGGACTGCTGGGCTGAGACCAATGGCATGAGGTTTAACAAGGCCAAATGCCGGGTCCTGCACTTGGGGCACAACAACCCTAAGCAGTGCTACAGACTAGGAGAAGTCTGGCTGGAAAGCTGCCTCGAGGAGAAGGACCTGGGGGTGTTGGTTGACAGCTGACTGAACATGAGCCAGCAATGTGCCCAGGTGGCCAAGAAGGCCAATGGCATCTTGGCTTGTATCAGAAACGGTGTGACCAGCAGGTCCAGGGAGGCTATTCTCCCTCTGTACTCGGCACTGGTGAGACTGCTCCTTGAATCCTGTGTTCAGTTCTGGGCCCCTCCCCACAAGAAGGATGTTGTGGCTCTGGAGCGAGTCCAGAGAAGAGCAACAAAGCTGGTGAAGGGGCTGGAGAACAGGCCTTATGAGGAGTGGCTGAGAGAGCTGGGGTTGTTTAGCCTGGAGAAGAGGAGGCTGAGGGGAGACCTCATTGCTCTCTATAACTACCTGAAAGGAGGTTGTGGAGAGGAGGGTGCTGGCCTCTTCTCCCAAGTGACAGGGGACAGGACGAGAGGAAATGGCCTCAAGCTCTGCCAGGTGAGGTTTAGGCTGGACATTAGGAAAAAATTTTTCACAGAATGGGTCATTGGGCACTTGCACAGGCTGCCCAGGGAGATGATTGAGTCACCGTCCCTGGAGGTGTTTAAGGCACGGGTGGACGAGGTGCTTAGGGGCATGGTTTAGTGTTTGATAGGAATGGTTGGACTGGATGATCCAGTGGGTCTCTTCCAACCGGATCATCGAGTTATCCTAAGATTTGAACTGATGGAGATGATCACATCCATCTGCCAATGGATTTCACAGAATCACAGAATTCCATCATGACTGAGGTTGGAAGGGACCTCCACAGATCATCCTGACCAACTCCTTGCTCAAGCTAGCACACCTAGAACCTGTTGCCCAGGACCTCATCCAAAAGTCTTTTGAATATCTCCAAGGATGGAGATGCACAACTTCCCAGGGCAACCTGTGCCTGTGCTCAGTCACCCTCACAGTGAAAAACTTTCCTCATGTCAAGGAGCTTCCTGTGTTTTAGTCTGTGCCCATTGCCTTTAGTCCTGTCACCGGGCACCACTGAAAAAAGCCTGACTTCGCCCTCATTGCACCATCCCAGCAGGTATTATTATATATATCAATAAAATCCCCCCTGAGCCTTCTCTTCTCCCGCCCAAACAATTATCACTCCCCTAGCTTTTTCTCTTGCATGAGGTTTTCTAGTACCTTAATCATTCCAAAAACCTCAGAGGTCTGAAGAACTGAGCTTAGCTCTCCAATTCTCCTGCAAATTCTGTCTTGTTTTTTTATTAATGCCACCATTTCTTGGAACTGTCTCTGAGGCCACAGGCACAAACATCAAGGAGCAGAGTGAGGACTACATTCTACCTGCATCATAAGAACAGCCTGTCAAGTAGGATGTATCTGAATCTGTTCACTACATTGATTAAAACATTTACGTAGATCTATTCAGGAAACAGCATTTTTATTTTACAGTGCTAATCGATACTTTTGCAGTAACAAAGTTTGTCTGAGAGAAGCCATGATCAACAACACTGCCACTATCAACTAAATACGACATTCATGTCTCTAAATTAGAGAGATACGGATATGACAGATTGACCACCTCATGGATAAAGAATTGGCTTGATTGTCACGCTCAAAGAGTTTCTGTCAACATTTGATGTCCAATTGGAGACCAGTGACAAGTAGCATTCTTGAGGGGTCAGTATTAGGAGCAGCACTTTGAATATCTTTTTTGGAGACATTGACAGTGGGACTTAAGGCACTCTCAGCAAGTTTGCCAGTGACACCAAGCTCTGTGGTTTGGTCAACACAGGTGAGAAGGGATGCCATCCAAAGGGACAGGCTTGAGAAGCAGGCCCGTGGAAACGTCATGAAGTTCAACAAGGCCAAGTACAAGGTCTTGCACCTGAGTTAAGGCATTCCCATGCACGAATACAGGCTGTGCACAGAATGGATTGAGAGCAGCAATGAGGAGAAGGACTTGGGGGTGTTGGTTGATGAGAAGCTCAACATGAGCTGGTATGTGCACTTGCTGCCCCGAGAGTCAATTGCATTCTGGGTTGCATTAAAAGAAGTGTGATCAGCAGGTCGAGTGAGGTAATTCTGGTCCTCTACTCTGCTCTCATGAGACCCCACCTGGACTATTGCACCTCACGCTGAGGCCTACAATATAAAAAGAACATGGACCTGTTGTAGCGATTCCAGAGGAGGGCACCAGAAACAATCAGAGTAATGAAAAACCTCTCCTATGAGGAAAGGTAGGGTTGGCATTGTTCAGCGTGGAGAAGAGAAGACTCTGGGGAGAGTTTAGAGCAGCATTCTAGTACCCAATAAGGGCCTACCAGAAAGCTGGAGTGAGACTTTTTAAAGGGCACGTAGTGGCAGGACCAGGGCTAATATCTTCAAACTGAAAGAGAGTAGATTTAGATTAGATATAAAAAAGAAATTCTTCACCTCAAGAGTGAAGACATTGGAAAAGGTATCCCAGAGAAGCTGTGGATGCCCCATCCCTGGAAGTGTTCAAAGCCAGGTGGGATGGGGCTTTGAGAAATCTGGTCTAGTATGAGAAGTCCTTGTCCATGGCAACGGATTGGAACTAGAAGGTCATTAAGGTCCCTTCCAACCAAAACCTTTTTATGATTCTATGAAACAAGTGAATACCAACTTCTCTGGGATGTTCTCTTCAGAAGAAAATACAGGTTGGCTTTATAAGACCCTGGGGTTTGGCTGCCTGGGCTTAGGGCCAAGGCAACTCAGTTGGAACCATGGAAAGACAGGCTCCCAGAGGCAAAGCAAGGAGGCCAAGGCCACTGCCAGCCCTGGTCTTGGGAAATTGCTTGTAAGCTGAAGCTCCATCACGTGGCCCCGCCACAGCTGCAGCCACCACAATGGAGTGGTCCTGCCACAGCCTGGCTCTGGCCCCTGATCGGGGTGCAGAACACACCTGCAGGCTGACAGGCGTGTTATCAGGCACTACATGATCCAGGTGTACCACAAGAACCAGACACTGGTTTACTTGCAGGAAAATGAAGTTGTTAGTTCAGTCCGTGAGCTCCTTTTACACAGTGGGGGCACAGTTGGATGAATTGCCTGGAGCAGAAAGCAGAAAATGCATCCATGAGCACATTTTCCAAAGAACCATTAGGGCCCTTTGCCATTAATTCTGTATTTATGTCACTGCTGTTTAGAACATATCTGACTAATTGCATTTATGGTTGTACCCAGAGAAAGGGAGACAGATGTTTTAGCAGTTTGGCTAAACATTATATCACTTCAGGCTCCGACTGGAAAAATTAATAGTTTTCCAAGTACTGTGCCACAGTCATGATTATCTGATTACTGAATATGCATCCTGCTAATGGGACTCTTCCTCTGATAATAGGATTGAGAGTTTGGAGACTGAGTGCGCAGAATCTTTTAAAGATACACCCCATGTAGTTAACTCTATCTGAGATTAATTGCAAAGGCCAAACAATGTTGTCACTAAAAGCCTTCTGTTAAACTCGGGGTTTTTTTCCACAAGTAATTTATCTCAATATAATTCAGATTCTGAGCAGAACACCATTTTTCAGGAGGAAATGACAGTTACAGCTTTCTTCAAACAATCACACTTGACAGCAGCTGAGGAAGGAAAAAAAAAAACCCTTTTAAAGTAATTCAGAGGCATAAGAAAGAACTGCAAGGTCCTCTTTGTGTGCTCCAGTTATGATGCTTGATGGTACAGAATAGCACTCAGGACTTTGGCACTGCTCCTACAGCAGTGCGGGTTGCTGCTGTGTTTTTGCAGCCTGCTCTGTTGCTTGTGGATAACTTCTCCTTCCTCTCCAGCTGGTGGCTGCTTTCAGGACATCAAACAGACTGCTGAGCTGATGTCTCACCTCTGTGGATTTTCCAGGCTATCTTTCTGCTCATGTGCTCTGTGTATTTGCTAGACACAAATAAAAAGCATAGTCAGTGCTCTGCCGTTGCTGTCTCACCCTGCATTACAAACTGCTGCTGGCAGACTGGTCAATTCTAATTGCTCTGCCCATAGCTGAAACTTGCTTTGCCAGAGCACCTGTCAAGCTCAGGTTTCTCACTGTACTTTTGGGGGCTAGCAATGGTCTTGTTTTATTCAAATATTCTGGTCTCTGGTACCGTTATGGTATATCTAAAGAAGCAGTCAAAACCAAAACACACAGACAATATGGGCTCCTTCAGTAATACCTCAGAAGCCAATACAAGCACCATCAGCAGATGATGATAAGGCTGCTTTTGCAGTGCTAGCAGAAAAGTTATTGCTTTGGCAAGAGAAGGCCAAAGGGCAGCACTGGTGCAGCCAGCTGAAGTTGATGCTTTGGTCTCACAGAATCAGATGTGTCTTTGTCAAGAATAAAATCAATAGGCTTAGTTACAACTGCACAATGCAGAGCTGTATGAGAGTGTCTCATGTATATGTAACAACACAGCTAAGCTGCCTGCATTCAGTGACGTGTAGGGGTGCAAGCATCCTGATTTGAATGACTCTGTCAAATGCCTGCTCCCTTCCTTCTCTCTTCCCCATTTCTCCTCTAGTTTCATAGAGTCGTCCCCATTTCTGTTTCCATCAGCGTAGCACAACAGTGGCTTATGAAACACAGGGCAGACAACTTTGTTTTGGAGTAACAACGGATCGGTCTTTCAAGTATAGGGCATCATCAAACAACATGTTCAATGCCTTAAAACAATTGTTAGATAGTCTATATAGAAATTAAATTATTTTTTTCAATGTGTTTCCAGCAGTTATGGCTTAATTCTTAGACTATCAGTGAAAATATCTGGGCAGAGTACATCAGTCACAATACTAGAAGCTTACCGGGCAAATAAACACATGTTTAGAGAAATAACCCTAATTGTCTTCAAATATAAATACTTGCCTTTATAAAATCTAAACAAAATATTCAGATGTCTGGAAACTAACAACTGGCTTGAATACTTTTTTTAAACTATATAATAATGTGCCTCCTTACATAGTGCAGTCATTAGCCTTCCGCTGCTCTCTACACTACAGGCATTTCTGTGCCCTAGTCAAAGCCCTGCCTTCCAGAAATCCAGCAGGGAGGAAAGCCCACTTCTTACTAATCCTTTCCAGCGTGTAGTGTCAGCCACTTGTGGATCCCTAAGCTTAGCCCACTTGCCTAGCCCACTAGCCTAAACACTGGCTGCTTCATCCGCATTAGGCCTCTTGCAGGGACATCTGCAGCTGTGTTTTCCCTGGGACACCCCATCCCACACCCATAGAATAGAATCATAGAGTCACTTGATTGGAAAAGACCTTTGAGATCACTGAGTCCAACCATATTTGTCCACTACTAAATTATATTCCTGAGCACTTCATCTACCGCTTTTTAAATACCTCCAGGGATGCTAACTCAAGCAACTCCTTGGGCAGCCAGCTCCAGTAACCCTTTCAGTGAAGAAATTTTTCCTGATGTCTAATCTGAACCTCTCCTGTTACCACTTGAGGCCTTTTTCTCTTGGTCTATTGCCTGTCACTTGGGAGAAGAGACCAGAACCTACTTTGCTACAACCTCCTTTCAGTAGACAGTAAAGAGTGACCAGATCTCCCCTTACCCTCCTTTTCCCTAGGTTAAACAAACCCAGTTCCCTCAGCTGCTCCTCATAAGGCTTGTTCTCCAGCCTCTTCACCAGCTTTGTTCCCCTTCTCTGGATGTGCTCCAGCACTTCAGTGCCTTTCTTGTAGTGAGGAGCCCAAAACTGGACACGGGATTTGACGTGTGGCCACACCAGTGCCAAGTACAGGGGCACAATCACTTCCCTTGTCCTGCTCTCCACACTGTCATGCAAGCCAAGATGCCATTGGCCTTCTTGGCCACCTAGGCCACCATTGGCTCATGTTCAGCCAGCTGTCAACCAACACCCTCAGGTCCTTCTCTGCCAGGCAGCTTTCCAGCCACTCTTCCCCAAGCCTGTAGCCCTGCACTGGGTTGTTGTGTCCCAAGTGCAGGACTCAGCACTTGGCCTTAGCCCATTGGCCTCAGCCCATTGATTTAGTCTGTTCAGATCCCTTTGCAGAGCCTCCCTACCCTCAAGCAGATCGACACTTCCTCCCAGTTTAGTGTCATAGTCAAACTTACTAAGGGTACATTCGATCCCCTCATCCAGGTCAGTGATAAAGATATTGAACAGAACTGAATCCAGAACTGAGCCCTGGGGGACACCTTTTGTGATTGGCCACCAATTGCAGATAACTCCATTTACCACAGAATCACAGAATAACCAGGTTGGAAGAGACCCACTGGATTGTTGAGTCCAACCATTCCCACCAATCCCTAAATCATGCTCCTAAGCACCTCATCCACCCTAACCTTAAACACCTCCAGGGACGGTGACTCAACCACCTCCCTGGGCAGACCGTTCCAATGCCTAACCACCCTCTCCGTGAAGAACTTTTTCCTAATCTCAAGCCTAAATCTCCCCTGGCGGAGCTTGAGGCCATTCCCTCTCGTCCTGTCCCTTGTCACTTGGGAGAAGAGGCCAGCACCCTCCTCTCTACAACCTCCCTTCAGGTAGTTGTAGAGAGTAATAAGGTCTCCCCTCAGCCTCCTCTTCTCCAGGCTAAACAACCCCAGCTCTCTCAGCCGCTCCTCATAAGATTTGTTTTCCAGCCCCTTCACCAGCTTTGTTGCTCTTCTCTGGACTCGCTCCAGAGCCTCAGCATCCTTCTTGTGGTGAGGGGCCCAGAACTGAACACAGTACTCGAGGTGCTGTCTCACCAGTGCCGAGTACAGAGGGAGAATAACCTCCCTGGACCTGTTGGTTACGCCGTTCCTGATACAAGCCAGGATGCCATTGGCCTTTTTGGCCACCTGGGCACACTGCTGGCTCATGTTCAATCGGTTGTCAACCAGCACCCCCAGGTCCTTCTCCTCCTGGCAGCTTTCCAGCCAGGTTTCTCCTAGTTTGTACCTCTGCTTAGGGTTGTTGTGCCCCAAGTGCAGGACTCAGCATTTGGCCTTGTTAAACCTCATGCCGTTGGTCTCAGCCCAGCAGTCCAGCCTGTTCAGGTCCCTTTGCAGAGCCTCCCGACCCTCCAGCAGATCGACACTTCCTCCCAGCTTGGTGTCATCTGCAAACTTGCTAAGGGAGGACTCAATGCCTTCATCCAGGTAGTTGATAAAGACATTAAACAGGACTGGACCCAAGACTCTTTGGGCTTGGCCATCCAGCCAGTTTTTTACCCAGAAGAAGATGCACCTTTCTAGGCCAATGGCAGCTAATTCCTCGAGCAGAATACTGTGAAATATTGTGTCAAAGGCTTTACTAAAGTTCAAGTATACCACATCCACAGCCTTTCCCTCATCCATTAAGTGAGTCACCTTGTCATAGAAGGAGGTCAGGTTAGTTTGGCAGGACTTGCCTTTCATAAACCTGTGCTGACTGGGCCTAATCACATGGTTGTCTTGTACATGCTATGTGATAGCACTCAAGATGACCTGCTCCATGACCTTTCCTGACACTGAGGTCAAAATGACAGGCCTGTGGTTTCCTGGAGCCTCCCTCCGACCCTTCATGTAAATAGGTGTAATATTTTCCAACCTTCTGTCAAGTGGAACTTCCCCAGTCAGACAGGACTTCTGGTAGGTGGTGGAAAGGGGGTTGGTGAGCACCTCCACCAGCTCCCATCCAGCCCCATAGACTCGTGAATGTCTAATTGGCCAAGCAGGTCTCTAACCATCTCCTCTTGGGTCATTGGAGCTTTGCTCTGCTCTCCCCTCATGTCTTCTGGCTCAGGAGTCTGAGAACCCAGAGAACATCTGACCTTACTATTAAAGACTGACACAAAGAAGACATTAAGTACCTCAGCCTTATGATCATCCTTTGTCACTATTGTTCCCCCTGCATCCAGTAAAGGATGGAGATTCTCCTTGGCCCTCTTTTTGTTGTTGATATATTGTAGGAACATTTTTTTATTATCTTTCACAGAACTGGCCAATGTAAGTTATAGTTGGGCTTTAGTTCTAATTTGCTCTCTGGATGATCTCACTTCATCCTCGTAGTCCTCCTGAGTCCTTCAGGCATCCTTAGCCATCACATCTCCCACAAGTCCTTCTCTGTTCACAAACGGTAAGTCCAGTGGGGCACCTTCCCTAGTCAATTCATTCACCGATTGCATCAGGAAGTTGTCTTCCACACACTCCAGGAACCTCTAGACTGTTTCCTTTCTGCTGTGTTATACTTCCAGCAGACACCTGGTAAGTTGAAGTCTCCATGAGGTGTCCCAAGGCTGAGCAACGTCCCAGAGCTGCTGCTGCTTCTTCCCTGCTGCTGTATCAGCACTGAGCAGTCTGGCAAGACCCAGCCAGCTGACAGGCAGATGTGGGCAAGCCATCAGCAGACATCACAGCTCGCTGCTTGGGTTATTGCCTTGTGGAATATATCTGCTCACCTGAGGTGAGCCTCTAACTGATCAGCCTAAGGGTGTAGAAGAGGTGTTTGGACGCTCAGCTTAAACTACTTCTTTTCCCAGACTATAAACCAGCTTGGGAATAGCAATCTTGGGAATAATCATTCTTAGCAATGGCCACCTTTCCAAGAGATCAAAGGGGATTCTCTCTCTGCAGTCCCTCCTCCTCTCCAGAGCACTTGCACATTTTTGTGGACTTCCTGCCATGCTTTTTGCTGTTGTCTGATACAGATTGGTTCTTTGGAAATTATTTATGGGCCATGCATGTATACGGGCCTAGTTAATTGGAAGCTGGAAAAATACTTATTAAGACTTCATAGCAGAGCCTTAATCTGTGTAATCTGTGATTTCTCAGGGACACTTGGCCCTCCAGTGCTTGCTTTAACAGCTGCTGTATTGAGATTGAAATAGATCTCATAATACAATTTTAATAGAAGTACAAATGTAAATATCATAGATCTCTCCAGATACAGAGACACAGCAAATATAGAAGCTTAAGCTGTGTGACACCTCACACAGGTAACAGAGAGGTGGCAGGAGAGGTTACATATTGGGAGTCAATTATCTTTCTCCTCTCTCTCTTCTCTTCCAGCAGAGATTTTCCCAGCCTTTCCTCATAGAAGTGATGCTCCAGTTCATTAATCATCTTCATGGTCCTTCCTTGGACTCTGTCCGTGTCTTCCTTGAACTGAGGAGCCCAGAACTGGACTCAGCACTCCAGGCATGGCCTCAACAAGGCTGCACAACATTTGGGCAAATAGTTTGCTGCTTTGCAGGTGGGATGCATTAAGGACTCACACAAATATCATTTCAGATGATCAGGATGACACAGTGCAGTGTTTGTGGTATCACTGCCTCTGGCAATTTTAGCATATGCTGCAGTGCAGAAACAGCCACCTGAGGCTTCTTCATTAATTTCAACCTTTGCAAATGCAAGGTTTTTCACCTGGGATGTTATAGCCTCCTGCACAAGTTCTGCATGTGAGACGGACTTTAGCTCAAACCAGAACTTAAGAGTACACCACACTTTCCTCATCACACCATGTCTGGAACACTGGTCCAGTTCTGGGCCCACCAGTATAAGAACGATACAGATAAGCTTGAGTAAGTTCAGCAGAAGGATATCAAGATGCTTGAGAGCTGGAAGACCTGAGCTGTGAGGAGAGGCTGAGGGAACTGGGCTTGTTCAGCCTGGAGAAGAGGCTGTTTCAGGGGGAATCTGATCCATGATCCAAGTAGTCCATGGATACTCATTGCACTGGAGAACACTACCAGAGCTGCCAGGGACTTTCAAGAGAGAAAAAAAAAGAAGGACCCTATCGTCATGTTAAGAGATCACAAATAAAGTTTCCTTCACAGTCTGCAGAAAAGCCTGTATTTTCTCACTGAAATAAAAAAAAGGTGGGTGTTAGGATAAAAAAAAATTAAACCTGGACAGTGGTTGAGGGACAAAAAATTTAAAAGAAGACAAAGATACACTTAAGATATTGCTTTTTAACCTTTTTTATTATTTTTGGGGGGCTTTCATAAGAAAATAGTTCATTAATAAAGAAAAACAGTTGCTTTATCATACGCTTTGCAACTGGTACATTTTTCATATTTTTCCTGACATAATGAAAAAAAAGGCTTAATTTTTGGAGAAGAAACCTTTGAAAATCACAACATCGAGAACTCTTTCAAAAAGATTCCCATATTTATACACATTTGATAATATTTAAAAAGATAATAACACATTAAGAACACAATAATAACAAAGAAGCTAATAATCCTATGCTGCTTTACATGTACTTTCATCCTTTAGTGGTGCTAGTGTACTATTTTCATCAAGACTTCAAGACAGTTTAATAAATGCTGTGTGCAACGAACATACAAATTTGGCAAATAAAATGTGTCTGTATTAACATACCTAGTGCCAGTACAAATTATAGAAAAATGGAGGTAAAAAATAGTGAAAGTAACAAGTCAAACAATTGACTGATATTTAAACAGTTAGTGCAACAGCACAAGAACATGATGTGCGTTTTTCTGAGCAGACACAGAAGAGTATACTCAGTATCACCAGATGCTTTACCCTGTCTTCAATGACACATTCCGAGATACAACAAAGGGTTCAGGCATGCAGTTCCTCAGTGAGACAACTTCTATAACCAGCTCCCATTTTCTGCACTTTCAATCGAAGCATTTTCTTTCTCCACTGTTCCATTTGTGTCATTTGTTTCTTCCAAAACAACTACTAAACTCGACAGAGTTGTGTGAGGATCAAGTAGTTTCACAAGAGGGATGTCCACCTTTCTCTCTTGAAAGACACGGTTCTGAATCGTCATAGCTAGCATAGAGTCTATGCCCAATGATGAAAGTGGTGTATTCATGGTTAATTCATCTGGGCTCTTTCCAGTGAGGTCACTCACCAGTGAGGTGATATAGTCTTCACATTTCATTAAGGCAGTGTCCTGCTGCTGGATTTGATTTTCCCCATGGATTTCAAACTTGTCCCTAAATTCTTCTGTCACAAGTGATACGAAGCGACTTTTCAGTGAGGTAATCCGAGAAAGAAGATTATTAAACAAAGCCCAGAAGTTTAATTTGACGACAGCTTGCTGTGGGTTATTCACAAGTAAGCTCTGCCTGAGATACTCATGAATTTCATTCACTTGCAGAATGTCTATGCCCTTGGACCCCAGAAGGTTCTGAATCTGGTTTTGATTGAGCAGCACACCAAGGTTCAAAGCACCCCAGTTAATGGATTGGCCTGTGAGCCCACAGTTCCTCCTGTAGAGGCAGAAGATGTCCAAGAAAGAGTTTGCAGCTGCATAGTTTGCCTGTGTGGCATTTCCCAGAAAGGAAGTAACAGAGGAGTAGCACACAAAGTAGTCAAGCTCCTGGCCCCTGGTAGCCCAATGAAGATTTAGGGTCCCTGCCACTTTGGGGCTCAGCACTTTCTGAAAGTCAGCCAAGTTCAGAACTTCAAGATGACCGTCGTGTAAAACAACAGCACTTTGAAACACACCTTTGACTGGACTCCCTGCAAAGATGTTTGCAATGGACTGGAAAGCTTTCTCAACATTGCTGGTTGAGGTAACATCACACTGCACAAACACTACTTTGCTCCCTTTGTACTGCTGCTGCAAAGCCTTCATCTCCTCTTGCTTCGCAGTGCTTGGCTGTTTCCTGGAGAGTATCGCAATACACCCTCCACCATTCTCGGCTATGAATTTCACCGTTTCAAAGCCAAGTCCAGTGAGCCCACCCACTACTATGTAAACAGCATTTTGCTTAAACAGCTTCTTCTGGGATTCATACAACGGGATATCTGAAGGCACCGTCATGTCCTTCTGCCTTCTCAGTACAGCAAGGGAGACAGACTTGCAGGTAAAATAGGACATCACAGAGTTCATTCTTTCAAAGTTCTCAGCCTGCTGAAAAACACAACCTGATAGATGTCTAAACCGTTTCACGTCCATGGAATTGATCCATGCATGCACAGTCTTTTGCAATTCCTTTAGAGACGCTTTCTGGAAAATGCTAGTAAGCGTAAGGACATGGAAGCTGATAGTTTCATGATCAATTGCACTGACATTCTGGATAATTTCAGACTGCTGATTGCCACACACAATCACCACATCTTTCAGGAAGTACATGTGGGCCAGATCCTCCTGAGACAGTCTGTTTACTGGAGGAAGAACAACAAGGGCATGGCACAAGTCTAAACACTGGAACCTACCAGGAGTAGGCCTCGCAAGTACTGTTCTCCAACCCATCTCTTCAGCTGCCGCAGAAAGAACACGGCACAAAACTGATAACGGCTCCATAGAAATAATGCCCAATGTTCTGCCATGTTTCCCCTTGGGTAACCTCTGACCGAAGATTTCCCATGCCAGGATAAAGTACGACACACAAGGGACATTCTGAAAGCAGGGGAATTTCTTTACATTGAAACAAACTGCTGCAGGTATCCGGACTCTGGATGATGCAGCAGCTGGGTAACATGAAGCCACATGATCCCCTACTTTAACTTTCTTCACATCACTGCCTGTTGCTGTTACTGTGCCGCTGAAATCAAGAGCTAAAAGTCCGTGTTTGTCTACTGTTTGTGAATTCCAATACAGTGTTTTCCCAAAGTTACGACTAGAAACACTAATGGGAAAATAGTCTTCGGAGTGGAGACATATTTTATCCACTTGAATTTCAACACTCTGTTTTTCAAGCTGAGTAGCAGTGCTGGCGGATAATTCAGCAGACAAGTCTCTTGCTGTGTACGGGTCAGAAGTGTACAAAGAGAACATTTCTGACTTCTGGAGAGACCTTACCGATTGGCTGTAAGTGGTATCTGTAAAAGGTGTGCGTCTGATTTCAGCCACGTACGTTCTTCCTTGGCTGATGCAAACTTCTGGATAGTCGACACCTTTAGTTTTGACAAGAACATCTGCTAGCACCGAGATGTCCATGGAACTGGAAGAGCTGAGGTCAATCAGCTGAAATGTGATTTCTGGAACTTCAACGACACAGGTTCTGGTCATGCCATACAATGCAAACCCACAGTTAACGTGGTCTACATCTCTTCCTGTTGTTCTGTAGGTGATCACTCTGACTGAACAGCGGGATGTTTTCTCTCTTAATGCCACAACAACTTGGCGATAGGCTTCACAACACTTTGCCAATTGGTCTACAGCTTTGCTTGGGAAATCGTCATTTAACTTTTGAATTCCCCAAAGGAACAGAATTTCATCATAATCCTCAACATCTCCTCTCATTTTATTCTGTGTGTGGTTCTCTGACAGGGCCTCCCAGTCCTCATACATAACATACCTTGAATCAGGATGCAAATATTTTGTGAGCTGCCCAGCTATCCCAAATTTGTCAGCAAACACTAGGACTCTGGGCATAGTCCCCAGACGTCCACCTGTCTGGGAAAGAGAGACTTCTTTCCACTTGTTTTCGTACATGAACTCGTTGTCTCTGGAAGATGCTTGTTTCATGAAAGTGATGGCAACGCACTTGAGTTCAGCCAAAACAGAGCCATGTTTGTCCATAAAGCATCCACAGACCTCTAAGCAGTTCCCAATGGATTTGCTTGTTCTCATATATATCATCATTTCTTCCTCCAGTGGTCGGAGCACCACCAGGCTACCTATCCCTGAAGGAAAGCCTGCTCTGGACTGGAACATCCTTGAGGTCAGGACAGCAGTCATCTGCAGAAAACAGTCAAGCAGCACTGGATGGATACAGTAGTTGTGCATTTCTCCAACGCTCTCCTTGCTCACCTTTATCCTTGTTATGGCTTCCTTTAGTTCCGGGCAATAACACACATCCCCCAGCTGCCTGAATATGGAGCCATACTGAAAGCCAACCAGAGACAGTGCTTCATAAACCTCCTCCCTGCTTACCACTGACCCGCACCTTTGATAGATGTCTTGGAAGGCAATGGTGCTTTCTTCCACCACAGCTTCTGGCCCCTTTATAACTTGGCCTGCAGCATAAACTGCATTGGAGGAAGAGAGTATCTCAAAGCCTGTCACAGCTTTTTGCGGACTCAGCTTGATACTAAGCACTTGGGAACTCTGTGTGAGAACACACGGTGAAGAAAAACTGATACTTATGCGGCAAGTACTCAGAGGCACTCTAGGTCTTGAGCTGTTCATCACGGAGGCAAGGCCTAGCTCCACATAAAAAGCACCGGGGACTAAAGCCACACCATTGTTCATGTGCTCATATAAGTACGGTGTTGTGTCCCGAGACAGCACGCAGCCAAACTCGGTGTTGTCACTGCTTCTGCTGTAAATCAAAGGATGACTGGAGCTGATGCCTCTTGGGTTTGATTGTTGATGGATATCCAGACAGGCCATGAGTTTTTTGCGATCAAATTGATACCGTGGAATGGCCACTGGAACACTTTGATACCCATGATAGAAATGCTGCCAGCTGGGATTATATCCCAGTTCAAACAGACTTCCTACCAGGCTGAAGAGTGTGTGATACTCTGCATCTGTTTGCAATGAAGAGAACACCTTTGTGCCTTTCCCTAGAGTCTCCTTTATGTTTCGCTGCAATGCTCGGTGAGGGCTTATTTCCACAAACACCACATTTTCCCTGTCTTGAGCTGCCCTTTTGATGGCCTGAGTGAAAGCAACAGGCTCACGAGTATGCCGTGCCCAAAATCTGCCCTGAGCAAAGTCATTTTCAGAAGCAGCCACCCCAGTCAGTGTTGAAATCACTTCCATTTCCCCCTTCTGTTTTTCTAAAAGCTGTATGCTCTCTTCCAGCTCCCCAAGTATCATATCCATGCTGGGGCTGTGGTACGCAGCTGGCACATTTAAAACACGAAGAAAGATGTTTCTCTGGCTGAAAGCTTGAGCTAAATCTTTCTGCAGAGCATCCACAGACTGTGAATTCCCAGACAAGGTGCAGGAAACTGGGCTGTTGAAAACTGCAATGCACACCTTTCCCGAGTAGGCATGCAGACGCTCAGCAATCTCTTCAACGGGGATGTTTCCAACCACCAACATTCTGCCGCTGGCAGTCTTTGCCTGCAGCCGGCTCCGGTGATAAATCACTTTGACTGCATCTGCCAGGGAAAGGTACCCAGCAAAATGGGCAGCAGCAACTTCCCCCACTGAGTGGCCAACAGCAGCCACTGGCTTAATGCCCCAGTATTTCAGAAGGGAAGCTAAGGCAACCTGCAGCGTAAAAAGCAAGGGCTGGGAAAGCTCTGGATTCAACAAATCCTTTGGGCTATGACCTCCTGCTGGCAGGAGGCTGATGGGAGCGTGTTTCTGAAAAAGCGCTTCAATTTCCTTACACTTGTCTCTGAAGACAGGCTCTGAGCGCAGCAGTGCCGCGCTGATCTCCTTCAGCGTTACCCCGTTGCCACAGAACACAAATACCAGCTCTGGTCCCACCTTTGATACGGCAAGTTCAGTGCTTGCTGCTGACATAACCTCTTGCTGCAAGTGTCGGAGAGAATTTGTGACAAATGCTTTTCGGTACCTGTAGTTGGCATGGCTTCTTCTGCAGGCAGATGTATAGGCCAGGCTTGGGAGAGTTACGGTGTTTCTTGTGCTCAGCTGCTCAGCTGTATCGACCATTGTCCTCTGAAGGGACTTACTTGATGCTGCTGACAGCAGAACTAGTTCAAGGGGCCTCTTAAAGGCAGGAAGACTCTCTAGCTGCTTAACCTGCCTGACTACAATGTGAGCATTGGTTCCTCCAAATCCAAAGCAGTTGATGCCAGCTACTCTTCCATATTCCCTGGATTCTTCCCAGGGCTCTACAGCTGTGGGAATCACAAGGTTTAATTTCTCTGTATCGATGCTGCTCATCTCCTCTGAGTAATGCAAGGTTGGAACAATCTTTTCATGATGCATCATCAGAAGCACTTTGATTAATGCTGCTGCTCCAGCAGCTGATTCCGTGTGGCCAATATTCCCTTTCACTGAACCAATTTTCAGAGTGGAAACTTGTGAAGACCTGTTTTTACAAATGACGCTGCCGAGGCTTTCCGCTTCAACAGGATCTCCAGCAGCAGTTCCTGTACCATGTGCTTCAATGTACTGCACAACTGAGGGGTCTACACGAGTCTCATAAATGCTGCGCAGCAACTTCTCCTGCTCTATTTGAGATGGTCGTGTGATTGGAGTCATGGACCTGCCGTTCTGATTTACTGCACTGATGCTTATCACACCCCAGATTTTGCTGTAGTCTTCCTTTGCCTGTTTCATAAAAAGGTAAAATCATCGGTAATAATCTCATGCTCTCTCTGGATAGCAGACAACAAAACCAAACCACAGAACCAAGAATAGACAGGCTATAATAGTACCTTTTAAATGCATCATCCCTCCACCATGGCAGGGGAAGTGCAGAGACCTTTAATGCTTAATTAGTGCTTCATTAATCTTAAGCTTGAATTTGTTAGTCTTTTCTGGAGGAATTATTAGAACTGAAGAATGAAAACTCAGAGAACCAGCCAGTCTTATTCTAGGCTGCTTCACAAGCAATCTTACCTTTTTCAGTGGTTTGAGGAAAACAACACCACAGCCTTCTCCCCTTCCATAGCCATCGGCCTTTTTGGAGAAGGGTTTACTTATTCCCTCTGGAGAGATCATTTTTGCTCTACTGAGAGATACAAAGGTGCGGGGATCTATGATGCAGTTGACTCCACCGCAGATTGCTGCCTCACAGTCTCCTGGAGTAAAACAGAAACAGACTCGTGCTCAGGTGTTCAGGACGATAGACAGAAACAGTAGCAGTGCAGATCTGGTCCCATTATCTGATCTTCAGTCCCATTACCTGATTTAATTGCTCGCAAAGCATAGTGCAGAGCAAAAAGAAAAGATGAACAGGCAGTGTCAATAGTCAGTGATGGTCCAGTCAGATTAAATGTGAATGAGACCCTGTTAGCAGCAATGCTCATTGCTGTTCCCGTGCCATCGTAATGATTTATTTCACGCACTGCTCTGCTTGTTATGATTTCATAGTCTCGATTCATAAGACCTGTAAAAATATCAAATACGTGTCACGTTAACCCAAACAAATAAAAGGGATTTACAGGTCTGACTCGACAGCATGTTTTCATTTTCTGTTTTCAGAGTAAACTACGTGGTATCAGGGCTCCTATACTGAGAGTTTGCCTCAATACAAGCCAAAAGCAAAAATCTCAGCAATTCCCCTGGACCCAGTGTACACAAACCTACCTAACCCTTGACATTTCTATCTGCGCAGTAAATCACAGGCCCTTCTTGATGGCTTAGCTCTTTGTACAATGCATTCAAGCTCTGTGTAACCTGCTTAGGCCCCTGTATCTCTGTTTGAGAGTGGTGGGTTTGGTTTTGCCATGGGAATATATAATCAGAAGTTACAATGAGGACAGCTGGGATGTAAGTGTACAGGACATCAGCTTAAGTTCCTCAGAAGTATCAAGTTAAAGGTCACAGCGTAAGCTACATCCAATGTAGCTTTTTGTTTATCTTTGTTTGTTCACTGTGATCCAGTAAGACAGGATTGGGAAAAACAGGGCCTATTTCTGAGAACACACATGCTTGAAATACAGTGGATGTCCAAGTCCACGGGCATGTGTGGAAAATACGATGCCTCTAGTGAGAGAGGAGGAATAGTCTCCTCTCTGAAAGAAGAGCATGTTTCAGAATAAAAGTTAATCTAAGGAGTTTGCCCTTAGAGTTGCATCAGTCTAAATATTGCAGGAAAAGCCCCTTAAAAGAGATAGATTACACTAGCAAAAATGTGCTGCTATTCTAGCTCCTTGACCCCATTAACCACATCACTTTGAGCTTTGCTCTTCAGCCAGTTCTTCACCTGGTGCACTGTGAACCTGGACATCCCACAGTTGGATTTGTCCAGAAGGATGCTCTGAGGGACAGTATCAAAAGCCTTACCAAAATCAAGAAAAAACTCATCTGCTGCCTTCCCTTCATACACTAGGCAGGTGACCTTCTTGTGGAAGGACATCAGAATAAACAGGACTTTCCCATTGTGAAGCCATGTTGACTATGCCTGCTGACTGCATTGTTCTCTAAAGGTCTTACAACAGCAGCCAGTATAATCTTCTCCACAGCTTTTCCAGGTTCTGAGTAAACAGTTGAACAAGTGCACCTTGGTAGCATATTGGTGTCTACATGAGGATTTCTACTGGTTTAAAAGGTTCTTAGGCCCCACAACACCTTAACCAATGCTATACAGGACACTAGAAAAAAGTGAAGGCCTAGTCTGGGAATATCATTCCTGGGAAGGATTGGGTTGGGAGGTAGTTTGTTTCGTGCTTCAAGCTCAGTACCTGAAGACACAAAGAGGAGCACCTAGAATAGATATGTGAATTATATGATGAGCTTCTCGAGTCGCCTAGTAATCCTTAGCAAAAATAACCCACAGCATGATAGCAGAGTAGCCTTCCATCTCCAGTACTAGATACGTATGTAACGTTTACAGAGGAGTGCTCCAATCTTTGTGAGGTTCAAACAAACTTTCTTCACCATGAAATTTTCATCTTACCAACAAAAACACCTGTTTTGGTGCCACTGACAGCTTCTACAGGAACTCCTGCGTCCTCCAGGGCTTTGTATGTGCATTCTATCAGTAACTTCTGTTGTGGATCCATGCGTTCAGCTTCCATATTATTAATTCCAAACAGATGGTTGTCAAATGAATTAAATCTAAAATACACAGACCAGAAAATGGTACAATATACACACAATATGCATTTACTTCTAGACTCAAAGCACACATTTGTTGAAATATCATGAAAAGCAGAACACTAACTGTTGGTTGGGCCACAGGTCCCACAGGTGAAATTCAGAAAAAAATATTTATAGGCCACGCAGGTTTTCTGTCCCACCACAAAATATTTATTTTTATCAATGATTCTGCATTTCTGTGTTATGAGCCCACTCCTAGAAATTTTTGTTCATCATTATCCCACTAATACCAACAACACTCCTCAAATTATGAAAATATGCAGAATGAAACTCCCTCTGCTGTAATGTGTTCTTAGCCAACAGGTTTTAAAGAATTATTGTCTTCTTAATAGTTTTAGGGCAATATGGGCCACCAGCTTTACAAGTTAAATCCCATAGAGGATCAGCTCAGCTGCTTCCAAGAGATACCCACACTTCTCTAGGAAAAAATTCAAAATATTTTAGGTGTGTGTTTATCTTTAAAAAGTTTTCAAAGTAAGCCCATACTTATGCACAAGACCAAGCCCAGCCTTAATCTTGTGCTCCAAGATCAAATTTATATGACCTGCTATTATTTCTTGGTTTCAGTGTGGAATTCAATATATAACATAGGACAAATTATTGAACCTGCTAAGTATTATTCTCAGGAGGCAATAAGATCACTTCTGTGCATGTGAACTTCTTGTTGGAACAAAGGTCTTCAGCTTAAGGATTTATGGTAAATGCGGGTTTAAAATAACAGACACTTATGTTGATGATCTTACTGTAATTTGCTATTCTTCTCATTAGCCATACGGCTTCACCTATATGCCTGGGATACTTTAACAGAGTAAAGAAAAGGTTTCTTTGTTTAAGACATGACAGTATGAGCCAAAGGAAAAGCAAGATTATTATGGAATTATGAATAGTTTGGGTTCACAGGTAAGCATAACACTAAAATTAATTAGAAGATTCCCTTCTTGTCTTTCTAGCAACACCAGACTTTCCTACTTTGTCTCTAAATTGTCACACTTGCATGTGCATTAGAGCTACTTGTACCCACAATCACAGGACTGGTTCTTGAGGTCCAGCAAAGCTGAAGGAGACTTGCCAGGCAATTCCTACAAATCAGAATCCATACTAAGCTCTCCTCCTCCACAGTCCACAGCACTATAGATGGTATGAATTATTTGGTGGGCTGCAGGCCACCTCAGATCTAGTACATGCTTCCTCACACATCATCGCATGTGTACTTCTGTACATCCAAAAGGCAGACACCCCTGTCACATGACAGGTGACATCTCAGCCCACCATGTGTATGTACTAACATGTTTGATTATGCAGTCAAAGGTCTGGATCCTAGGTCCCATTTATAAGCTCTCCCTGGACCTTGCACCCTCAGAAAGGTGGACACATTAGTCTAAGTACAAAACAAATCAGTGGCACCACAGGGTAACACACTCACTCATCGAGAAGAGCAGCTCGTGTTGTACAGATTTTTCCTGGCTTGATATCATCTGGATCATACCACTCTTTGGTATCAAATCTCTCGGGGGGGATTTCTGCTGTGCAGTTTTTGCCTTCCTCCAGGACTTTCCAGAAGTTGTCAATTCCATCACCTGTTATACAAAGGTTTTATAGTGGATTAAGTTATGTTCTCCCCCTCCCTGTGCAGACTCTGAAATGCACAGTTACACACAAATCCTAGGTATAAATCTAGGTTGCTCAAGCAGAATCTCCAGAGAAAGCGATGATGGTTCTTTAGTGAGAGGCAAATGGGAAAGCATGACTGAACCCTTCGCTGCTTACATAACAGCAAATGACCGCCCAAAAATCCTTAACCTTAAGCTGTCCCCATATCAAAGAATCACTGAATGGCTGTGGTTGGAAGGCATCTCTGGAGAACATCTCTAGTCCTGTCCTCCTGCCAAAGCAGGTTCACCTACAGCTGGGCTGCACAGGAATTCATGCATGTGGGTTTTGGATACCTCCAGAGAAGACGACTCCACAAACTCCCAGGCAGCCTGTTCCAGTGCTCCATCACCCTCAAAGTAAAGAAGTTTCTCCTCATGTTCACATGGAACTGTCTGTGCTCCAGTTTGTGCCTGTTGCCCCTTGTCCTGTTGCTGTGGACCATTGAAAATGACCAGGCCCAATCCTCTTGACACCCGCCCTTTAGATATTTATAAACCATGATAAGATCCGCTCTCAGTCTCCTCTTTTCCATGCTAAACACACACAGAGCTCATTTAGCCTTTCCTCCTAAGAGATGCTCGAGTCTTCTTGTCATCTTTGTGGCCCTCCACCGGACTCTCTCCAGTACTTTCTGGAGCTGGGGAGCCCAGGACTGGATGCAGTACTCCACATGCAGCATCACCAGGGCAGAGGAGAGGAGGAAGATAACCTCCCTTGACCTCCTGGCCACACTCTTCTTAATGCACCCTTGGATACCATTTGCATTCTTGGCCATTGGGGTACGCTGCTGGCTCATGGATGGCTGCTTGTCCACCAGGTCTCCCAGGTCCTTATCCATAGAACTGGTTTCCATCAGGTCAGTCCCTAACCTGTACTTGTGCAGGAGGTTATTCCTCCCTAGGTGCAGGACTCTATGCTTGTCTTTGTTGAACTTCACTAGGTTCCCCTCTGCCCAGCTCTCTGCCTGGAGAGTGGCTTAGCAATAACATCTGCCAGCTCTCTCTGACACTCGTGGGTGCATCCTACCAGGGCCCACGGGTTTCCCATCTTGCCCAAGCTTTCCAGCTTGTACTACAGGAAGTACTAGAGGAAGTGTTTGACTTGAGATAGAGGTGTGTTCAGTTCTGCCCTTGCCTGGGACCTTTCAAACTGAATAAAGCAAGAGGCTTTCTTTTTAGTAAGACCCAGCCTATTTATTTTACAGGAAGAGCTGGTAATATTGAGAAGCCCTTGATCTGCCCTGTCCATATGGATGCGTAGTCCTGCAACAATGAACAGTCATCCAGGCACTGCACACACAGAAAGCTCAAATCATTCCAGACCCATCCAGTTAATTTTCATGAGTTTCATTTGTGCAGCTCAGTGCCCAGCCCACAGCTAGCACTGCAGGTTTATCATGCATATATTTGAACTAATTACTTTCCATACCAACATGACTCTTTAAAAAAAGTTCCTACAGATAGCAAAACAATGGATACGTTGTCTTCCTCCATCTCAACATTAATGAATGATCTGCATGTTCACTCAGCAGCCTGCTTTGCTTTTCCCCAAATCTTACCTCCAGGAAAGTTGCATCCTATTCCCACAATGGCAACTTCATCTGCAGTCTCGATCTCCATCTCCTGGGCTTCACAATATAGGTATTATTGCCAGCCAGCTCAAACAATAATGCATTTATCATTAAGTAAATATTAGGTGAACTTCCTACTAACACACATACTTGTTCAAAGCTTGATTAATCTTGAATGATCTATTCTTGGTTGTGACAAGAAATTACACTCCCCATAGATGACCAGAGCTGCATGGTACTTTTCTTCCTGTTTCAACTTTTAAAAGAAAATCCCTGACTAATTCCCCAGACACTTCCTTCACAGGCACTTCCTTTTTAAAGTTTCATATCTGCTACACCTGTCTTCAGCTTATCTGCTCATAAGCCTCTCTCTAGATCAGTCCTGCTTCACTTCTTGTGTACACAGGTGCATTGTGCACACAGGTGCATTGTGCACTGATGAAGGCACACGTTCAGCTCTGTCATCTCTATCCTATTCATAAAGCAAATCTCCCAAAGAGACTCCACAAATTAGCACTTAAAATCAATCCACCTAAACAGGCAACAGACAAGCAAGTAGCTGGAGGAACAAAAGCCATGTGTCCCAAACACCAGGAAAGTGCCTGTTACGAGCTCTGCCTTGCTGGATGCCAAGGCTGCTTGGCTTTTAACTAAACCAGGTCCCTCTATAGTCACAGGTTAACTCCCAGAACCCACGCTCAAAGCCACTAACAGCCACAAGATCGCTCTCTTGCTGACAATGCGCACTCCCCCG
This sequence comes from Clamator glandarius, assembly GCA_033459285.1. Taxonomy (NCBI): domain Eukaryota; kingdom Metazoa; phylum Chordata; class Aves; order Cuculiformes; family Cuculidae; genus Clamator; species Clamator glandarius. Next base: position 299,488 of record JAUNZM010001201.1, read on the forward strand.
GTAGCCCCACTACAGCCATGTAAATAACTGGGCTGTCACCTCATTTGCAGCTTCACAGGGAAATCATTCTGTTATGAAGCAACTCAAAATAAAAGGTGGGGTTTTTTCAACAAAATAAATGGCAAATTAAAAAAAAAACTGCTTTAGATGAAGTTAAATTCCTCAGTATAGAATTTAAAGCTGATTTTTTTCCCCTTAATTCTGGGAAGTAGGTCCCAAAAAGCTCTTCTCAGTAACTGACTTACAGCAGAGAAGCAGAGATGAGGCTGTTTTACAGTCTCAAATGTCATTCAAAGTTATCATTTCTTAGAGCTTTGCTTTAAAATGTGAAATTAAAACCAGCAGCTCACAATTGCATTTTGAAAAATTCACTTCATGGTTTCATTAAGACAAAAAGCCACCAAGCAAAACTATGGAGACCAGAATCTGGCTTTTGAGGAGTATATTCTATTTTACCAATAGCACACATTCTAAAATGCAGCAAAAATTGTTTCCTTTTAGTTCTTTCAAAATTGTCTATCATTTCTATGTTTTTCTATTTCATATTTTAATTTCATTGCTAACCTGAAGCTGCAAAGTACAACATAGCTACTCTTGTCACAAAGGTACATTGTAAGCATTTTTCCTAATTTAGGTCTTAAATAGCATGTAACAGAAAAATAAGGACCTTCTGATTTTAACATAATATATGTCATGGATATCTATCAAGTTATCCAGCCAGCTATATAATCTCTTACCTTATATCATCCCAGTAGGGTGTACTAATAGGCTGAGTCTGTGGAAGTTGTTTATATAGGCTTCTGTGAGGTTTCTTATTCAGACACGCATCCTAAGAAGAGGAGAAATGTTAACGCCTTTAAAGGAAGAAAAGCAAATACATCATGTGATTAGTCAGTGGCCCTGACTGAAGTTCAAAACTACTTCCCTGAAGCAGTAAATTCTTGATAAAATCAGGTTTTACACCAGGACAAGAGTAAAATCTGTCTCATCTAAATTCTTAGAGTGGTTAAAACAATAACATGTAGATATCCTTGCTGTGAAATAGCCCATAAAATTTTATGATTGTAAGAATATGATTTAATAGACAATGTCTTTAAAATAACAACTGCAGTTGGTTTCCTCTTAATATCAACATATCTGAACTAGCTTATGAAGCCTCATCTATTTGTGGAGGCACCATTTGTGAAAATTAAGCATAATCTTTATAAACTTAAAACCTTTATTTCATGTCTGATTCCACAGCAGTGTTCTTTTGCGAACCCACAGCATTTAAATATGCAAACATAGAAAACCTTGTCAAAAGACAGTCTTCTACAAAATAAAACAACCAGCAGAATATGCAGAAGTAACCTCAGAAGAGATCAAGTCCATAAAGTCTCTGCTAAACGCCTTTTTAACTCTCCCTCATCTGATTTCACCCCAAACATCCAAACTCATCTTTCTCCTCTTCTGACTTTGTAAGGGAAACAGCACTGGATGAACAAGGTGAGTTCATATACGGTTATTTTTTTCCCCTGGTTGTGGGACACAACTCTTTCAAAAAAGACATCAAAAAACCCACTACGCTGAGAAGAAACAGTTTATTCTGCTACTGAATAGCTTTGTAATTTGTTCTTAAAAGCTCAAATTCTGCTCTCCATTCCATAGCTGTATATTTCAGACAATCAGTTTTCTAATTTCTGAGGTTATTAGGAGTTATTTAATGATTTCTTTAACTTAATTAACCAAACTTTCTGATGTTGTTTCTGGGCTGATGCATAAATGGCTAGTTTGAGGCTGACCTGAGAATCTCCATATTTCGTACGTATTTCAGTGGTGCTTTTGTCAGCGCTGGTACCATTAACACCCCCTGGCAGAGCAGAACATGGGTTCATCAAGAGAGCTAGGAATGCACTGGTATATTCTCATAATTACCATCTGAATGCAACAAATGCAAAGCCTTGTTTTGATGTATTGGCTAGGTATTAGAAAGAATATTTAAATGAATACGGCACAACTGTGGCCATTAAATTCAAGGCCAGTTAAAACAATCTGAACCCTAGTGACCCACTGTGACCTAGTGACACAATATGAACAATTGGAACACTAGTGCAGTACTCTCAAAGAAAGTGCTGTTAATGTCATTAATTCAAAATATAAGACTGATTTGCAGTTACCAAGGGTATTGTCAGAGTATTGATGACTTACACTACTCTCATCATGGCTGGAGAATATTAATAAACCCATCATAAAGCAATGGTTGCTCAATCCTTCTGAGAAATACCAGTAACAGAACTATGAATAATGTATGGAAGCACATGTTGCAATAATGGATTGAAACTATTACTTCTGACATAGGCAGTCTATTTATAACCAAACCATAAGAAGCTGGTTTGTCATCAAGTTTAGTATCACAGAGTCAAAGAATCACTCAATTGGAAAAGACCTACTGGATCATCGAGTCCAGTATGTATTTAATATAAGTTTAAAAGTTAAAAGTTCAAAATGGAAAAAAAAATCACTAATTATATGGGTGGCACTACTTCTAGTTTGTTTCCTATGTCATTACAGTGCCCATCTCTGAGCCAACCTTTGTTTTTTCTTAACCAAATCTACATCTGATAATTCCAAAGGATAAATAAAGTAAGTGTGTATTTTGTCAGGTTTTCAAACTGACAATTACATCCTGGCAAGACTCAGATTTAGGAAAATAGCTGTTCATTTGCCTAGTCTTCATTATTTCAACCAAGTTTTCCCTCTCTTCTCGTAGGAAAACACACGAGTGAAGTTTCTATGGGACTGGATTTATTTCAGAGACAATACAGAGAAAAAGCAAAAAATAAAGTTTTTTTAAAAGTTTTTAGTTCCAAGTAGATATTGGGACAACAGTATTTGTGGATTCCTGGCTTCCATCAGGACACAAGAAGAATTTCCATACAAATCCCTCAAAGTCTTTTCTTCGCTGAAGTAGTGCACTGACCAGCTAGGAGGTGGTAACACAAATATCTCATTCTGCATTATTGTGAAAACCTAGTAAGAAAAGGCACTTGTTCTTGGGCGAACCATTTTTTAAAAATTCACTTCTCTAAAATAGCTTCATATATAATGATAATTAATGGATATTTATGTGTCATTGAATAAGGGAGCAGTATTTACTTTTTTTCATTCTACATCTATGAAGTTTTCCAGCATATTATTTTAATCACTGTTGTTATAGCATTGATAATGACAAGCTCTGCTATGCCAGGAGCTATACTAATACATGTGGAGGAAAAAGGCCTCATCAAAGACAGTAACGTGTGTGACAACCCCTAGTTCTTTATATTAGGTTCCAGTACTCTGCACTATGGAGCTAGTTAGGAGGAACAAAAGGAAGAATCATAGAATTATAGAATAGTTTGGGTTGAAAGGGACCTTAAAGATCATCTAGTTCTAATACCCCTGCCACAGGCAGCCATACATCCCACTGGATCAGGCTGCCCAAGGCCCCATCCAACCTGGCCTTGAACACTTACACAGATGGGGCATCCAAAGCTTCCCTGGGCAACCCGTTCCAGTGCCTCACCGCTCTCATGGTGAAGAAAATCTTCCTTATGTTCAGTCTAAATCTGCCCTTCTCCAGTTTATATCCCTTGATCCTAGTCCTACCATCTTCATGGCCCTTCACTGGATTCTCTGCAGGACATCTAGTTGTACTGGAAAGACCAAAACTAGACACAGCACTCCAGGTGTGGCCTCACCAGTGCTGAGTAGAGGGGAAGAATCACTCCCCTCGACCTGCTAGCAATACTTGGCCTAATGCAGCCCAGATACCATTTGCCTTCTTTGCCATAAGGGCATACTGCTGGCTTATTAATAGGGTTAATTTCATTTAACCTGAACTATCTAAACATTAGGCGCTATAGTCTATGCTAGCCATCTTGCTTACTTTTACAAAGAAAGCAGACAAAAAGCCTGCAGTGGGAAAATCAGATCAATTTAGATGGTTAAAGTTAGATAAATCCACTTTCACTGATGAATGCAGCAGAAGAATAATTTCCCCCTAACTAGTCTATTCTTTTTTGTATGTGCAGGGATACCATTAATTATTTTTAGCATGCACTTAATATGCGATCTGACATAAGCTGGTTACCTAACAAGACTATGAGTTTTCTCATCAGAATCACTACTTCTCGGAAAGAAATATCACATCCTGTCAAAACCCACAACTTTCTCTATTCCTGATTTATGACATTGCTTTTAGCTATTTCAAAACATTTCCCTGGCAATTCTGCTATTGAGTAATATTATCTGGAATCAGCACTTAAATTGAGGTTTTTAACTGTTATTTTTTAAAAAAACAGAACATAAGTGTGCCTAAATTAGTATACTTAAAAAAAAAAGAAAGAAGCAAAACTAGCGTTGGACCATTGGGAAAAGTTACACGTAACCTTTATGGTAAATACAAACATTTTCCTTAATATTCAAGAGCAGATAATTTCTGCTTGGTTTCCCAGTATTAAATTATTGAACAATAAAGAGTCATACTGCAAAAACAAGTTGGGTAAATTTAAATCTAGCCTGCAACCAAAACAGTAGTAAATATAGCATAAGTTCTCTCTTTGACAGTTGACAAATTCTGCTCCAATGCCTCAACTAACAGCTCAATCAACTCAAAAGTGTTTCTATTAAGAAAGGCTGGTTTTCTTCCTGGTTCCTATAGAACTGTTAGCAGCCTTCAGCTAAAGATTAGTTATCAACCTTTGCAGACTGGTCGAGGCCAACTGTTAGAGGATTACCAACAGCAAACAAGCTTTCACAGAAATTGCATTTCTGGCATTTCATAAGGGTCTTACGCAAGTGGTAAGGCAACCATATAACTCTGTTTAAATATATGTATGTATTACTGAAGGGAGTTTCTGAAGGGAGTGCTTTGCTGATCTTGTAGGCAGCAATATTATATTTCACTATTTTAAGAAATTTCACATACAAGAGACACGCAGCCCCAAAAAACACCACCTCGTGAAATGCAAAAGGCTAATGTTAGCCAACTGAGAAGCAACTAAAGTCAAAGAAATCATAGTAATCCACTTGCAGGATCTCATATACATCAAGTTCACATATTTACTGTTCAAAAAAAAAGCAGTCAGTGAACATATAACTAGACATGTACATAAACACTCCAATGTAGTGATACCAAAAATGTTGACAAATAAAACTCTCTAAGACTCATTTTTGCGTTTTAGAAAGCAAGCATCCTTTATCATGCCTGGGCAACATGTGGAAATGATCTCCATCAATCATGTGCCATGAAACAAAGGCTAATTACAGAACATATTTCCCACTTACATGCATATGGATAAATTTTCCCAGAAATCTTATGTATATTCTATTACTTTCCAAGGTCTAATTTTAATGTTATGAAACTTTGCAACAGTCAAAACTCTTGCTAATTTGAAGCTAGCTCCAGCTCTCTGCTTGACCTTGACTTTCAGATTAGGCAGGATTCCAAACAGAGGTAATTATAGAAGAAAAGAGATAGAGACATCTGTGTAGCACAATACATTCCTCACAATATGTTATAATTTTCAAGGAACAAACAATGTCTAGAAAACACTGTTGTAAAGAAACCTGCTGTCAGAGGGACATTCTGTCTAACTTTCAAAAACCACAACTGCTTAGACTAAACGTAACTGTACTTCAGCTTAAATTGAAATATTGCACATATTGTATCAGTAGTGACACATCTGGGACTAAGAAGAAGGCAGACAAAGAGGCATTTCTCTCTAGTAAAATAATTCCTAATATGTATTATGTGTTATAGGCTTCTAGCCTATAAAAATAAAATAAGATTCACCTCAGAATATTGCCGTCCGGGGTACACTTCCAGCATTTATTTATCATGCTTAACAGTGCTGTCTCCAGCACATGAAACAAACAGGTAAAGAACAGCCCAGAAAAAAGGCTATTGCTGAAACCACCACTCACTTGTGAGCTCGTCTCCCTATTTCTTGCCTCCTGCAAGCACAACTAAGTGCCATGTCAACAAAAGATGTAGGAAATACAAATTTGCATAGAATCACAGAATGGTTCTGGATGGAAAGGACCTCTGGAGATCACTGGTTCAATCAGGTACACCTAAAGTTAAAGCTAGTCAGCAAAGTTCTGTGTAAAGAGGAAAATAGAAATAAGGCTCCAAAACATATTAGTAATGTGAGTAGAAAAAATTTTACTTACTTAAAAAAGACATTACATGATGTAGATACCTGCATGCAATGAACTTTTCATTTTCTACACTCCATGCCGAAATTCCAAAAAAGATTATTTTTGGTTTCGATTAAAAACATCTTACAAGCATATGTTCTCCTATTGTCAACAGGAAGACAACATAGACCAGATTCAAATAAAGATTTCAAGAGCCACCTTAGGATTTCAGTGAATGTTAGGCACTTAAAATACAAATTTAATTTCAACAAAAACAAACCAATCAAACAAACAAAACAAACAAAAAAAACCCTCCAACTTGCTCACCAGCAGTCATCTAATCTGGAAGACGAATTGGCCAAATGCCTCTATTTTCAGCTTAAAAGATTCCTGAACACCTGTTGTTGCCATCCTGTTCACACTCACAAATGCTGTGAGCTGAAAGAGCAAGCAACGCATTCTAGACAAGGCTATGAGGTTCTAGACAGACACACTAGACACAGGGTCCTTCTATGAATTCAGTCTGGTTTAGAAGGCCCAGAGCACGTCGATCTCAAACAACACAAGCGGGTTATTTCAAAACACAACACTGATGACAATAATTTAGCTTTGTTCCAATTGGCACTGGCGATGATAACACTCGATTATAGCCATTAGCCAGAGTCAACAAACTGTTTACCATAATGAGGTTCCAAGTCATCTGTCCTGCAATGCTTTTCTAGGCACCACAGAAGCACTAGGGAGATTTGGACCTTCTACTCTGAATTATTTCAATATTTCAGTCAGTAACTGTTTCAGATAAAACCCTAGGGACTAGGAACCAGAATCAATCACTTCCACCTCCTAAAGGCGCACCCTAGCCTCTAGGATCCTCTGTGCTTGGCCTCTTGTTATCCTCTTCATTCTCCAGCCACTCAGCTTAAGGGAATCATGCTCAGCTCTACCCTTCCTGCCCAGGGGCTGCAACCAACAGGCTGCTATTGAACAAGCAGCTGGCACTGCTTCACCTTGTTGCTGTTTGCTTCTTTTTAATTCCAGGTACACAGAAGTACATGTCTACAGCCTGCACAACGTGAGATGATTGGTGCCACCCAGAGTGGTCACTTCCTCTTGCTTACTAGTAGGACTTCTTCCCACTCCTTAATCTTTGCATTCGTTGTTGTTCAGCCTTCTGAGCCTCCTGTTTTGCATCCAACTGGGGACCACAGCCACCTACCTCTAGCTTTGGATTTCATTGCTAATGGCTAGAAACCTATCACAGCTAGGTGAGTGTCCACCTCCCGAGTCTTCAGGTGGAGCTACCCAACAAATAAGAGCCTATCCCTCTTTCTGGATGTAGTCTTCCTTATAAATCCATAGTTCTCTTCAGCAAGCAAGGTCAAAATGACACTGGTCCCAAAGGTTTCGAGTTACCCTTCACTTCTCTCAGTAGAATCAGTGGAGTACTACCAAAGAATCCACACCGTGCTGGGAATATCAGGAAATTTCTACTGTGTCAGAAGAAAAAAATACAACAAGCATACAAAATAGGAGGCCTGCAATATATCATGGTTCTAGAGGAGTAACTTATCCCCTTACTGGCTCCACACCAGGGCAAGATGACCACTGGTGCCTCAGTCACCACCTTCTTCCTGCAGGACCAAAGTACAAGGCATGTTTTTCTGCCCCATACACAGAGAAGCTGTATGCAAATTGATAGAGGACACTGACCAGGTACAGTTAGGGAGCAATTCCTCCAAAAATTCCCAGTTCACTATACTAGTTTTGGCAGGGATAGAGCTAAATTTCTTCATAGTAGCTTGTAAGGAGCTATGTTTTGGATTTGTGCTGAAAACACTGCTGATAACACACTGATTTTTTAGTTACTGCTGAGCAGTGCTTACACAGCACCAAGGTGTTTTATGCTCCTCACACTTCCCTGCCAGTGAGTAGGCTGGGGACATACAAAAATCTGGGAGAGGACACAGCTGTAAAAGCTGACCCCAGCTAACCAAAGGGATGTCCCATACCATATGATGTCATGCTCAGCAATAAAACTGGAAAGGAGGTTGATGAGGGAGCCACTACTCAGGGACTGGCTGGGCATCTGTCTGTTGTTGGTGAGCAATTGCTTTCATCTGTACTTGTTTTACTCTCTCTTTGTTGTTTTGTTGGGGTTGTTTTATTTTCCTTTTTTAGTGTCTTATTAATTATTAAGCTGGTTTTGTCTCAACACACAAGCTGCAGTTTCACTTTTACCCTTCTGATTCTCCCCACCATACGACCAGGACAGAGGGAGTAAGCAACTGTCTAGCGCTACATTGCCAGCCAGGGTTAAACTAAAACATTCAACCTGTGGAGAACACAAAAGAGCTCACTGAAGTTTTTAAGAAAAGGTTAGTAGTAGTATCTTCTGAATTCTTCAGAAATGGTACAGGCACAGTTGCTCCTATCCCATGGCAGAGGAATGAACTACTGATCAAAGTCCCCTCTGATGCTAAGATGGTCTGATAATAGTCAAACTCAACACTTTCAGGAGTGGACTGCAATGAAGAAATATCTCTCCAATTTCCAGAGTGGGCAAGAGAACAGAAATAGCCCGGCTGTGCTTACCATAATCTGAAACTGGATAGTTCAATTCCTGCTAACATGGCAAACCTAGATAGTAATTTTTTTTTAAGAATAGTAAGACCCTAACCGCCTGACAGTGGCATTGACCAGCACAGACCAGGGGTCTGCCACAGACCATAAGGTCTTTAGATGGAAGAAAGATGGGTAAGCGAAAGACTGCATGCAGCCTTTAGATCCGTAGTAAAGATGAAGACCTAGGCACTTCCCTGTTTGTGTGTGTAGCTCGGCACTCACTCTAACACTGGTGATCAAAGGATCTCAGGAAAATGTTGCAGCAGTTCTACAAGTTCAACTTTTGGCATCCGTTGTACAAACAGAAATCCCTGTATGGCTCAGATCTTAGCTGATACCAATGATCTTCTATAGAGTAAATTATCTAAAATAAAAGAGCCCATGGCTTCTCCAAGTGTCAAAAAGTCACTGGCAATTTTCTCTCCCAGCTTCGTGATGGGGCTTCTTCTGGGCCAAAGCATGTTACAGATGCGACAGAGGCTGGACTGAAGAGAAGGACTTTCTCTGCTACATTCATAAGACACAAAGAAATCACATTATGCTGCCTTGAAAATCTGCCCTGTGTGAAAGTTTCTCTCTGAAAGTAAAATAAAGTTACACCGTACTTTGGTTTACAAATTCCAGGGGGCATATCCTTCCAAAACATTCATAATGTTCTGTGTTGATACAGCTAGTTTTATAGTGAAAAATGTCATAAACTTACATAGATACGTACTTTATATCAAAGTCATATAAAACAAAACAGCCTCCTGGCAATATAGTTGATTTTTTCCCTTATTATACTGAAATATTGAGCAAAGGTCAAACAATTTATGACTTCTTCGGAAAGCTGTAAAAAAGATTCAAAATTTCAAGTGAAATGGCATTTCTTGCCAACTTAAATCATATAAAATTTTCCTGCGTGACCTAAAAAACAGCATAAAAAAAACGAAGAAGAATCAAAAAGCCCCTTTGAATCCTCAAAATCACAGAGAAGCTGCCATTCAGAGACCGATATTATGATGTTGCTCCAAACGAAGACACAAAGAAGTATGTCCTTGTGTGACAAGGACAATCTGAGAAAGGTAATCACAAAGCTGAGAAAGTAAGAGAGAGAATTACATGTATGCAAGGTGGCTTTAGGACAGGAACAGTAATGTATTGCTGTGCACTCCTTCTCCAGAGAGCTGTTTTGCCTGCCTGCTGAGGTTCTGTTCCACATCAATATTCAGTCCTTCCTGTTGAGGAAGAATGGGTTGGTTTGTTGGTCTTTTGTTTGTTGAATGTTTTTATTCAGCCAGTTCATAATAAAGATGTCATAATAAAGATGAGATGTCAAAGGGATTTTAAATAGCATCATAGAATCATAGAAAGGTTTGTGTTGGAAGGTCATCTAGTCCATCTCCTTTGAGGTCCCACTGAGCAGGGACATCTTCCAGTACATCAGGTTGCTCAGAGCCCTGACGGTGACAGTATAGGCATCTACTTACACTGGAGATGAATATCAAAGCACCTTTTACAGTTTACGGAGGTCTGATCAACTAAGGCAGCGAGGTGTTGCAGTGTTGGCCGTTTGACCAATGCAGGTGGCCGCTGCACCCTCATGCCAAGTGGAAGCAAGGACCATTTGAGGAATGTCCTGGGAAAGGAAAGGACAGGACTCTTTCAGTTAGAGGAAAATTCTTCTCCAAGAAAGGGAAATGAACAGGAAGGCCAGGACTGCATTGTGATTTACAATTAGTAATCTGAGAGGATTGCTAACCAGACAGGAGTGCTATCCCTGCACAAAATTCCAGTAGGTTGCCAGTGAAGAAAAAGAAAAGGGTGAAGAAAGATGAAGGTACCAAGGGAAGACCAAGGTCATATCAGAATGCATTCTGGTTTATTACAGGCTGAGGTACTTAATGCCTTCTTTGCCTCAATCTTTAATTGTAAAGAAAGTTGATCCCTCTGTGTACAAACCCCGGAACTAGAGGAGCAAAATGAGGCTCCCACGGTCCAAGAGGAGGTGGTCAGAGCCTTGCTAGCCTGACTAGACACCCACAAGTCTATGGGGCCAGATGGGATCCACCCAGGAGTGTGAGGGAGCTGGCAGATGTGCTGGCCAAGCCCCTTTCCATCATCTTCCAACAGTCCTGGAAGACTGGGGAAGTTCCACTGGACTGGAGGCTGGATGATGTTGTGCCCATCTACAAGAAGGGTCGCAGGGAGGATCCAGGGAACTACAGGCCTGTCAGTCTGACCTCAGTGCCAGGGAAAGTCATGGAAGAGGTGATCTTGAGTGCTAGCATGAAGCACATGCAAGAGAACCGGGTGATCAGGCCCAGTCAACACGGGTTCACAAAAGGCAGGTCTTGCCAAACTAACCTGATCGCTTTCTATGACCAAGTGACTCAGATGCTGGACGAGGGAAAGGCTGTGGATGTATCTTTCTGGACCTCAGTAAAGCCTCTGACACAGTTTCTCACAGCATTCTGCTATGGAAACTGTCAGCCTCTGGCCTGGACAGGCGCACACTCTCCTGGGTGGAAAAGTGGTTGGCTGGCCGGGCCCAGAGAGTGGTGGGAAATGGTGTTAAATCCAGCTGGAAGCCAGTTACAAGTGGAGGGCAGGGAGGCTCTGCAAAGGGATCTGAACAGGCTGGACTGCTGGGCTGAGACCAATGGCATGAGGTTTAACACGGCCAAATGCCGGGTCCTGCACTTGGGGCACAACAACCCTAAGCAGTGCTACAGACTAGGAGGAGTCTGTCTAGAAAGCTGCCTGTAGGAGAAGAACCTGGGGGTCTCTGGTTGACAGCTGACTGAACATAAGCCAGCAGTGTGCCCAGGTGGCCAAGAAGGCCAATGGCATCTTGGCTTGTATCAGAAACGGCGTGACCAGCAGGTCCAGGGAGGTTATTCTCCCTCTGTACTCGGCACTAGTGAGACTGCTCCTTGAATCCTGTGTTCAGTTCTGGGCCCCTCACCACAAGAAGGATGTTGAGGCTCTGGAGTGAGTCTAGAGAAGAGCAACGAAGCCGGTGAAGGGGCTGGAGAACAGGCCTTATGAGGAGCGACTGGGAGAGCTGGGCTTGTTTAGCCTGGAGAAGAGGAGGCTGAGAGGTGGCCTCCACCAGGAGGGTGCTGGCCTCTTCTCCCAAGTGACAGGAGACAGGACGAGAGGGAACGGCCACAAGCTCCGCCAGGGGAGATTTAGGCTGGACATTAGGCAAAAAAAATTCACAGAAAGGGTCCTTGGGCACTGGCAGAGACTGCCCAGGGAGGTGGTTGATTCACCTTCCCTTGAGGTGTTTAAGGCACAGGTGGACGAGGTGCTTAGGGGCATGGTTTAGTGTTTGATAGGAGTGGTTGGACTCAATGATCCAGTGGGTCTCTTCCAACCTGGTTATTCTATGATTCTATGATTTATGAGAAGTAATATCTATCTAACATATCTGCCACTTCTCAGGAATCAAATTGGCCTTTGATTTGACATGCAGTTGCTGTGTGATGTCAGAATTCTAGGGAATATGCTCCCAGGCTTTCAGGAATTCAAGAAGCTGAAATCCTCTACAAGTTTTTGGTATGCTGTATATAAAGTGGGTTACCTGGGTAGCTTGTAAACATTCTGGCTATCTAGAAATGTTTAAAACCATGTCAATAAAAATATACAGACACACAAGGTAGATTCACATAAGCAGATTTCTTACAATTCTGTGTTTGTATTGGCAACGAAAGAAGATATCACACTGACATGCAAAGAGATAACTTCTCCAACATCCTGTTGGCACAGAAACAAACGTTGTGGAAGGACAATGATTACATTGTTTGTGTGGTTGGCAGAAATATTCCATTTCAGGGATGTATAAAATTACCTTCCTGTAAATGAAATGAGGAAAGTTACGAAAGTTACATAGAAAACAGAATAAATGGTCCTAATCACCCCTTCAATATTTTTGTTGTGTATCTGAGCTCTGTAAAATCAGAGTTTGTGTGCACATCAGTATTCTCTGACACAGAAATATCCAAAATAATAAGTTAGAATTTAAAAAAATTACAAAACCCAGACACTGACTGATCAAAGCATGAGTAAGAGAGAGGCGCTGTAGTCTCACTCTGCAGGTTTTCTCTATAAACAATGTGCACTTACAGAAGATATTCAAGATGTGACCAATCATTTTATGAAGAAATATTATAAACACCAGTGCAATGAAAAAGCAGCCTACAAAGATAACCTATTCCTTATTAATAAGACACTGATTAAAGGGACAAACTTTCTACAGTTCTCACAGAAGTAAATTCTGAAATAATTTCTATGCATTAGGGAAAGAGATATCTTATGGACTTTTTTTCAGGAAGTACGAGTATGAAAGTCAGTTAGTTTCTTCAGTAACCACATGTTATGTCATACCCATAGCACACTGTAGCGATTAAGGCACAGACCCCATCGATGAGGCAACAAGCGAGACCAACTTTATTGAGAGGATGCAAACCTTATGTAGTGTTTCTGTATCCAGTAACAACTATCCCAGTGAATTTCCACCCATGAGAATCCTGCAGTACAACGATAGAGTGCAACCCACTATTTTCCATAGATGTGCCCCTTCTCTTCATGTTTTCCATCTACTGCATTCTATTCTTATTAACTCACGGGTCTTAATAAAGATTCCAAGGTCTCAATAAGCTAGGAAGCATGAGAACGTTGGCTGTTTGTTTTGTGCTTATCGCTAATATTGCGGGTACACCAAAGCATCAGCCGCTCACCTCAGCATACATGCAGCACACTAGGGTTTTATCATCCATATAATGATATATTAGTATATTCAAGTGCTGACATTGAACTCTGACCTCGGACAATGTACCTGCTACATAGGTGTGACAAATTGTGGGGCTGTTTTTCATGCCCTGTGGTAAAACTACCCAAAGATATTGTTTTACCAGTTCTTAGATGTTTATCAATGGTACTGAGAAGGTAAATCGTGGGGCATCCTTTTCATTTAATGGAATGGTAAAAAAAAATAGTCTTTTAAATCAATCACCACTATATACCACTCAGCTGGAATCATGGTAGGTGAAGGTAGCCCTGGCTGTAATGTTCCCATATCCTCAATTACTTCATTAACCTTTCGCAAGTCATGTAATTAACACCATTTCCCAGATTTCTTTTTTATCACAAATACAGGTGCGTTCCAAGGACTATTAGTCAGGACTATATGCCTTTGATCTATTTGCTCCTCCACCAACTTTTGCAATGCACCCAATTTTTAATTCATTCATGGTTCCAATGCCTATTCCTATTTCATTTAGTACATCTCTCCCCTACATGATTAGAGGAACATGCACAACAAAGGGTTGCATTACAGCCATTTTAAGATGTTCTGGCTTTCCCCTTTTTTAAAACTTAATGTGCACTTCAACATAGGATGCTGAGTTTGTAAGGACTAAACCAAACATATTTCAGGGATTCCTGTGGACCCAAAACCTCGTGAGTCATGCTCTATCGAGTCAGCTTGGAACACAGCTGCTCTGAACAAAATTAATTGTACTATGTGGCTATCCTTTGGTATTGATACCAGTGGAGACAGCATCCATATCCTTGCTTGAATTATTCCAGTAAAGCCTGCATCTATGACCCCAGGTAAAACAAAGATTCCCAACCAAGTTATTGATAATCATTCTAATAACAAGGCATTAGAGCCATCCTGCAATGGTCCTTTTACGTTCAGTGGCATTGTGTGAACTGCGGATGATTGCAGCACTACTGATGGTGTAGGATTTTTCAGACCACGCCGTATCTTTCTATATTTGTCATTAGGATTTTTTATCGCTGATTGTAAAATTAAGGCTTCTTTAACTGCTCAGTTATCTTCCTGCTTGTCGAATGCATCCTTCAATCTGTCTATAAATGCCATATATGGGTCATGCCTGTTTCAACTTTCCGACATTGGGTATCTTTATAAGCGTCTGATACGCCAAAAACTGCACCTGCTGTAAAATCGCGTTATTTAAACTGGCTTGATTCGTGAACTGCTATCAATGTTGTTTAATTGAGTCGTTTCTTATCGTATCTGTTAACAGTCCCTCCTGTAATGCCAAAACTGCCTGTCTTACAGAAAGTGGCGGCAGGTGGCCCCCCCAACGGCCCGTGATGCAGTTAGTACTTTCTCTATAGGTTTTCGAGTCTCTGGCCTCCCGTGAACAAATCTCATGAAAAGTTTGTAGGTGTTTAAGGTCACCACACCTCCACAGGAGAAAATAAATCAAAGTTCTCTCAGCGGCTGCTGGCCCTGGATCAAAGGGATTATCAGCAGTTGCTGATGGCCCTGCACTGGGCTCTGAATACAAAATATCACTGTCCTCCTGTGTCTTTTGTGGCTCCGCTATATTTGCATGATCTCAAGGGTTTTCACAATTCAATCATTAATCTCCAGGTAGATAACAGGCTTACCGGCCCAGGGTCGTCTCTGATAGCCACAACCCACAATTTAAATCCCATGGCATCCCAGACTTTTATATCATATGCAGGAACCAAAACTAAACCTGAATTCCAACCCTGTATCCATTTTAATGAAGTCTCGAGTCATCGCTCAGCATACTTAACATTCTGTTTCTTTATACTTGATTTTAAGATATCTAGTGTACTCCGCTCCTCCACTCACAGTGAAGACCCCATTACTCCCGAGTTCCCCATTGCTCACCTTTTTTCAAGGCTTTTACTTGTCCAGACTGCTTCAGTGCTCCACACTGACCGAAATTCATCCAACCGGTTATTGCTACGGCCACTTCTATCCAGCAGTTATGACCCTGAATATCAGGGTCTGCCCTGAGAGGTGTGGGTCCTTCTCAAGTTGGGTGTCATTTGTAGTGATTAAGGCATGGACCCCATCGATGAGGCAACAAGCGAGACCAACTTTATTGAGAGGATGCAAACCTTATATAGTGTTTCTGTATCCAGTAACAACTATCCCAGTGAATTTCCACCCATGAGAATCCTGCAGTACAATGATAGAGTGCAACCCCCTACTTTCCATAGATGTGCCCCTTCTCTTCATGTTTTCCGTCTACTGCATTCTATTCTTATTAACTCACAGGTCTTAATAAAGATTCCAAAGTCTCAACAAGCTAGCAAGCATGAAAACGTCGGCTGTTTGTTTTGTGCTTATCGCTAATATTGCGGGTACACCAAAGCATCAGCCGCTCGCCTCAGCATACATGCAACACACTAGAGTTTTATGCCCGCAGCACACTAGGGATTTAAAAGTATAATTTGAAGTGGTCCTCATGGGAAAACTCATGATTCTGAAATCAGAGTAGAGACAGGAGTCTGTCTTAATGTCGGCCTGAAAAGAAATATTCTCAGAGCTAAAGCAACAATATCTGGCACCAGACCTTTCTGGTATCCTATACTGACAAGCTGAAATTCTGTCCATCTCTAGAGTGTACAATAAAAACAGCATATCACCCAGACAGTTAAAATACTTATGCAACTTCTTTCTTCCTAAAAATAAAAAATAAAACTCAAGTAAATGCAGAAATTCCTGAAGAGCCTTACATCGAGATGGCCTCAGAACTTGCCCAACACATATTGGCAGCTCAGAGATGTCATGTAAGGTAGCAACAGCTTTTTGCCTCTGTGTTGATGTTGTCCCCTCCTACACAATACCTGGGTTACCATAGTCACAGCAAATACCAGTCTCATCACCAAGCAGAGGAGCAGTGGACACTCATCCTGCCAGCGCTCAGCAGGTGAGTCACTGTACACTCTGAGAGTGAGGAAAAGTAGACCTTAAACATGAATAAACACCTGTTAGTTCTGGGTCCTGATGCCAGAATAACCTCTGGGTTTTCTTTGGAATCTAAACAGATAAGCTGCCCTGGAGGAAAATGATAATTCATGTCCCATCTGGCTGCCCTCACTGCTAAGCTACCCCCATTATTCCTTTGTGGGTATTTTCCTGGACGAAACACAATTCTTTCTTGCACATTGGCTAGCAAAGGCACAGGGGGCCAATTAGCAATCTCAGCTGACAGACCACAGCCTGACAATTAGACTGCTCACTCTGGATGTAAGCGTTTGAAGTGCTTCATTTCCCATGTCATCTGCAGTCATGTAATCTCAGGGCCACAGACTGTCACTGACTAGCACAGGTAGCAAAGTCCTCTTGTTTCACCCAGGCATGTATGCAAACAGAGGCAGTAGCTAGACAGCACACAGAGCACTCCTGCCTCATCCAGATGGAGGGAAAGAATGGGATAGGGATAGGATAGGATAGGATAGGATAGGATAGGATAGGATAGGATAGGATAGGATAGGATAGGATAGGATAGGATAGGATAGGATAGGATAGGATAGGATAGGATAGGATAGGATAGGATAGGATAGGATAGGATAGGATAGGATAGGATAGGATAGGATAGGATAGGATAGGATAGGATAGGATAGGATAGGATAGGATAGGATAGGATAGGATAGGATAGGATAGGATAGGATAGGATAGGATAGGACAGGACAGGACAGGACACAACCTCATTGTTGGGTACTTGGGTGGGCATTATAAAGAACAAGTTAGGCAAACTTTCTTCAGAAATGGCATGGGTATACCTGATGCTGAAGTACTGGGCCAAGTCTGGTTCAACATATTCAGAATTACCTGAATGAGGGGACAGAGCGTATCCTCAGGAGACTATCCTATCAGGTACAGTGGTGGGCACTGTAAAGAAAGAACAGGTTAGTCATATTTCCTTTGGAAATGGCACAGGCATACTTGATGCTGCATTATGGCAAAGAGAATGGGATAAAAGACCTCTTGATGTCACTTTGTTTTTATTCCAGAGTCCAATGCATCTCACAATTAGCCAAATATTTTCAATAGGCAGCTTAGCTATGGAAATGCCTCTCTGTCCTAAAATTCCAAAGAGAGGGGCAGCAATAAGGCTCTCTGCTTTGACTGAGAATTTGAAATTACAAACATCTATCCCTGGCATAAGCACAAATCTCTACATTTTGAAATTAAAACACAGTGCTTTCTGATATCTGACTATGTCACACCTTACCACATAAGTCTCACACTAAGCTCAAAGACTTCATGACAGTAGATAAACAAGAGAAATTCAATCCTGAGTTTCACGAGAGACAATCCAGTCCATGTTGGCATTCATGGGAGGTTTTACAACTTTTCAAAGATACTTTTATTACAGTAAGGATCAAATCTAAACTTTTCTCACATTGAGGGTGATCATGTGCTGGAACAGGTTGCTCAGAGAGGCTGAGGCACATCCACCACTGAAGACATACCAAACTGAATTGCGCAGTGTCCTGAGCTCTAGATGGCCCTTCATCAGGACAGATTGGCCTAGATCTCCAGATGCCTCTCCAACCTGAACTATTCTATGATTCTGTGAAATTTATTTTACTTTACAATGAATTATGGCATTCCTTTTTCCCCAGTTCTTTATGTATAAAATAAAGCAAAACAAAAAAAACCCAGTCATTTCTCATTTATAAGCTAAACATTCCAAACAATGGAACAAAGAAGCCAGAATTTCTGACAATGTTTTCAAGAAAGTAGGAAAAATGATATGAAATGCTACCTCATAGCATTCTATCTCAAATAACATGATTCTAAAAGATCCTTGCAGTTGTATATGGAGATTACTTTAGCCTACAGGGATTTCTTGAAAGGACAAAAATCAGAGATAACTTCTGCCTGTGAAACACAGAGCGGATAAGGATTTTCATTAATGCAAGTTTGAAACAAATATTCATGGAGCTGAAAAACTAAAGAGTGCTGAGCTTATTGACAACTCCTTCACCTGATTTCACAAGAATTTACACATTAATTTTATTTTAAGCTACCCCGACCACCCAGACAACTGCGTGAGTCAGAAGTGTATGAACATGTGTCAACAACACAACCTTGTGGTGGTGATGGTCAATCGCATAGTGGGCTAAATCAGCAGCACTTCAAGGGAAGTGATTATCTTTTTCCATTCAGCACATAACACCTCACTGGCAGTACTGTGTCTGAGGTTAGGCTCCCCAGTACAAGAGAGATATTACTGCAGTGACGCCAGTGAAGGGTCACTGTGACGGCTGGCTCCATCCATCATGGAGAACACAATGTAGCAGGCCAAGAGAGTCAGATTCAGTCTTCAGAAGACCAAGAACGAGGAGAATCTTCTTGTTCTCCTCAGCTATGTGATGGAAAAGCACAAGAACACAGAACCACACCATACTCAGAGATGAGCTGGGAAAGGACCCATGTCACAAGTTGTATCCAGAGAAATTCCAGGAAAATATTGTCATGGGGAAAAGCTGGTTATGGTTCAAGGAATTTCCATTAATGTAATTTACTTCCCAATTAGCAACCTATGAATTAGATTCTAGTGTCAAAGAAGACCAAAACCAACCACTCAATCATCAGGAGAAACACCCCTGCTTCATTCCAGATGCCTCTACCTTCACCCCATCCACCTTTTAGCTCTTCAGTCCTCTCACCACACGTTATGCTAATCCCCTTTGGTGAGGTGGTGAGCAGCACAAGAGACGGGACAGCATTTGTATGGTGGCTGCTTCACCAGAGCAGTCCCTTTGAGGCTGCATCTCTCAGCTCCTGCTCAAGCAGCCCCTTGCCTCCAGCCCCTGCCTAGTCATGTTCTTCTCTCTTCCCTCCTTCCCACTCCAGCCTGGGCTTTTCTCTGGTTTCTCCTCCTGCTCTGGCCTTGTTTCTCTTTTGCTTGCTGTTTACCATTATTTTAAGACATTTTCACAGAGGTACCCCAGACTCCTCTGAGGACGGATTGCCCATACCCTGCAGTGGCTCCACTGGAGCCATCCAGACCCAGCATGGGATGTGACCATCTCAGGGCAGCCCCTGGCGTCTCCTCACAGCGGCCATCCCTGCAGCCTTGCTACCAAGCCCTTGCCAATTATAAGGGGGAAAAAATCACAAGAAGGCAGTCAAACACTGGAACAGGTGGTCCAGAGGCTCTGGAGTGCCCGTCCTTGAAGGTACTCCACACTCAGCTGAACAAAGCCCTGAGCAGCCTGGTCTAGCACCCACACCAACCCTTCTTTGAGCAGAGCCCACGAGGTGAGTGCCAGAGGACCTTTCTAATGCCAATTACTCTGTGATTCTACACAATTGTTTGGATCACTTCCAGTCTCAGTAAATGTTTGGAAGACAGAGGAATAGAGAGACCGACCAGAACATCCTTGTCTCCGCATTACTGAGGAGAGCAGACCCTTCAAAATCAATCATTGTCTGCAAAAAAGACAAGGAGGTATAGCTAGAGAAGGATGGATCCTGTCCCAAGTAAACGAAAATGCAGGCTGAGGAGACAAACAGAAAAAGAGCTTTCAGACACCAGAGGTTGCAAAGTGGGAAGTCTCACCAGCCAGGCATATGTTGCTTCCTAATTACAAAGTACTGTGCAGAAAGTTCCACACACTAGAAACTGCATTGCTCTCCCTATCCTGCTGTCTCTTTAGCCAAAAGCTGGTTCAGCTCTGAAGCCATCGTGACACTTGAGCCATGACCAAAGTCTTGACTGCATCTGCCAGCCTTCCTGAGCGGTGCCTGCAGCAGGAGATCTGAGCTGAATGCTCCTTCTTTCTCCTTGCTTCTTGCAAGGTACAAATGCCCCAGCATCGGTCAGTGCAGCCTGCTGTGGAAGAGAGAAGGTGCCTCAGTTTGAGGATAGGGTTGAACCTGAGTCTCCTGACCTCCTGGGAAA